>OW679203.1:58808571-59272431 GCA_940337035.1 Agriotes lineatus
AATAAAACACACTTTTCAAAAACTAATTCAATACATTATTTTTTATATTTTACTAATATGATGCAATTTGAGATTCAAACTGTCACTGCTCAGACAACGTTTGAAAAGACATCAGCTATTTTCAATGAATCCGAATTTTAAGTGTAATTTAACACCATTATTAGGATACAATACATTCTATTAAACAATTCTACTAAGTTTATTAGTTTAATAATGCTTGAAAGTTTAACTTTATGTCAATTCCAAGATGCCAGCTAAACTTTTGCGTAGGTAAATTCTTTTAATTAATCAAAATTCTTAAACTGTTAGTTTTAAACCTTTATTTATATTTATGATAAATAGTACCATAGCAATATATATGTGCCGTAAAATTGGAATACTTAAAAGTTGTTCCTTCAATGAGATAGTTGTGAGTACTATTTTGCCGAGAAAGGAGATTATCTAGGGTAAATATAAATGCAAAACTTGATTTGTGGTCAGTTGTTCAGGCAAACAAGGTTAAATTTTTTAGTTACGTAAAATTACTAGACAACCTATACTGTAATGCAAGTATATTATAACCTATAGAAAGGGTCTTGTACACTGCACAGGATACTACAGTGAATTACTGTTTACTAAGCTCTGACCTTCCGCCTTGCAGGCCAATCTCCTTCATGGGGTATTAGATAGAGCCTCACTACCAATACTATTTACTACTTCAATAGTATCTTCTACTCAACCGCATATTAATGTGTAGATATGTCGTTATATCTCATATGATTGGGTTAATTTACATATATTTATATAAAAATGCAATATTAGTGTTCCGAGAATATAATAATTTAGAATATAAATAGTTTTTATAATTAATTTATTGAGTTCTATGATTTTAATTTGAAATAAACTTTCAACTGACAAAACAAAACAATATAACATTTTAGTCAGCGTTTTTAAGTAATATATATTGTCAATACCACTACAAGCAAGTGCGCATATCAACCAAGGGTCAATAGGTTAGAAACCGCATTGGAAGTGAGCGGCACAGCGTAAATTAATGTACAACTTGACCAGTGTACCTTATGGGCGATGAGGTAGCCTCTAAATGCCGCTGGCATGCAATACTCACTACCACTAACAAATAATGTAATTTTATACGATCAAAGTTCTCACAGCAAACACCTGTTTAGACCCAAACTCCTTTTTATACACAAACTTTTCAGCCAGTTGCTACTGTCTCAACTGTGCAAAACACATGTTACAATAACCTCAAATAAATTGGCAAACTTCGAAACAATGTAGTCAACCAAAACCATTGCCCTAAGTCTGGTTACATCGAAAACATCGGACGCCTAGCAGCGATTAACGTATAGAAATAAACTTCAATCACTCTTACCGCGCCGTGCAAAACGCAAGCGGTACAGAAACCGTCTGCAAGCTGCAAACCCAGAAGGAAAGCAGAAGACTTATATGGGTAGCATTAAAACAAAAAACGTGTCTCAGCCAGATCTTCAAGAAGAAAAACATACAACAATGAAACAACACATCTAAAATCGATTAAATTTCTTCATTTATATTATGTGGGGTAGCCAAAAACGCACCAATCCTGTTAGATCTAAAAAAGGGTCACTGATAATAATATCAACTTTCAGCAGATAACAGGATGAAAATAAAAGCAGATAGTATTAAAAAGTGCATAAGAATTAAAACTGAGCTAAATAAAATTAACGTAGTTAGACATAGTTACGTACGTTGCCAGAAGTAAAGGTTACAGAGATATAATAACAGTGCTCAAACAGTATGGACATGACGTGAAACACATTACAACTGTATTAATTAGGACAAATCTCGAAACCTATTTGTTATAGATCTAGACTGAAAAAAGTAATGAGAAAGAGTATAAAGTTACTACTCTCCTAAATTTAGTTGTGGGTTTTTAAACGCCCAATAATAATAAAGCAACGTCCAATGTAAGAGATGTCAACAACATGGCCATACCAGAAATTTCTTTAACCAATAAGTTCTGTGTGTCAAATGTGCAGGGCCATATGACTACCGACAGTATAGTAAAAAGAAAACTGACAACAATCGGCCAACTGCATCCTTCAAGTGCTTCAGTATTTGTGGATATCAAAAGTGAGTTCACCTCTGTCCGAATTATGCTACTATAATTTCGTAACGGACGATTTCGGAATTATTTGCTTCGGCGACGGCTACATGGATTGGTGTCTTATAGTGAAATACTGGACTTATACGGGATGCCGCCAGCAAGTCGGAGATTTGATATAGTGTTCAACGTCCAAGATTTGTAACTTCCCCGGAGGGTTTCCAGTTAGAATATACAGGGTGTTCGGGGAAAACTACTGGGAAGGTGGGCACGCCGTATGAACCAGAGTCAATGTCTAAATCGGGGTGGTAGGGGACTACTCGTCACTTGAACCGGCGCCGGCGCCGAAGCGGTCACCAAAACAGTACGGGGATTGAACGTGTCATAGACCAGCGCCAAGTTCGATCGGAGTTTCGGAAAAGGGTAGTTGTGCACGGCACTTGAAAGGGCATCTTGTGCACAACCAAGGTAGGTTCTTCAGGTGTAGAAGAGGTTATTGGTTAAGGCATCCGGAATCGAAGAGTTGTTTATTCTGCCCTGAGCGCGTGCTTTTATACAGTTTTGGGGCCCGCGTTTTTTCAAATTTGGACTTGTTATTCAAATTGTGTTGAAAATGGTTGCGATAAAGGCGCGGACAGCAGAGCCACCACCAGGTGACTCCCATTCAAGACGTGCAATAAAATACCGAGCTAAAATGTATCGAGATGGCGACATGCAATTTTGAAATAATTAAAACTATTTGTATGCCAAATATTTGTCTAGGAGCTATCGTTACAGCCTTATAATTTTTACGAGAAGGGTGTTGAAGAGGCGTGCTTCGGCACGCTCGAAGTGGCCGCCTAGTAAAAGAATTAAAATTCAGAGTGCCAAGAAGCTCTTAATTCCAAAGCAAGGGGGCAAGGAACTGGTACTAGACAGCGGGTATCAAACAAACCCAATAATTAACCCCACGTACCTTATCGGCCATACTGCAGTACTCGATCTCTAAAATCATCTTACAATAAACCGAAAATGTAATCGAATGCAGAAGCTATAATAAAATCCAATAATACCCTTCAGCGGACAAAGGCTCACCACAATGAAAAAATATACATTTCAACTAACCATTGAAATTTCTCAGAAGTCTCCGGAAAGGTGCAGCCAAGGAGACCACAATAAATTTGGAGGGGGTCGCAAAGGTGACTTCCAACGCTAGGGACAATCGCGTAAGAGGATTAAGAGGCAACTAACCAATCAAAGTAAAATAAAACGGTAAGGCGAAGGTCTGAAAAAAAATGTAAGCGTCAACCCGTGTGCTATAAAAAACTGTAGAGCCTACTTTACGAATTTCAGTGACCTGAAGACTTCGGCTTTCGAAAGTAGCATTCAATCCAGGATTCCCAGAGATGTGCGGGTAAAATGTCGAATACCAACATTCAAGCCGGCATCGACTTATGTGCAATTTTCGGGATACATCTACTAACTGTCACCAAAACAGAATTACGAAATAAGCAATTTGCAGGATCGGAAAAACTTTTCGAAATCAACATGCGCCAAAATAGAGAAGGGACTCCATGTAGGTAACCTAGTAAGTAATACGGCGAGAAAAGTTTTCAGGCATTCAGTCAATAAATTTTTAAATTAAATTAAAATAATTTAAGGCCGATACGAAAGTAAAATAGCAGAACTCCACAAGATAGTTTTCTGGAATGCGAACGATGTCAAAAATCATAAATATGAACTTAATCATTCTTGAGTCTAAATACATATTCTTTTAATAGTAGAATCCCACTTAACATCAAATGCGAGCTTCAAAATGCCACATTATATAATTTCTATTGTAGCCCATCCAGACATAATTATACGACAATCTATAAAACATTATTTGCTGAATAAAATTGAAGAGCAGATCTAATTTACCTTTAAAAATTAAGAAATCCATTCTTAACAGCGTGTGATGACCTGATATTGACAAACCTAGGTTCAGCACTTGCAGTTTTTTGTAATCATTATATCTTACTTGCTTAGCTAACTGGTATCAAAATTAGCTCATATAACCCTTGAAAATGTAGGATAATGCTTACTTGGTTTGTTTATTATGACATATAGTATCGACCTACTAAATAAGCATGCACTTGGTATTGAAATTTAGTGGTGTGAGGCTGCACCCCAATTTTATTGTACTAAATTATAACTCTCTTTGAGTGGCATTGACTAAACTTGCAGTCTCAGATGCTTGCTCAGAATTAAGAGAAAAACCAGCGTAAAGTAACAGAAACTCATTGGGTTCTAGGCAATTCTGTTCAAGTTCTTCAGAATGGACGAGTAGCCATGGAGAATTAGAATGGACCAATTTACATATCAGCGGCCTACTGCCTACCAAAATATCGCGCAAAGAAGGACGTTTTCATCACTCATTTCAACTAACTTGGTAATCGATTCGTAGCTGGAGATGATGATAATGCTAAACGCACTAGTTGTGGATCGAGTCTTCCAGCCCCGGGAATAGGAAGAATACTGTATGAGGTGTGCCACTCAAAACACCTTGACAACTGGATGAAAAATAAAAATTTGCCACATTGATTCAGGAAGCTGCATGGGAAGCGACACACTTACCAAAAAAAAAAAAAAGGAAATAAACATCAACTATAAGAACTTATAACTTTAAACAAAACTATAACAGGTAATACCTGGGAAATATTTAACTTTAGCTAATATTAATATTTCTCACATCAGATTGTCAGCTTGGATGAGGAAGTTTGTTTTTGGGCGTTATCTTTGCTATTGGTGCGTCGCGTGGCTTCCTTTTTCTGATTTATGCTGTGATTCAGTCAAGGTCGCTGCGGTTCGTCGCTCTCCAGAGCCTTGATTACTTTGGCTTTATAGCTTGATGCTGGAGTTGTATACGATAGATTAGTTCGCGCCGGAAGGCGGATTTCGAACAGGTAGTGACGTTTTGAAAGCTTTGTCTTTTGTGCCTATCGGCGGCTCATGCGACAAGATTTTCTGGAGTTGAGCAATGAGCATTTCTAGGCCCACCTTGGGCCGCTAGTATAAAATAAAAAGCCGCTATAAACTGCATGCCCCCTTGCAATTGCCTGAGCTTTCTTTATGTTTCGGCGAGTCCATTATATTAACCCGAGCTTGACCTAGCAGCCAAGATTCTGCAGCTGATTGTGTCTAGAGCTATGTTGGCGCTCTGGGATGAGTGGAATTGCTTCGTGAAAGTAGCAAGAGGAGGATTCACCCTTTCAATTTGACCATTACCTAATCGTGAGTGCCATGCTGACCTCAGCTAGAGCTGTGACCCTCAGGTCTCCGTGCACGTTACTTTAAATTTTTACGTTGAGAAATTTTTGGCCTATTCGAATTTCCAGCGAATTGATAGAATTCGTTCACAATTCCTTAAATTTTACCGTAAGTCTGTTTGTACTTTCACATTTGATCGTTCATTGTCTGTACAAACTTGTGATCCAGCCTATAATGCTGATCTGTGATATTTACGTTAGTACCATTATTTAGGCTTTGTTGTTTATTGAGTCCACCCGGGGCACTGTAGAAACTGTACGTAGGTAACATTTACACTGGCTATTATACATTGTCATTCTATTTCAATATTATACACTGTTACCATTTACTTTTTTTATTTTATCACTTTGATCCTTATTACGCCTAGTTTGTAGTTTTTGCATGCAATACCTGAATTAGCTAAATAGGTATTATAGTATTTATTGAATAAATTTTCTCTTAATAGATAGGCAACTCTAATTACATCTTTGACAATTTTAAAAGTTTATGTTACCTATATATGACCCCACACTTGCATTCCAATAACTTTTTATGCTATTTTCCTTTTTGGAGTCTTGATTACTTGAGATTGTGGACTGCTTTTTCGCATTCTTTCGTCCTATTCCACCTTAGCTTCGATCGTAGGAGGTTGTGCCTTATGGGTTCGATGTTTCGCAACTGCTTGGTAAAGCTGCTTCTACGTTTCTTGTGAGTTCTTCAAGTTGTTACTGTGTAAAGTCACTTTTAGCTAATATTCATATTTCTCGCATCAGATTGTCAGCTTGGATGAGGAATTTTGTTTTTGAGCGTTATCTTTGCTATTTGTGCTTCGCGTGGCTTCCTTTTTCTGATTTATGCTGTGATTCAGTCAAGGTCGCTGCGGTTCGTCGCGCTCTAGAGCCTTGATTGCTTTGGCTTTATCGCCTGATGCTGGAGTTGTATACGATAGATTAGTTCGCGCCGGAAGGCGGATTTCGAACAGGTAGTGACGTTTTGAAAGCGTTGTCTTTTGTGCCTATCGGCGGCTCATGCGACAAGATTTTCTGGAGTTGAGCAATGAGTATTTCTAGGCCCACCTTGGGCCGCTAGTATAAAATAAAAAGCCGCTATAAACTGCATGCCCCCTTGCAATTGCCTGAGCTTTCTTTATGTTTCGGCGAGTCCATTATATTAACCCGAGCTTGACCTAGTAGCAAAGATTCTGCAGCTGATTGTGTCTAGAGCTATGTTGGCGCTCTGGGATGAGTAGAATTGCTTCATGAAAGCAGGAAGAGGAGGATTCACCCTTGCAATTTGACCATTACTTAATCGTGAGTGCCATGCTTACCTCAGCTAGAGCTGTGACCATTAGGTCTCCGTGTACGTTACTTTAAATTTTTACGTTGAGAAATTTTTGGCCTATTCGAATTTCCAGCGAATTGTTAGAATTCGTTCACAATTCCTTAAATGTTACCGTAAGTCTGTTTGTACTTTTACATTTAATCGTTCATTGTCTGTACAAACTTGTGATCCAGCCTATAAGGCTGATCTGTGATATTTACATTATTACCATTATTTAAGCTTTGTTGTTTATTGAGTGCACCCGGGGCACTGTAGAAACTGTACGTAGGTAACATTTACACTGGTTATTATACATTCTCACTCTATTTCAATATTATACACTGTTACCATTTACTTTTCTTATTTTATCACTTTGACCCTTGTTACGTCTAGTTTTTAGTTTTTGCATGCAATACCTGAATTAGCTAAATAGGTATTATAGTATTTATTGAATAAATTTTCTCTTAATAGATAGGCAACTCTAATTATATTTTTGACAATTTTAGTAGTTTATGTTATCTATATATGACAACACACTTGCATTCCAATAACTTTTTTATGCTATTTTCCTTTTTGGGAGTCTTGATTACCTGAGATTGTGGACTGCTTTTTCGCATTCTTTCGTCCTATTCCAACTTAGCTTCGATCGTGGGAGGTTGTGCCTTATGGGTTCGATGTTTCGCAACGGCTTGGTATAGCTGGTTCTGAATAGAAGATATTGGAGCATCGAAATCCCTTAAATGCGCTTGTTTTCTGGTTTAAATTATCATCTTGGTCTCGAATTTGAGGGCAGATTTGTTGGCAACTTCGTAGAAACACGTGGCTGCACTCCACCCTGAAGGTTAGTGGTCGATAGTTTTCCTCCTGGCACGGTTGTCCTTCTAGGAATTTATGCTGCAGCCTTTTTCTATTCAGGTTTTAGACACTCGAATACCTGGTTACGTTACTTGCGTTAATGGAGCACATGTTAGCTGCATGCATTGCCCAATGAATGGACAGGATAGCAAACAGTAGCTTTACCTGTAGCGGAGGCTCCTGTTTATTACCCCCGATTCCATCTAGTTTCACTGCACTTGGACGAGATACTCCTTCAGTTTGCTACGAGCCCTCCTTCTTGCACGCTTTCCAGGGAGATTACATCCCGGCTACCTAGTGATCTACAAGGCAAACCGCATCCACTTTTTCAACACCAAGTACATTTGTAGCTGCAAGGTTTTGTAACTGTTTAGTATGTATAGATAGTTGTACATAGCATATATAATTTTGGAGGGTTCATATTTTGTGGAATATATTAAAGTTGCGCTTTGTGAATTATTTATGCAATAACTGCGTTAACCACGTAGTGAATTAGTTTGTGTTCTTTCTTGGTAGCTTTAGCAATCACATTTTCTAGCGCGAAATAGCTCAGCGTCCTCGGCTTGATTACATATTCGCGTTTCTTTTAAATTGAAGGTCAGCCAATTTGAACTGATTGCTGTGGCTATACTGCATTCCACCAGAAGGTAACCAATTATATTAATTTTGTCAATCGCTTAACATTTTCTTAGCAACTCAGGGCTTTGAGCGCTAGCAAATGGGTCGCATATAAAATAACTACAGAATCTACTAGGAATTTCTTTTAGGGAATAGCAGCCCTCATAAGCCCTTTCTAAACTGATATCTCCCGCCCTGTCGAAATTTTGGGTGTCATATACTCGGTTCTGTAAGCTAACATTCGGGATTAACCGTTAGAATTTTCCATCACTTCGGCCGTTCTTGCCCAGGCTCCGTTTTAGGAGGATATCTGCTTCACAGAGGGTGTAATAATAGACGAGTCATTTGTGGGTCTAAATTTATTTCTTCGTACTACAATATTTGAATCCTTGCTTCGCAGAGTATGTAATATGCAATTAGGTGGATACATGATATTTCATGCTCTATTGCCATATTGTTACGCAGCATTTTTAATGTGTCCTGCTTGTTCTATTTATTATATTTATTGTATTATAGGCCACCTGGGTGGTATAGTGGATTTGTAGTCTGCATAGCAACCAGGTGGGCATCGGTGCAAATCTGGCCGTAGCCGAAAATATTCTAGGAGCGGCAGTGGATTTGAACTCATTAGTTAAGTTAGCTGTAAGTTGTTGAGTGTGTGGTATGTTTGCATGCGGGAGACGTAATGTAAGTCCCATGAGGCGCATTAACTCCGTTACACTTCCCGCAAGGGGGGGGGGGAGTGAATGGTCCTTGACACCCAAAGGTATAAAGGAGGCTATAAATAGATGATAAATGAATGAATTTATTGTATTATGTATATGCTATATTTCTGGGTTGCACTATAGAACCTTATTGATAGAGACGTTATCATTAATAAATCTCTTTATTAACCTGAATTGGTGGTGTTATTTTTGTAAGCTTGGTGTATCTCAACCTTGGGGAGGTCCGACCCAACGATTTGTACTCCATCAAGGACCTGGCGTCCTTTTCTTAGTATCTCTTTTAGCATAGTTTCTTCGCTTCGCTGGAACGCCGACCCTTACGGCGAGTTAGCCGACCTAGGCCGATATTTACCAGCTGGAAAAACACCAAATACAACTTTCGCCAACAGGCAAGGCCCACAATTCGCTCCCTTCCTCACATCCGCTTATCTCAAATTATTTTGAGATTGACTGCCGCTTTTGGGTTTATGAGTCCTCGTTTCTATTTGAGCTCGGTTGTTGTATAAATACTCGTTGGCGCCTCAGTATTTATTTTCATTTTAATAAATTTATATAGAACTATAAGCTGTCTCTACTGTTTAGCTGCCGGGCCCTAAAAAGTGTTCACACGGTCTCGCGATAAAGTACCAAAAAAAGAATCGGGGGCACTGATATTCGGGGATCTTGCTGGCCAATTCAAATTGACTTTGCGAGAAATTGCATAATTTAGAAATACTTCTCGTCAGACATCCGTACAAACTCGTGCGGTGTTGCTGGTTGATCCCTCTCATTGAAATTCTTATATTGGCATATATTTCCAAAGTTTACTCTTTAAAATAACATACATAGTGCACGCTCGCGCTCTTTTAGTTCGTGTTTTGAATAGAAAATAACACCATCAGTCCCTTTTCAAGTTTCGGAGAGCGTATTGAAAATGACGGAGATCATTTGCGGCATAAAATATTTCCTACTTTTCTAGCTAATTCTACAGCTTTGTTTAAAGTACAATGCTCTACTACAAGATTTGGAACCAATTTGGTTTCGTGATACCTCAAGCAGCGTACATGACCTCAAAATAGGCAGAACTGCGCTGCGCCTCACAGAATAAAATCATACAGTAGATCTAAGAACTATATTAAGATAACGTTCATGTCTTTCTGCCCTCATGAAACCGGTACTGCTAGATTGACGTGGAGCTCCGGGTTCTGTGCCTTTGGACAACCCGTACTACAACACTAATTCGTTTTGAAAACCTATTTGCCTCAGTAATTCCGATTTTGTGACCTAATGGAACCGGCACTGCTTGGTTGGTGTCGGGGTTCGAGTCATGTGCTCTTACGCAACCAGTACTAAAGCAGTAAGGCATTTCTCATCTAATGCAGTTGTCAGCCCAGATCTTGCGCGTTTAGAAGACTTAACCTACAACCACATTAATTACCTTGGAGATCAATATCTCATGCGCTCACGAGGCTTGTACCGTGGCTGTAATAATTTTCCATCTCTTCTTAGACCGAACCGTACCGTGACCTAATGTACTATCATTGCTCTAGATTTGAACCACCCGACTTTAATGTGTGCTGTATTCATACCTTGTATATATTGTGTAGTTATTTCCCACTTGACAATTAAAGTATATCACGCCTGTGCATGGGTGATAAAACTATATTGATAATTAATATTGTATAGCAATTTAGTATTAAATTCATTGAGTATCTTGAATTTAAATTGGGAGTTTATTGTATTCTCGCCTGGTATAATCTTCCTTCGTTCCGTAGATGAGCGTATTAGCTTTGAGAGTGGCATTTAGCCTTCGACAATACCCTCGAACCTATTCTACCTCCACTGAAGTGCGTCCATTAATATTTTTCCGTTGTTGTTGCTTTATCCGTATTCACGTATCTGTCGGTTTCGAGACTAGTTATGGAATTAATATTAAATCATTGGCAATTAGGCTTTTCCTGGTATTTTCTATCATAGAATTTACTGATACCTGTTCGTTTTGTTTTAAATATTAGTTTTGTGTAAGAAAGAAGCCGTAAACGGTAAGTGGAATTTGTTTAGCCTGATTGAGGTTGAGTTTATAGTTATCGCTATTCTGAAGGTGACGCCAATGCTGTTTTTATTTAGGAGCTGTAAGTACCTTACTCACGGCCCCATAATCGCCGAGGATTTGAATTAGCCGGGCCTGTGAGACTATCAAGAAAGGAATCTGACATTATCATTACTAGGAATTTCTCAATTTCTTTTTCTCTGTGGTACTCTCTGTATTGCTTATACCAGAGTAGGTAAGAAGCCATTCAATTTGATCACCAATGTTGCAGACAGTGTCGATCTAAATAATTTTGAATAATGAAACTGACACAAGCCAATTACAAACATTTTCAGCAAATCATATAACCTTTATTTAACTTCTTAACAAATAGATTCCATATCAATTTATGCATACACAAATTACGGGGAATTAGGTGCCCGTGTAGCTTTATTAATATTCAAATCCGGCGGCAATTTACATGAATCGGCTATTTCTGACGTAACTATTAACGAGGGGATCCCACACACTTTTTATGCAGCTTCAACTTGGTATTTGTTTATTATTACGCCAAGGATTGACGTAAGAAGCCTTAAGGGGGAACATTTTATAATTCGAAAACCGCAAGATACGCTGCTAGCAAGTTCAGTAACTGATTGTGTTTTGTTCACTTCTGAAGAAGTAAGTGTCTTGCCATATCTAACTTGCGACATTTGTTTTTTATTAGTCTAGACAACTGTACAATGATTTGGCCTATATTTAAAAGTGTGATAAACAGAAAGAAAAACCTTAAAAATATATATTTTTTTCTTTAGAAAGGAGGTTTAAACCTGTTTATGCAATGCTATAAAAATTACTTAATTTTACATAACTTTTGCATTATGTTTTTTTCAAATTCTCTCAAAGCAATTTTTAAGCTAATCGCCTTTTCAAAGGCATTTCTAAATCTCATCAGAAAAGGCTATTTTTACTTTTAATAATATTTTTATTTTTATCAGTTTAATATACTACTTCTGTACTTTTTAATTATTTATTTACATCAGCCTCGATTTTTTTATTGCAAATATATTTCACCCTCTGCAAATTTATAAACACAACATTATCAATTTTTCTATTGTTTGTACAGGGTCCGGCAGAATAACCGACCCTATTTAAATTGTTACTGTTTATAATTTTAAAATATTTTTAATTTTCTTTCATTAATGTAAAGTAGAAACTTGCCAATTTTAGTTAGAATATAATTTATTTATTAAAAATATTAGTATTTGGTCCAAATTAATTTGGTTATTATTCAGTAGTTGAAGAAATTGTTCACAAAACGTAACCCGAACTAAATCTCGTAGTAGTAATTGGTGCACGACTTGAATTTTGTAAGGATGAAATTTTATATCCTTTAAAATACGGAAAAGAATTCTGTCTGATCGAGCCAACTTGAATTTGATGAATTTAATTAAATTAAGTATTAGGTTAATCTGTATTAGAGTGAAAATGAAGTTTGAGTTTGAGTGATGTTATTTTTAAAACCTATTATTTTTAATAAATAAATTATATTGTAGCTAAAATTGGAAAGTTTTTACTTTACGTTTTTAAAAAAAAATTAAAATATTTTAAAATTTGAAACAGATTATTAACAATTTAAATAAAGTCGGCCATTCTGCCGGAGCCTGTATAACAATAACTATTAGAGATAATAGAACCGAACAGACAGAAACCATTGTCATGCATAACCTTAATACGTACTTTTCCTAATTATTAAATTATGCAAGTTACTTTTACAGACACGTTTTAGAAGTGTTTTAATAGTTATTTACTATACAAGTCGGATAAGAGCATCATTAATATACGTGTGTGTAAGTTACAAACGAGTGCGTAGCACGAGTTAAGTAAGCACACAAGTATATTAATGATGCATTATCACACATGTAGTTTGTACAAAATTTTATCTACAACTGCCTAAAATTGAGAAAAGTGCACTAAGAAAAATGTCAGATCTGTCATTTTCAAAAATATTTTAGCAGCAAATGTCATTATGTCATTCATTTAACACTATCTGAGTTAGGTAGTAAAGCCATTACACCACTCATTTAGGTAATAAAACCATTACATAACTGAGTGGTGTAATGAGTTTCATTACCTAACTGAAACAGTGTCAACTGAGTGACGTAATGAGATACTTATCCCACTTTTCTTATACACATTCATTTAGATAACTGATAATCTTATTCTTCTCTCTTTTAAGGTGACCCGTCTATAAAAAAAATGGAAGTTATTTAAAACTGTTACATTTTCTCTTCGTAATTTCTAAATTGCAACAGCTGCTTCACTACTTACTAATAAGTAATAATTGTTGATTATGCATTCTTATCAATCGGGCATACTCTTCTTATTTTTTATCTCTTCGAAGTTCAGTGTTTCTGATAAATGAACTACATTATTTATTCTTATCAATTTGAGGTACTTTTATTTGTTCTACTTTCTTCTTCGCAACTTTTCAAGAAGTCACTGAAACTGGTTCTAAAGTGTTCATTTTGTTCTACGAATTTCTAATTCCAATAGAAATTTCAATGTTTATTGCTACGTAAATGGTGGTGATATATTCTTATCAATTGGCATAATTGTCCCCCTTCTCTCTTTTAATTGGCATTTCTATCAACCTTTCACAAAATTGTTTCAGAATTGCTTTATCCTATATAACATTTTCTAAATTCCAACAGCAACTTCAGTGTTTAGTGATAAATAAATTAGCGATAAATAAATTCTTCTCACATTGCGGTAGTTTTCCATCTTCCTCTCTCTTCTAAGAGATTTTTTTAGAATCCCTTTTTGAAATTTATTCAAATTTGTGACCATTTTTCCTACGAATTTCTAAATTACAACCGAAACTAGTAAATAACGGTCATCCGTTCTTTTCAATTTGACGAACTTCTTCTTTTAAACAATGTTTCTACAAATATTTTTCGATGTTGTTTAAAAATTGTTTATTTTCTGTTACTAATTTACAATTTCCATCAGCAAATTTGGTGTTTAGTAGTAAACAAATTATGCTTATCTGTGCTTTACTATTTGACATAATTTTTCTGTACTACTCTGTCACGTGACTTTTCAAAAATCCCTCTTTGAGACTGATTTATTCAAAGCTTTGCTACGAAATTCTAAATTCGTACAGAAACTTTAATGTGTATTGATAAGTAAATAATGGTTGTATATGGTTGTTCTTCATCTTTTCTATTCCACGTCACTTTTCTACGAGCCGTTTTTGAAGTGTATTCAAAATTGTGTCAGTTTTTTCCGCGAATTTCTACATTACAACCAATACTTCAATGTTTCCTGATAAGTAAATGTATGTCATACCATTTTATCAATTAGGAGTACTTGTTTCTATCTTTATTTTAAACAATGTGTCTGCAAATATTTTTTACAATTGTTTCAAAGTTGCTTCATTTCCTGTTACTAATTTCTAAATTCCGACTACAACGAATACGGCCGATTTGCGCTCAACAGATTTGCGCTCCCACCTGAAATCGACCAGCTTGCGCTCTGCGATTTTTATTAACCTACCCTATAATCTCCGATCGACCGACTTGCGCTCTCTTGAAATATAACTTCAAATATTTTGAAATTATCGAGATTATTGTAAAATAGAAGAAATATTTCTGTGGTTTGGTACATACAAGGGGTACCAAAGGTGTGTTAAATACTTTAATAGTCTTATCTGCGAACCCTTCAAATACAATAGACTACATTACATACTGTATTTTCTTGTAGGTAGATTTTAAGACAATGTCAATGTAAGCCTATTGTATTTAAGGTGTTTACGGTCGTTAAGTTGTTAATAGGGATTAAAATATTTTCGTTTGTTATCTACATACTATCATGGATTTTAAACTTTCCCCTGCTAATTACATCCCTCCGTTAATGATCTTGTCTACAAATTCTTGTATTGACACTGGCTTTGTATATAGGTGCATAGGTCCTTCATTTTCATTCTGTTCTGAAACTGTGTTAAGAACTGTGATTACTGATTAGTGATATTCGATAACGGCGCAAGAAGACTTATATTAATCTGGATGAAAGAATATCAAAAACCTTGAACAAATATAAAGATACAGGAGACCTACGATTGTGTTTAGAGACCTTAGCTTATATTCAGAAGTTGGAATAACTATAAAAAAAGTTGGAAACAAAACCCAAAAAAAAAACAAAAAAGTATAAAAAAACAAAAAACCAAAAAAAAAAATCTTTTAAACACACCAAAGTTTATATTACATATAAACTTTGCCAGTCCTAAGTCTGGAAGAAAGTGTGAAGGGAAGATCATCTGTTATATTTTGTCAGATATCACATTTTGTCATTTGATGTTTTGTAATTTTTTAAAAGCAGATTTTTTTCAAATTATTGAGATCTCGTAGATCATTAAATACGACTTTTTGATTTTACATCTTGATAGTTTCAAAACGTTATATGTATTGTAAAGAAGCTTTCAAATACCAAAAAAAAAAAATTAACACACCTTTGATACCCCTTGTATGTAACAAACCACAGAAATATTTCTTCTATCTTACAATAATCTCGATAATTTCAAAATATTTGAAGTTATATTTCAAGAGAGCGCAAGTCGGTCGATCGGAGATTATGGGGTAGGTTAATAAAAATCGCAGAGCGCAAGCTGGTCAATTTCAGGTGGGAGCGCAAATCGGTCGAGCGCAAACCGGCCGACACCGACTACAACTTCGGTCTTTACTAATGTATTTATCTATGCTTCTCAAGCTTCTCAATATCGGTTACCTTTTCTTGTTTTTCTTTTAACTGATTTTTCTAGAATTCCTTTTTGAAACTGATTCGAAATTGTTCATTTTTTGCTACGACTTTCTAACCTTCCACAAAGACTGCAATGTGTACTGATAGCGATTGTTCCTCTATGTCTCTTTTCTAGGTGATTTTTGAAATGTATTCAGAATTGTCCAATTGTTTTATGCGAATTTCTAAATTCCAACTGAAACTTCAATGTTTTTTGATAATGATGGCCATACATTCTTATTAATCTGGCGTACTTGTTCTATCTTTTTTTTTAAACGGTACCTATAGATACATTTTTTTGATTTTTTTTTCAAAATTGTTTAATTTTCTATTCCTAGTTTCCAATAGCAACTTCAGCGTTTAGTAATAAACTATGTTTCTTCATTCTTCTCAGTTTGGGGTACTTTTTTGCCTTGTCTCTTATAAATGACTTTTCTAGAATCCCCTTTTGACATTGATTCACAATTGTTTAACTTTTTCCTTCGAATTCTCAGCCGCCAACAAAAACTTCTTGTTTTCTGATATGTAAACCACGGATTCAATTCTTATCAATTTGGCATACTTGTTCTTCTTGTTTTCTATTCCACTTTGCTCTGCTAAGCCATCTTTGTAATATATTCAAAATTGTTTCGTGCTTGGCTAAATTCTAACCGAATATTTAATGTTTGCCGAAAGGTAATCATTATCAATCTAGCGTACTTGCTTTTAATATTGTTTCTTTAAAGCGATGTTTCTACAAGCATTTTTCGAAATTGTTTTAAAATTGCTTTTTTTTCTATTACCATCAATATATGATGGCTATTTACTAATTATTATTATCAATTTGGCTTGTTTTTCATTTTATGTGACAAATATTTTTTGAATTTGTTTAAAAATTGCTTCATAATCTGTTACCAATTTCTAATTTCCAAGAGCAACATCAGCATT
The DNA here is from genome assembly GCA_940337035.1 of Agriotes lineatus. Classification (NCBI taxonomy): domain Eukaryota; kingdom Metazoa; phylum Arthropoda; class Insecta; order Coleoptera; family Elateridae; genus Agriotes; species Agriotes lineatus. Next base: position 58,825,172 of record OW679203.1, read on the forward strand.
TTAGTGATAAATAGATTATCTCTCTCCATTTTCCTCAATTTTGGATATATATTCTTATGTCTCTCCATTCTATGATAGGTTTCTAGAATTTTTGAACTTGATTCAAAGTTGTTTAATTGTTTTCTGTAACTTTCTAAATTCCAGCAGAAACTTTAATGTGCACTGATAAGTAAATTATGGTCATCCATACTTATCACTTTAGCATCCTTGTTTTTTTTATTTTTCCCTGTTCTGCGTAACTTCTCTATAAGCCCTTTTAAAAATGCCTTTAAAATTGTTTCATATTTTTCTACGAATCTCTATTTTTCAACCGAAACTTCAATGCTGGCTGATAAGTAAATGATGATCACCCATTATTATCAATCTAGTGTACTTTTTCTTCATATTCTTTCTTTCGTTAAGCAATGTGTCTAAAACATTTTCTATATCCAAGTTCTAAATTCCAATAGTAACTTCAGTGTTACTGACAGATAAATTATGGTTATCTATTCTTATCAATTTGGAATACTTGTTGTTCTTCTTCTTTCTTTTAAGAGACATTTTGCAAACCTTCCTCGAAATTATGTTGAAAGTGCTTCATTTTCTGTTACTAGTTTTTCAGTGTTTAGTAATAAATAAATCGTGTTTGTTTAATTTTTTCAGTTTGGAGTACAATTTATTCTTCTCTTCTATTCTACGTGACTTTTCTATAATCTCTTTTTGAAAGTGCTTAACAATTGTTTCGTGTTTTTCTATTTTTCTACCAATTTTTAACTTCTAACGGGAAGTTAAATGTGGGCTGATAAGAAAATTATACTTTTTCATTCTTATTAATTTGGCGTACTTGTTCTTTTTCTACTCCATTCTACGTGGCTTTCTATAATCTATTTTAAACTGTTGCATATTCAAACTGAAATTTCAATGTTTATTGATAAGTAAATGATGATCATACATTCTTATAAATTTGGCGTTCTTTTTACCGTCTTTCTTTTAAACGACGTTTCTACCCACATTTTTCGAAATTGTGTCCAAATTGCCCGTGTTCTAAATTTCAAAAGCAACTTCAGTGTTGGCGGAAAGGAATTATAGTTACCTATTCTTCTCAATTGGGCGTACTTGTTTTTCTTCGTCTTTCTTTTAAGATACATTTCTAAAACCTTTTTGCAATTTTATTTAGAATGGCTTCATTTTCTATTCTCACTTTCTAAAGTCCAACTGCAACATGAGTGTTCACGGATATGTAAATTCTGTTTATTTATATTCCTGAATTTGGTGTAGCTTTCTTTCTTATTCTTTCTAAGTGGTATTTCTACAAACCTTTTTCGAAATTGTTTCAAAAATACTTCTGCCGCGTTCACCAATTTTTTTACCAATAATTTATAATTAATTTGTGTTTATCAATTCTCAATTTGAAAAACTTTTTCTTTTTTCTTCCTCTTTTTTATGTGACTTTTCTAGAATTCCTTTTTGATTCATATGATTCAAAGATGTTTAATGTTTTGTAAGGAATTTTTAACATCCCACAGAAACTTCAATGTGTACTGATACGAAAATGACTGTTTTCTGTTTTTTACCAAATTGATATACTTCCTCTTCTTCCTATCTCCTCCACATGGCTTTTTTAAAATCTATTTTCGAAATTGATTCAATATTGTAAAATTTTTTGCTACGGCTTTCTAAATTTTAACGGAAGCTTCAATGTTTACTGATAACTAAACAATATTCTACATTCTTATACATTTTCCGTACTTGTTCTTTATCTGCTTTCCTTTAAACTATGTGTCTACAGACATTTTTCAAAATGCTTCAAAATTGCTTCATTTTCTATTGCCAAAGTCCCAATTTCAACAGCAACTTCAGTGTCAGTAATACGTGAATTATGGATTTTTATTCTTGTCAATTTAGCTTTCTGTCTTTCCTTTAAATTACATTTCTGCATGCCTTCTTCGAAATTATTGTTAAACGATTGTTTTGAGTTATGTTATCAAAATATAAATTTTAGCAGCAGCAACAGTATTTAGTAATAAGTACACTGTATTTATCTGTTAAGGTTATTTTGCTATGCATTTGTTTCTTTTTTCTACGTGGCTTTTCTAAAATCCCTTTATGAAACTAATTCAAATTGTTTCAACAGAAACTTCAGTGATTCCTATGAACATGTCGTACTTGCATTCTACGTGACCCTTCTATATGCCCTTTTTGAAATGTATTCAAAGTTGTTTGATGTTTAGTTGGAAATTTTTAAATTGCAACCCGAACTTCTATTTTTACTGATAAGTAAACGATAACATCAATTTAACGTACTTGTGAGTCACATTCTTTTATTAAAACGATGTTTCTACAAACGTTTTTGGAAATTGTTTAAAAATTGCTGAATTTTCTTTCGCTACGTTTTAAATTCCAACAACAACTTCATTGTTAGTGATAAATAAATGATGGTATGTATTGTACTTGTTCTTTTTATTCTCTATTCTACGTGGCTTTTCTATAAGCTCTTTTGAAAATGTATTCAAAATAGTTCTATTTTTGGTAGGAATTTCTAAATTTCTACCGTAACTTCAACGTCTACTGATAAGTAACTTATGGTCGTACATTTTTATCAATTTGGCTTTTTTGTCTTCTTTCTTTTAAACGATGTTTCTACAAACTCTTTCCGAAATTGTTTCAAAATTGCTTCATTTTCTATCACCACATTCTAAACTCAGACAGCAACTTCGGTGTTAGTGATAAATGAATTTAGTTATTTATTCTTATAAGTTTGCCTTAATTTTGTTTTTTTTTAATGTCCAATGACTTTTCTGTAAGTCCTTTTTGACACAATAAAAATGCCTAGATTAGAGGTTTAACTAAGCGTACTAAGCTATTGTAGGACTAGGTATTTCGTTTTTATCTCACTTCGTGTGTTCTTCTTCTATCTGTTAGCAGTAGACGCAATCTCTGTTTCCAAAATATTCATAACTGTTTTCTTTGTTTTTGCCAACTTAGCGTCCTCTGGTAGAAAATACTCTAATTTACAATCCAAGTTTTGAAATAAATTCTTTTATAAATTTTAACTCCAAAAATATTGTTAACCTATTTACGTAACTGCAATTTGGGTAGACGTTGATGGAGCTGAATAACTTAAAATTAATGTCATCTAAGACCTTGATGTAACTTTTGTTTTATACAAATTTATTTCCTATGAACCTGTTTTAATTTCATTCAAACAAATATTCACTTATTTTTTTATTTTGCTTAATTTGAATAGGCAAGGTTTGTTATCTATCTGCAATTGAACAATTCAATTTGTATGAGCTTGGAATATCATTTTGCTGTTCCAATGCTAGCACTCGTGGGTGGTTCAAATGATTATATTCGTAATATTGCTCTTTTCTTTTTATAAATTTTTCATATACTCGTAGAAGTAAAAATAGGAAGATCTACAATCGCAAATTAATTGTACTAGCACGATATTCTAGCATCAAAGCTGAACTGGATTCTCCCATAACTCAAGGACCAAAGTCTGATGTCATCTGCGACCTTGATGTCTCTAAATTTAATATTATTCAAGCAGCTTCTCTCTCGACCGTTTGTAATCTGTATAACATGCAATATTTACAATTAGGTTGACTTATATTTCAGAATTCAGAAGTTAAAGAGAACATTTTCAGATAGGTTAAGACTTCAGAAATTGGTATTTAATATTTTATTTGTTCGGTAAATTTATTTTTTACACTTCGAATTATTTAAAAAATAGCGAAAGTTCTTTCATATAAGCAACAATTGGAAATTTTAATGTTATTTTGTTACATATGCATATTTTCAATGCAAATATTGTTGTGACATCATCTCCTATATGGTACTTGTTAGATTAGCTGTTGCTGTTCTCTGGCTGTTAATAAGCAAAAAAAAATTTTTCTTTTATTTAAAATATCAGCGTCTATAATCATTTGTATATATCCCGTTTTCCAAACTATTGGTATTGTTCAGTATAGCATCATGACACCATTCATAAACTTTTTCAGTGAGAAATTTGAATTTTATTTACACATCAAACGTGTTATTGCAATAACCTGTGTAACTAGTTGTGGGTATTATCAGAAGGTGGCCTTAACCTCGTCCAATAAATTTTGTAGTTTTTAGCAATAAATGTTTGCTTCGTTTATCTTTATATTAATATTGTGTCTTACTATAATATTTTACATTATAAAAGTTATAGCTTAGGTGGCCACTGTTTTTTTTTTATTACATTTTATATGCTTTAATATTGTTTCATATAAAACTAAAATTCTCTTTCAGACATCACTTTTTTAAAATATAAGAAATGGAAATTATAATCTCACATTAAATATTGTCATGAAGAGCTTAATAACGATGAATAAAAAATAGATAAGCGATTAAAAGAATAAGAAATAATATTTCATTGCAAATCTCATAAATCACACTAAAAATTTTCCCGACAATGCTTATTTTAAAAATTGAATTTTAATTCATGATACCGTATGAGAAATAATATGACCTTGTAAATCTAATAAATTAAACTAAAAATATTGCTGGGAATGCTTCTTCCCGGTGTGCAACCACTATCGCATTAACCAATGAGCGTCAACGTTAAGGATCTTTCGAAAATAAGTTTTGATTACGTTAGAACCAGCTATCTTAATCCTTCAGTACCCGTTTACGGTCTGTGGGACCGAGCAAACATATGATGCAGTATATTAGTGGAGTAGATCTGGGTTTGGAAACGAACTGTCTCTTTTCGAAAATGTTTGTTTGTGATTTCATAGAGTCGGGGTCCCTCTTTCAGATGATCACTATGGGAAGACTACCGGAGGTGCGAAGGGGGGGGAAATTACCGTTCAAAGATATGGGGAAGCTGGTTTTTCGCTAATAACTCGCTGAGTTTCATCCCGATCGGAACAGTTTATAGGAGATGAAATAAAGGGCTCGCAAATACAAACAAAATGAACTTTGGTTGGTGGAAATCGGTCCAGCGGTTCGCGAGATATTGCGTTTTGAAGGTCGAAAAACTGCGCCCGGAATTTCGCCGCTGCGGGAACCCTCCGCGGGCCGTGTTCGCGTTTTTCGCGGGGAAGATATTGACCTAGCGACTTTATATTTTTTTCCCTGTTAGGTAATCACAATCAAAATAGTTTGTCCAAATTTCAAGTCGCTAGGTCAATTAGGAAGGGAGGGGGAGGGAAAACAATAAAAAAACTTTGATCGGGGCGAACTTTTTTATTTATTGGCCGATCCGGATCATCCAAACTGGAAAATCTTCGTTAATTTTTTAGCTACAAGACGAGTTAGAGGTGACCAAGATTTTCGCGAAAATGGGGAAATGGCTGGCAATTTTCCGATTTCGAAAACTTTATTTCTTTATTTTCGCGATGAAGGAGTGGAGTAGGAGACAATTTTTTTCTGTCACCGGATTGCATTTTTTTTTCCCTTGAAAATGAGCCCTATAAGAATCCGGTAAAACAATTATTAAGGCAGGGAGAGAGGTGAACGCGTTTTGCCCTGTAGAAGGGCAAGGGATAGGGCTAGCGACTTCGGGCAGGGCTCATTCTCAAAGGTAATCAATTACCTTTCATGGTTTTTTTATCGCGAAGCGCTGTCTTGATCAGGGGCTGCACGCGCGCGTGATATGTTTATCAGGAGTTCCCGCTTACCGGTACACATAGACGAGAAGAGCGTGAATATGTACGGGTGTCTTAAAATGAAATACATCTAGTATACTTTGAATTTACCATCATGCAATCTAAAATATTACTTGAAATTGGCAAGACTGTAAGTCTATGTCAAATTCGAGTTAAGTAGGTTAGGTTTTGTGCCAGTCTGTGTCAAAAGTGACGCAAAACCTAACCTACTTAACTCGAATTTGACATAGACTTACAGTCTTGCCAATTTCAAGTAAAATTTTAGATTGCATGATGGTAAATTCAAAGCATACTAGATGTATTTCATTTTAAGACACCCGGTATTTGTAAGACAGTAGAGAGAGCAGAGGGAGCGGTAGGCTCTGCCGCTGGCATCTCGCGCTCGCCGTGATAAATATATCACGCGCGCGCGCAGCCCCTGATCAAGATAGCGCTTTGCGATAAAAAAACCATGAAAGGGAATATATTACCCTTGAGAATGAGCCCTGCTCGAAGTCGCTAGCCCTATCCCAAGCCCTTCTACGGGGCAAAACGGGTTCACCTCTCTCCCTCCTTTAATAATTTTTCTACCGGATTCTTAGGGAGCTCATTTTCAAGGGAAAAAAAATTGCAATCTGGTGACAGAAAAAAATTGTCTCCTACTCCACTTCTTCATCGCGAAAATGAAGAAATAAGGTTTTCGAAATCGGAAAATTGCCAGCCATTTCCCCATTTTTGCGAAAATCTTGGTCACCCCGTCCTCATCTTGTAGCGAAACAATTAGCGAAGATTTTCCAGTTTGGATGACCCGGATCGGCCAATAAATAAAAAAGTTCGCCCCGATCAAATTTTTTTTATGGTTTTCTCTCCCCCTCCCTTCCTAATTGACCTAGCGACTTGAAATTTGGACAAACTATTTTGATTCTAATTACCTAACAGGGAAAAAAATATAAAGTCGCTAGGTCAATATCTTCTCCGCGAAAAACGCGAACACGGCCCGCGGAGGGTTCCCGCAGCAGCAAAATTCCGGGAGCAGTTTTTCGACCTTCAGAACCCAATATCTCGCGAACCGCTGGACCGATTTCGACTAACCAAAGTTCATTTTGTTTTTATTTGTGAGCCCTTTATTTCATCTCCTATAAACGGTTTCGATCGGAATAAAACTCAGCGAGTTATTCGCGAAAAACCAGCTTCCCCATATCTTTGAACGGTAATTTCCCCCCCCTTCGCACCTCCGGTAGTCTTCCCATAGTGATCATCTGAAAGAGGGACCCCGACTCTATAAAATCACAAACAAAAATTTTCGAACAGAGAGAGTTCGTTTTTCGGTTTTTTTTTCGCCAGATCTACTCCACTATATTACTTGATGTTCTAGCGTTAGTTTACCGCCCATTTTACTACCTTCCTATATATTGCCATTGAAGATCAGTATGCAGTTTTGAGTTCGTGCGTGCAGTGATTTAAAAGTTATTTATAATTTCGGTTTCAGAGACCGAAGCGGGTACCCGAGTTGTTTTTATTTTTAGCTTTGATATACGACTAATGTGAGGAGAAGGAAGTATTTTCTGCATTTTTAGTAACACTGTTATACTAAAACGTTATTATAGTCATGGCAGATTTTATGAGAAAGAACAGGCGCGACTAGAACAGACGATGCGAGATGTAATAGCGGAGGAGGATGTCGACAACGCGTTTTATGATGATCTGTCATCGTCTGAAAGATAATTTATTGAAAACTAGGGAAACGAACAGTGACACTGAACATGAAATATCTGATTATGAAGACGTTAGTGAACAAGGAACTAATGCCATAAGATATCTCATTATTTTTATGGAGGTGGCAGAGGGTGTCGGACTGCGAGACCGGTGCGGGTACTGATGTCTTACAATTTTGAACGGGTACTGGAGGGTTAAAACTATTTTAGTAATGTTTAATACCTGATATCGTACACAAAATTATATTGCGTTACAAGTCTGACAAACCAGACTGAAAATATTCTTAAAAATGCTTCTCTCCGGTGTGCAACAGCTGGTATATTGACAAATCAGCACCAACGTTAAAAAATCTTCAGGTTATATTATTTTATTTACTAAAATTATATTAGAAATTGATCTTTAATCGGAATTGTGACACCAACATGATAAATGAAGGTAAAAGTAGTACTGAAATAGTATATTGTCTAACTAGTGCTGCAAGTTGGATATTTCACACGAATGCGATAGTTGAGCCACGAGCCGAAGGCGAGTGGCTCATTCGCAGAAGTGTGAAATATCCAATCAGCACTTGTTATACACTATACTTTTCCGACGACCACCAATATACTATTGATTCTTTATAATATAAACCACATTTACCACTTTTAACCGCAAAATGAAACAATTATTGTTTAAACATCAACTTAAATTCTCATACTATTTCTGTAACATTAGCTTACTAGATTTTTGAACCGGCTTGTTTCGCGACTTGCGCGCAGTTTTATGCCGAATTGGCCGTGACGCTCTCGACCATTTTAGTTGCTACGGGAGACCATGTCGCACTAGTGTTTCAAGACGAAAAACGCACGCTCCACGTGACCTTTTCAGGTGACCTGTGCAATGTGTCACTTTCTTTAACACCAAGTCATGCCATTTTTGGAATTTTTCGTAGTGGTCGTCGGAAAATGTTTTCCCAAGCCGCTTGCATATTGATAAATCAGCGCTATTAAAATAAACAACTTTAGAATTATTTCAGCAACTGCAATTGTTTCCCCTTGTGTGCAGCCGCTCACGTCACCGTTAAGAATCTTCAAAAAAAATTAATTTGTAGATAAATTCTATATATTCCATTTTGCTTTGAGATTCACAGTCGTGTTCATTAAAGTTTTGTACAACATTTTTGCTATGTGAATATAAATTAATTACACAAAGTTCAAAAAAGTGTTGTATATACATCAGTATACATCTAAATCTTCCTACTTAATGATACACTGTGAGCCTTTGTTGAGTAATAACACAACCACCAATAAACTTACAACTGTACAACACATTTTTGTACACGATTGTACATACGTAGAAGAAAAACGTACAAACATATTCTTCATAAATTATTTAATTATTTTTGACTACCAGGAAAATATAGACGAATTTTACAACAGTTACGTCCCATGAGCTAGTAAAAATAACTTCTGTTCTAGATGGCTTCAAGCATTGCAGCCCTGGTAGCCCTCCTTCTCTTGCAATTGTCGATTGCGACCTCAGGTAACTATAGAGAATACATAATACTAACAAGTTATCACAATTTCATTAACTCCGTCTATTCTTCCAATCGAACGTACTATATGAGTCCACACACGAGATATTAGCACAATAATTATCGAAGTACTCCTGCGTCCGAAAACATATACAACGAGACAGCCTATTATCATATAAAAACGATCTTAGCGGGGGGGTTATACTACAAATCGTACTCGTCGTATTCCAGAAGTAGATGTTTCTATTGTCCATCGAAGCATCTTTTCCAATATTTTAACGGAGACTGAACGTGCACCTTGATCAAAAGTATCTTAACTTTTCCCTTTTCTACTGACTTTAGAAAAGCGGTCGGTTGATTGGCTTTAGGGCTTTTAAGGATTCGCTCCTTATGTTAATTGATTGAGAAAGCCGGGTGGTGCATCTATGGTTCAAAAATAGATTATAGGCAGTACCGCATGGTATTTCCGGGCTTTACTGTGAGTCACCTAGTGCACGCAAAGTTTACACATTATTGTATATGTTCACATATACTTTGCATGGATGCAAACGCCACCCGTAGATGTCGAAACAGTTATCTCATTTTCATTATGCTAAGAACTATTGATCTTTCTTTATCCAACCCATTTCATATTAAAACTTCAGTACAGTTTGGAAAAAATACATGGTCACAAGAATGAATGAAGTAGTTTCAATTGAAAATTCATGTTTCTGTCGATGATAAAACTAGTGATACATAGTCCTATACTAATCCCCAGAAAATGTTTCTCCAATAAGTTGCATGCCTCAGAAATATATTACATTGTTACTGGCTAAAAGTCATTTAAAATTTTTCATTTAATTAATTGCTCTAATTTTTTGTTAAAGCTAACTTTTGCTTTATCTTTCATTACGTCTAATTTTTGACTGCAATGAAACTTTGCTTTCAGACCTTCTGCCAGTTTTGTTTCGATCTAACGTAAGCTAGTTCCCAAAATTACAATGCATGAAAACTCCTAGAGTTTAGACTTCACTTTGCGCATGAAGCTTTTTTGGTTGCATATGTCTAGTTCCTTTTAAAAGCCCCTTTCAACTTTGGGTTTTCTTTCAGGCTTTTTGAAAAATTTTTGCCATTTGCTTTCTTGTGCTGCTAAAGATTAGGTGCTTTTGTGGATCTACGTTATAAAACGTACCTTAATTGGGTTATTTCGCAAACATCTAGCTTGAGGAGTTAATTTTGTTGTGTCTGGAATACTCCGGTGGTGCTAATGTAGGCCCCGTGAGTTGTATTTTGATAATTTTTCAAGCCCAAAACTTAGTTTGGGTTTCATCTTGGCAAGCACATGTTTCTGTTGTCGAAATGAAGCCCGGAACACCTGCGGGTATGTTTTCTTGATGGCTAATTAACTTATTCTATGGTTTGGTGCCCTTTCAGCTTCTTCTGTTTGCTGACGTACCTTTTGCTGGGCTACGTCCTTGTTCTGGTAACGTCCTTTTGTTTGGTGGCGTTTCGAGTGATACCGAAGGCTCCTCCCGTGGCTGCCGGATATTTCGCCCCGTGCGAGCGAATTTGCTCCTTGGCTTATCGACGAAGGTGACCCCTAGCTGCCGCTTTGAGTTTGGCGAGCTTGTAGGAACCCCTCGCCTACAATAAAGAGCGCAGGTGAAGCTCCAGTGTGACCTTCTTCGACACGTTACCTGCAGGTTGTTAGTTCTGCACCCTTGGTCGAGCCGGCTGCCCTGCAGTCTCTCGGACTCCTTAGCTATGTTTGCTGCATCATGGGAAAATCCTCGCAAGGTCGGTTGTTTTGTACTATAATTTTTGGCCACTCGAGCTTTGGGATCCATTTTATTTCGTTCTTGTGATCGTGCTACGATGTAATCAGTAAATATCAGACTTATCTTAATATGTATTTTAAGCGTGCATCTCACTCATGTAAAGTAGTAATGCGATTTTCATTGTAAAGAAACTATTGTGGTAGTTCATTCTAATTAGCATTTTAGATTATTCGAACGGTTGTGTCTCACGCCCCGTTCGAGTGTTAACAGTATTGCTTTTTGTACGGCATTTGCATGAATAGCCTTGATCCATTTTTGATCGTCACGATTCGTTAGTGACATAACATTCGGTTGAATACAACCTTAGAATTCGTCCCGCAATTGCAAGTAATTCAATGTAAGTTTTGCTTACGACATTTTAATGGAGACTGATAAGTACTTTAGTCAACTATCGGTTTCTAAACCGTTATGATACAAAGCAAGATATTGAATTCCGTGTAGGCGTTATTGTAAATTAAGGTAAACCATGCATAGTGGGCAATTGGTCGAATTCAACTAACCAATCTAAATTTTAAATTATAATAATTTTGTCATAGCCATGAAGCTATTGACCATCTTCATTTAGTAGTGCATTTGGCCATGTCAAAAGTCAACGTGTAATTCCCTTGTGCATATTTTTTGCGCCCTTATGTAAACTACGCTTATATGAATATTTAAATTATATGCCAATATTTTGGTGAGGCTTAATATAATGCTAAATTATTACTGTGGTATGAATCTTGTGATATGCCGATTTTTTTGTGTGTATTTTAATTATGTTTGTATTTATGTGTGCTGCAATTATACTGCCTTTACATCTTTGCCTGCGTATCTGTTTTGTGCCTTTGCAGTTGCTTGCTACTTGGCGCCCATATTTTTAGTTTTCGGCTAAAGCTTTCGAGTTTTTTGTTTTACCCACGACCAGCTCCGGTTGAGTAGTCGGTTGCCTTCGCTTACTTCTTTTAGAGTCGCCGTAACGGTAACAACATATCCAAAAACCATCTCAATTTAATTTTAAATATATCGGTGACATCACAAGCGCATCAGTATCTTGCTTATTTTATTGTTTCAATGGAATTAGGTGTATGGAAAATCGTTTACGACATTTCTGCTAAAGTTACATTTTTAAATTTCCAACTATTTTTAAAATTCTTTCACCTGTTCCTTGAAATTATCTACATAAAGATTTGACTACAAAAATTACTTCAGAGGACCCGTGCCATCCAAATCCATGCGGGCTGAACACGCTATGCGAAGTCGACAACAAAGGGGCCCTTTGCAAGTGCCAACCAGGTTACCTTTGGTCTCCCAGCGCTGGATGTCACCACGAGTGCGAGAACAACAGCGAATGCAGCCCCCAAATGGCTTGTGTTGAGTTCAAGTGCCAAAACTCCTGCTCTCAGTGCGGACTCCACGCTGAGTGCGAGGACGTCCAAAACCATGCTCCCGTGTGCAGGTGTCCTAAGGTACCACTTTAATTTTAGCTTCGGTTAGAACTGATAAACAACTTTTGAGTTTCAGGGATATCTTGGAAATCCTCTGTTTTCGTGTCATCCGGAATGCACCCAACACAGCCACTGCCCCCCGGGAAAACCTACTTGTTTCAATAACTCTTGCACGAACCCATGCGAGGGCATGTGTGGTATCGCCGCCAACTGCGAGTTGAGGAATGGCATCACGCCAGTTTGCTCTTGCCCAAAGGACATGGCCGGCGATCCCCTCGTAATGTGCAGACCGGTTACCAACAGTTATACAACTAGCCTATAGATCACTTTCAACGATCTCCTAAACTTCATCGTTTCCAGACGACCTATGCGAACCCAAGATACAGCCAAGATACACTGGATACACCGGCGACCCTCCCTACAACTGCACCCGGGCGGAATGTCTGGAAAACTCTGAATGCCAAAGCCACCTGGCCTGCAAGAACGAGCGCTGCGTGGACCCTTGTCAAAACGTTTGCGGGGCAAACGCCTTTTGCGAGACAAAGAACCACCGCCCGATCTGCGAATGTCTTCTTGGATACACCGGCGACCCTCTCTACAACTGCACCCGGGCGGAATGTCTCGACAACTCTGAATGCCAAAGCCACCTGGCCTGCAAGAACGAGCGCTGCGTGGACCCTTGTCAGAACGTTTGCGGGGCAAACGCCTTTTGCGAGATAAAGAACCACCGCCCGATCTGCGAATGTCTTCTTGGATACACCGGCGATCCTCTCTACAACTGTACCCGGGCGGAATGTCTGGACAACTCTGAATGCCGAAGCCACCTGGCCTGCAAGAACGAGCGCTGCGTGGACCCTTGTCAGAACGTTTGCGGGCCAAACGCCAATTGCGAGACCAAGAACCACGTCCCGATCTGCACGTGTCGTCTTGGATACACCGGCGACCCTTTCTACAACTGCACCCGGGCTGAATGTCTGGAAAACTCTGAATGCCGAAGCCACCTGACTTGTATAGACGAGCGCTGCGTGAACCCCTGTCAGAACGTTTGCGGGGCAAACGCCAATTGCGAGACAAGGAACCACGTCCCGATCTGCACGTGTCTCCCTGGATACACCGGCGACCCATTCACCAATTGCAGGCGCTTCGACCCTGGTATGTCTCTTGAAAGCAGCTTAATGTTTGACTAAAAGCATTTACTTCAGAGGAATTGTGCCATCCAAGCCCATGCGGGGTGAACACTCTATGCGAGGTCGTCAACAACGTCCCCACTTGCAAGTGCGAGCCAGGTTACTACGGGTCCCCAATCGCTGGGTGCCGCCACGAGTGCGAGAACAACGCCGAATGCGGGTCCCAAATGGCGTGTATTGAGTTTAGGTGCCAAAACCCTTGCTCTCAGTGCGGACTCAATGCTGACTGCGAGGTTATTCAGAACCATGTTCCAGTATGCAAGTGTCCTAGGGTACTACACTAACTTTAATTCTATCTTAATTGGAAACTCATAAAAATCGTGTTACTTTCAGGGGTACATTGGAAATCCTCTGTCGTCGTGCCAGCCGGAATGCACCAAGCATAGCGATTGCCCACCGGGAAAACCAGCCTGTTTCTATACATCTTGCAAGAACCCCTGCGACGGCGTGTGTGGCATCGCCGCCAACTGCGATTTGAGAAATGGCATCACCCCAGTTTGCTCTTGCCCAAAGGACATGACCGGCGATCCCTTCGTGATGTGCAGACCGTTTACTAAAGGTAACAGAATTCCATTCTTTCCTCTTGCCCTTTTTTCTAGTGCAGGCTGAGGCCCTGTTATCAAAAACGCAGTGTGTTTTGTATTGCTTAAGTCTAAGTAGATACTACCAAGTTCATCATCAGAAGTAAAATTACCATGCAGTTATACAACTGTCGCATAGATAAGTTTGAACAATTTCTCTAACTTGATCGTTTCCAGAGGAGCTTTGCAAACCCAATCCTTGTGGAACCAATGCTAAGTGTCAGCCAGGATACGATAGATACAACAAAGAACGACCAGTCTGCACTTGCCTCGCTGGTTACATCGGAGACCCCATTAAAGGATGTACGAGGGGAATTTGCGCCGGTGTGTGTGGCATCGCCGCTAACTGCAATTTGAGAAATGGCATCACCCCAGTTTGCTCTTGCCCAAAGGACATGACCGGCGATCCCTTCGTGATGTGCAGACCGTTTACTAAAGGTAACGGAATTCCATTCCTTCTTCTTGCTCTATTTGCTCATACAGGCTGAGGACGTATATTCAAAAACGCAAAGTGTGTTTTCTATTGTTTCAATCTAAGTAGATATTACCAAGTTCATGATCAACTCGCCCATAAATCAATTTCAACGATCTCCCTAACTTGATGGTTTTCAGACGACCTTTGCAAACCCAATCCTTGTGGAGCCAATGCTAAGTGTGAGCCAGGATACGACAGGTATAACAAGGAACGGCCAGTCTGCACCTGCCACACTGGATACATCGGGGACCCCATCAAAGGATGTACGAGGAGGATTTATTGATGATAACATATGCCCAGACCACCAAGCTTGCTTCGAATAGAAGTTAGTTTGGTATATTTAAGTTCTTTTCTAGAACTGTTTGCGCCATATACACTTGAATAACATTGTGTTGTCTTATAGGTGCCAGGCGTTAATGCTATATGCAGCCCTCGTCGCCACATTTCAGTGTGCACTTGCAATTCTGGTTACAATGGGCATACCTTCTCTCAGTGTCACCAGGAGAAAACCACTAACTGGCCTTCTTCGGCTTACTCCAACTGCCTCATTTGCTAACAACTTACCAATAGAACTACACTGCTAGTAAGTGATTCTCGACAATCTATAAGGGCAGAGTTTGTCTGGTTCTCGATTTTTTATTTTATCTAATATGTATATAAAAACTGTACATTTGTGTTGTTGACGTTGTTACTCTATTTTTTAAATAAAAATAATAGTAGATATATAAGTAATTCAATAATACGCCCTACATTGGCTGCACCAAATAGATATGCTATAGAGCTACCTAATGCTCCGCTTTGCATCCAATTTAATATGTTTTGATACTAGGTCTCAACACACAATTACTGTATTATTACTGTTTAAATTAATACACGCGCGTTGTTCAATACTGGTATGCAAACATTATATGTACTAAATTGGAACAATCAACAACTTTAATTTAAATTAATGATCCTTTAAATTTGAACACATACACACAGCATTACGATATTTTTGTGGGTTCTTAATAATTGGTTACAACGAGTCTGCACTACAGCAACGTTTTCGTGTCTTACTGAACTAAATTGCATACTTTTGAAAGAATAAACGTTTACAAAGGTTTATCCTGAGCTAGACAAGGCAACACAGTACTACCCCCCCTGCTTTTGAATATCTCCGGAGCCTGAACTCCGATGCTTGATCCTTCTGGAAACGGCACGCCAATACTGCCCTTGAATCTGCTTGCTGTTGACAGAATGGAGTCGACTTGACTTTTAGTTGGCAGCTTCTTAGGTTTTAATGAAAATTGGAGCTCTTACTAAGTTACTTGGCTTTCAGTTTCGTAGTTATGCAGGTTGTTAAACTTTTATTTACATTTAGCCAACGAAGTAAAAACTCAGACACTTGTTAATCTCACTCCTACTTGTTACTAAACAGACTAAACTTGCGTGGGTTTATTAAAAATAGCTAAAATGCGAAAGCTGGTTGCCTACAGAGACGTTATCCAATTATTAATAACAACGCATATCATTGGCAAAATTCAAATATAACAGTGAAAGCAAAGTTAAAATCGAACAAAATAAAAGAAAACCAAATCAAACAAACTAAAGTCAAAAATTGCACAAAGATTTCACATTCAAAATCTAATTTCCACCAAATCTTATCCCACAATGCTGAATGTGAGTGGCTCTTTGACTTGTTTTGATAAATTTTGTTGGTCTGAGAAAGAAAGCCTCTTTATAGTGTTTATTTAGTTGATGTAACATTGGCTATAACGATGCTGTAATGTCATTTTCGAGCCTATATATAAAATGGGGAAAACGTTATAATTATCAGAAAAACTTTAAAATCAATATATCTGCGAAATTCGCTGTTTGGAGGCTTTCTACAGGCCGTGTATATTTTTTAAGAGAATTCGGGATATGGAAATTTTGCAGCCCAGGTGGATTTGAGGGTTGCAAAATTGTGAAAACGTTATAATTATCAGAAGAACGTTACAATTAATATTTGTGTGAAATTTGCTGTTTGGAGGCTTTCTACTGGTTAATTGTATTTTTAAGAGATTTCGGGATGTGGGAATTATGCGGCTCAGGTAGATTTAGGGTTTGCAAAATGGGGAAAACGTTCTAACTGTCAGAAAAATTTTATAATTAATATTTGTGTGAAATGTGTTGTTTGGAGGCTTTCTACTGGTCAATTGTATTTTTAAGAGAATTTGGGATTTGGGGATTATACGGCTCAGATAAATTTAGGGGTTGAAAAATTGAGAAAAAGCTATAATTATCAGAAGAATCTTAAAATAAATATTTGTGTACAATTCGCTGTTTGGAGACATTCTACGAGTCGATTGTATTATTTAAGAGAATTCGGGTTGTGAACATTTTGCGGTAGAGGTGGATTTGAAGCTTGGAAAATGGGAAATACTTTATAATTATCAGAAAAACCTTAAAATCAATATTTGTGTACAATTCGCTGTTTGGAGACTTTCTACTGGTCGATTGTAATTTTTAAGAAAGTTTGGTATGCAGTTGTGAGAAGGGATTATCTTATTTTCTCAATTTTTAAATAAGAAAATGTGATTTTATTTTATTCTGGCTCTTTGTGAAATTGTAAATTTGGAAGGAAATAGTAAATAGCGTGTCGGATTGTATTTTTCTCTAACATGAATAATATTTCGTGGATTAAGGTCATTGCCGCGCTGCACTTGTTCGCAGAATGGTAGTGGCCACTGGCAGGGTTGGGATGTTGTTTTTCCGAGCTTAGTTGATCACAGCAATAGCGAAAACTCAAATGATGAAGAACTGATCTCTGAAAGAGAACTTTCTGCTGAAAAGACGTTGGCTGATGAAGATGGTTCGAATTTCGATTAAACAAATCTTGACAGTAGCGAACACTCGGATCTTGAAGAGCTGCTCCACGAACCAGAAAAATCTGGTAAAAAAACATTTAAAGGTAGCAGCCCCCGACTTGTAAACATTTCGTATTTTTTAAATTGACTCAAATCTTTGAAGCACGAAGGTACAATAACCACACCTTTGATGGTTTCTTTATTGTTTAATGTGTCTATATTTTAGGGTTTGGTTGTAATTTCTTTGATATGGACCTTATTTAGGAAAAGATGGAACGCCTTGTCAGTGTTTTGTCATTTAAATGTGCGGTTTGTAACATTATGCAAGTAGTAAGGGCGGACGATCCTAATCAAAATGTAAATTCGAACACGTTAGCCGTTTTAGGAGCCGTATCAAGTGGAATAGGGCATAGTCAGCTATCTGAACTGTTTGCAGCATTAGCTTTCCTCAATATAATAATAATAATAATACGCCTTTACTAATTAAAAAGAAAATACACACATTAACCCAGTAACAAAATAAAATACTGAGCAGGGCGAAGTTCAGCTGCAGAATGAAAAAAATCTGCAGTTTCTCTACCACTTAACTCTATGTTAAAATTCCTAAATCCATTTTTACATTGTGTTCCCTGTTCATATTTAAATTCTGAAAAGTTTATAAAACAGATAAAGATAGTACATTAGTTATTTTTGACCATTGCGTAAAAGATTATTGATCCGTGACCGAAAACAAGAAGTCGGTGTGAATTTGAGGTCTTGGGTAAGCCATTATACCATTTTGCAAAATTATAAACAAAACGGCGTTTTCTAAACTCAGAGTAGCATAATGGAATACTGATATTGCCCCTAAACCTCAAGTGTAAGTTATGTATATCTGTACGAAATGATATCTTATTATACAAATATGGAAGAGTTTTATACAAAATAATTTTACGATATAGACATGCACAATGTAATGATCTCCTATTGAACATTTTAACCATTTAACATCTTTTGATTTATACGAAATTTTATTATATTTTCTTATACCAAAGATAAGACGTAAGCACGCATTTTGTAGTTTTTGTAACCTGGCTTTGTCCTGTGCATCAAGTCATGGTCCTTACACTACATCGCCATAATCAACTTGAGATAGAACTAGATTATTACATAAAATGGTTTTGACTTGTGTATTAAATAGGTAACGATTTACAAAAATTTACTTTAAATTACAATATGCTTTTTGCATACATTTTGATATGTGTTTTTTGAATCGTAATGTCGAGTCGAGAATTACACCTAGGTTTTTAACACTGTCAGCAACAGGTATTGGATTATTATTTATTTTAAAGATCATTTGACTTTTTGCTATTTCGATTTGAGCCTTTTTACCAAAAAATATTACCACCGATTTTTCCCAGTTAAGCTTAAGTGCATGTTGATGCGAAATAGCAACTAGCTTTTCCAGATCTTCATTTATACCCTTATTAGCAGAAAACTAGATCTGAAAGTCATCAGCGTAAAAATGAGATGCACAAAAGTTTAACGTAGATGGGAAGTGTGAGATACAGATTTTAAATAGAAGAGGCCCAAGAATAGATTCTTGTGGAACGCCTGTTGTATTGCTGCAAAGTTTTGATAGCTTCATAGTCACTTTAACGGGTTGCGAGAGATTTGATAAATAGTTGCTTAGTAAAGAAATTGCATTTGGCAAGCAACCTATATAATGGCAGCTAGACAACAGAATATTATGGTTAATTGTGTCAAATATCTTGGAGTAATCCAACAAGATAAGAGCAGTTACTTTACCTATATCCTTAGCTGAGATAATGTACTTTGCATAATACATGTAAAATAATGCTCGGTCTGAAATCTTTCAACTCTACTGGAGGACTTACTTTTGGCACAGGTGTAACAACAGCACGTTTCTATATATTAAGAAAAACTGAATTAATTACACAGAAATTGATTAAGTGTGATATAACTGGCAAAAGAAATGCCGCCTTAAAGCACGCTTCATGAGAAAGCAAAATAAACTATGAACAATAATATGTGGAGCCGACGATCGGATGGCTTGTAATTGTCAGAATTATTTTAAAAACATATTCTGTTAGCTGTCCTTCACATTGTTCTAAGCTGCGGCATGCGAGGTTTCTAAATATTTACATTACATAGCGCAATCAAAATTATGACAAAGAAAATACTATACGGGGTAACATGATATGGTATACCGGTTACAGACTTAAAAATCCTAAAAAAAATTACTTGTAATCTGTCATATTTTAGGAAAAATGTCGATAAGTAAATCAGATATTTTAAAGCATATTGAAAAATACTGATAATTATAGAGTAAGCCAACGATCGTCTAGCCATTCTTTTGGAAACCTGGTACGATATTAGGTTCCTACTGAGGGTGAAAAGGGCTTATCAAGTTTTAAATTTGAATTTGCATTCAGAACTGTAGTGTATGCTGTTCTGAGACGGCTTCGATTAAAATCACTGTAAAATAATAAATAATTACGATAATGCTATAATAACAGCTAATGAAGCAAAAATTAACCCACCGTTCCACCGGCGTCTGTCAGTTGGACCACGAAGGCAGGTAGTCCACATTTCGTATAGGTCAGTTGGACCACGAATGCCGGTCAAAAGGATTATGAGATTAAAAGATTACAGGAAGACTGCAGTTTATTGTAAATTTTATTTCTTAAAATAAAGCTACAAACGATACATGTTATAGCGATCGATACATGTTATAATTATTAAGAATTAGGTAAAAACTTAGAACTAACTGATTTCACAAATCTGAACCTCGACACCGTCTTCTGATTATGTTGCACAATTTTATCATTAATATAGTTTTGTTTTTTACAACTTTCGTTCCTCATTTTTTAATACCAACATTTGCACTTTTAATTTTTACATAAATTTCAGTCTGAAAATTTAACAAAACATTTGTAAATTGAACTATGTTTGGATGACTGCTATAAAAACTCGCATTGAATCTCGAGTGAAAAGAATCACATGCTTTTGTTGTTCTGTATATGACATTTGATTTGCAGGCCCATATTGTGGGTGGAAATAATGCGTTGTCGCTTATGTAATTATCATACAAATATCGTCGAAACTCTACTATCATTGGGCATTAAATAATACAATTCGGTAATGAAAAAATCGACTGCGTCTGTAGGTCCTAAAAACTGCATTCCAATATACACTTTTAAATGATTTCCAATAGCAGAATCTTTATTATTATACTCGGTTACCAAATTAAGAGCCTGAATTTTACGATACCAGGCTTGACATAAATGAAATCTACAGCCAACAACTCTAACATTTGGCCACATTGTACGACATTCTTTATGTATTGAAAGTTCAAAATCAATTACAATTTCTGTAGGATTTAGTACTAATCCAACTTCATGACATTTTTGTTGAACTGTTAAAAAAAAATAAGTATTACATTTTTTATTTGCCAGTAGGGCAAAAACTAACGGTACATAGTGACCGTTCTTAAAACCATGCACTGTAAATGTTTGATAAAAAAACTTGCTTGAGAATTGAAAGGTACAGTCCATATAAATTGTATCTAGTGAACACAAGCAATGTAAATTGCTGTAGCGGGAAAACACAATGATTTCTTTAGCTTGATTTACACTTAACACAAAGTCTTCTAGTTTATTGGTTTTTGAATTAATATTTTGCACTGCACTATAAACTTCTTTTTGTTTCGGTAGCGGAGGTATAATTCTTCGTCGAGCGATATATAGGTTTCTTCTGATGCAATCAACGTCGTTGGTTCCAATTTCAGCACTGGCTCCGTTTGTTTGTAATTCCAAGTGAATTAATTTGGACGGTTTTTTAGTAATGTCCTCTACAGCCTTTCTTTTTATAGAATTGCTGAGTACTTGTCTTGCAATATTGTTATCCACACCATGATTGTGACATTCACTTTTCTCGATTATTTTGTTTTCATCCACCATATTGGTGTAAATTCTTGCTGCACATCTGCGGATGCAGCATCTCCAGCGTATTTTCCCACATTTGGAAACGTGAGCTTTCGAAAATTTATAATTGTTCACCACTAATAGTTTACAGCCCTTTTCCTTAAACATCGACTGTGCAATTTCGTTTTCCATGTTTTCACAACTTTACTTTTTCACTGTTTAGCAGAAACTAGTAGACTTTAAAAAATAATTTTTGTGTGTACTACCCGCAAGCCCGCCCCTAAATATGAACTACCAATTACATATTACATCCCACTATGCTAATTACAACTACTTCTCCTAAAAGTGGATTAAAAGACCATTAACACGTTATCTTAATTCTTAATACCTTGGGTAGCAGCGTGGTCCAACTGACTGGTCATGCTAATCCCCAGGTTTCATAATGATCGGATTACCTTTGGGTTCGTGGTCCAAATGACATAGGTATTTTAAAAGTTGCACTTTCCTACGGGTTGGATCTTACAGGCCCAATCTATGTAGCTAATTAATTTATTTTTAAATTATCGATGTTTTTATTTTAATGAAATTTTGAGTTAAAATCGTATATTTTTCAATCTGGAAAAAAGTTGGAGAAGCAAAGGTAGCCTTGAAATTAATTATTTATTGATTTTACACTTAAGCCACTTATTTTTTCAAAAGTTATAGAAGAAAAAAACTCAAATAATTATTATAGTAAACTAGGAACATATGGTAATTATAAAATTTACAGAAGTTGCAATTTACCAACTTTCGTTAATGCATTGAAAATTAATTTTGCTAGTTTTCAAGTCTCGCATATAATTTGCAAAATCTGAAAAATATACATGGAATAGAAATTTAAAAAAAGTTTTGAAATTTCTCACATCTGTATTATTATTATTGTACACCTTATTATTAATTTGCAATTAAATAAGGATGTTAAATTCGATATTACATTCAATTTGTTTATATAACTTTAGATTTATTCCTTATTTGAGTCATTATTATTATTACATTTATAGCTATTTAAATTAGCTCGGCTGCATATTGGAAATTTGCCAAACTGCATACTTTAGAGCCATGAATTGATTCGATGCATTGTCTTTGCAATTAATATGTGAAGTGCATGCAATTCCTAATGTTCGTTAACGAGGAATGTTAACATGACAAAATATTATTACATTTCTGCAGAAACTGATGTCGGAATAAGTTTTTACAACCCAGTCAACATTGTGTAATTATAAAATAAACATATATTTTTATTGCTATTGTACGCATTTTTACGACGTAACGAACATATATAATAATTTTATATATATATAATATTTTGTGTAAGTTAAAGCCAATTCCAAAAACACAGTTCACTGTTTAATATTTTACTGTGTTGGAACTTTGCCTGCCATTAAATTACTCGGCTGGTTAAAATATGAAATGTACTGATTTACTGCATAAAATAAATGGTTGTAGGCCCCTCTTTATATTTTATTCAACTGAAATTAATTAGAAAAACGCTAGCTCTCAGTAGAATACAAGCTCTTTAATCTCAGGATGGGTTCCGAAGTCGACTGTATTTAAAAATTGATTTGAAATGGTACTAGTTATACACAATCAGTAGCTCAAATACGCGGTAGCTCAGGGTCCACAAATCTGTCAAATCACAAATCGGTTGACCAGTACAAACAGCGGTTCATTGAAAGTTAAAATACTCGTGAAATATGAGAATTCGCAAGGTTATTATTCAAAACTTCGCGCTTGGAGACAAATAACAACTTTTGTTTCTAGCAGTTACGTAGATCGTGACGTCAGACAGACGCCGTCCAAATTTTGACAATTGTTTCTGATCGCTTCCTGCACAGCTTTAACTTCCGCCAAACCAAGGATTTTACTGACGCTTGGCTAATTGCTTAAAATGCGGCTTAGCTAGAGCCTTGGAAAGGATCTCTTCTTCTTTCACAAGGTTTGATGTCATATGCGCCTCGTTTTCCGGACGCTGACACTATTTATTTAGGCTAAATCGTACCTTATAAAAACTCGCAAGAACCGCATCGGCCTCTCTGGAAATGACGCCGTTGGATTTTCTCCGCTATTTCTGGTCCCCTTGCTGCCAAATCTGCTGGAGACGTTCTTGCAGACCTGGACTCTGGCATAGACTGCTGATCTCTTGGCTCCGATACTCCTCGTGGCCGTAGTCGAGGTTTGCAAAATGCAGTTGATTGACACTGGCACTTGGGCAATAAACTGGTATACCTTTTATAGCTTGGAAAACACTTTTATTATCAAAATATAAAAATATGGAGCACAAATTTCAACAAACGGTCAAGTAATAAATTTTTGAATCTAGTTGTTATGAGACAATATTAACGAAAATTATGTTTGATAACTTAAAGTACAAATGGAAATAAATTTGATTACATTTTTCTTATAATCTAAGTTGTTGTCTTTTCTTACATCTAAAATTATTTTGGTAGCGCTGCGCGCACACACCTTTAATTTTAACCACTGCTCTGCTTTTGCACTAATTGTAATTTTAAATGCACTGATTTATTCGAGTTCCCCAACTCTCATTTGGTTCGTTTATATCCTGCTGCCTGCTTCTCAAATTGCTCTTTTACAATGTCCTCTTATTTGATTCTATTTTTCTTTACCTTTTAGATTCCTCACAAATTTCACTTTTATTGACATTTAATAAAAAAAACTACGTTTCTTTTAACCTGCGCATAGCAAACCTTTCGTGTCTATTCATTTGTTTCGGTTCGGCTTTCTATTATGCACAAACCTATTATTTTTGTTTATTTAAGAGTCAACTTCCACTTCTGTGAAAACAAGCTCTGCCTTCTGTGTTTCTTACTCAACTACTTTATTATTTCTCGCATCTCATTATCAATGCATTTACGGTTTGAATTTTTAGTTTAACATTGCAGTTACATAAAACACCCCAACTCTGTGCTTATTGAATTGGTCCATTATGTCACACTGCTAGCAGAGTCTAGTCGTGGGCTTAATACCATTACAATGTATATACCATAAAATCGATGGTATCTTCTTTTGTATGTATGTATCTTTGTTTGCTATCTCCTCCGAAGATACTGAACCGATTAAATGGTATGATAGCTTAAAATTTTGATAATTTTTAGACTTAGATCATAAGCCGGTTTTTATTTTCAAAAAAGTACGAAAAAGTAAAGTTTTAATTAAATCGTGTAATTAGCGAAGCGAAGCGTAGTTCGGGTGATTCACTAGTAGCAATATATATTACCATAACTATATGTTGCGGAGCCTAATTTATGGTATGTATTGTATACTTACAACGTAGTTATATTTATTTAATATTTTATTCTAATGTTATTATCATTCCTACGTTATGACAATATTTGCTATGCTTTAGCTGTTACGTTTGACTTTTTTGATTGTATTTAGTTTCAAACAAATTTTCTTCCAAGATAAATCTATGTAATTAATTTTTCCTTCAATAAATTATTCATATTAAATGTTATTAAATATTTCTAGCTCCAGCAGAACACAATTACGCTCAAAAAGGTCGGGTTCAAACATTATAAATATTGTTGGTACTTCTGAAAAGTCGTTCTGTTTAATGAAAGCTTACTTCAAAATTCATATGACATTTTCAACAATTGTCAATGTCATATTGTAATGATGCTCTTAACTAATATAAAACTTTATAATAATATAAATAATAAATAGGGCAAATTACCACGATTTATAATTTAAATAGTTTTTAATAATTTAATAATAATAATTAATAATTCAATATCGTGTCAATCTCAGAGCTTATTAGAATGACGTTGCAATTATTTGCTTAATAGGTGGTTTACTACTCTTTGTATTTTATTCATTTGCAATTAATTAAAGTAGAGCTCCTTTCTAGCATAACATAAACCCTTTTTCAACAGGGGTAGGTTCTACAGCTAGTATTACAAATACTTTTGTGTATGACAAATTCACTAGTATGGCAATTGCTTAAATTCTTTTCTTCCAGCTTTAACCTCAACTTGACTGTAAACACAAAGATGATCAGCACGTATGAAAATAGCGTAAACTGAATTCCAAACCACCAAAAATGGCAAAACTAACATCAGGTAAATACAATGTAATTGATGTGACGTAATTTCCGACTGAACTGGTATTGCTTCAGTAAGTGTTGGGTAGTATCTAGATTCCGTGCAAGGACCTAGTATCTATACATTTAACGCAAGGAGCCTAATATCTACATCTAGATACTTTTTCGGTGTATCTTGAACATATAATACGAAAAGCTCATAAGATATAATTAAAATATTATATTTTGCTTTTAAATAGAAAATATAACATAACATCTTCTTGGACGAAATATCGACATTGAAAGTGCCTGTTTAGTACTAGAAAATACTTTATATAGTTAACAGCGGTTACAGATATTTAGCTACCTAGAATTTTATATAGCGTAACAATGTAATGCCTGAGTAAATCTTGAAATACTGGTTGATCTATGTTTTGATCCGACTTGTGCTTGACAGGTGACAGCAACAATTTTAGGTGCTTAGCCATGATGTTACCTTCTCTACATTTTGTCCATTTTGACTAAAGTGGTCTATGATTGTGGAAACACAAACACAAACATTTCACAAAAAGCATGAGTGGTAACGAAAGTGATTTTATTGATGTACCTACCAGTGATTTTGGGTGGCGAATTAAAATAAAACCTTTTAAAACATTTTGGAAAACATTCAAAAGCACGTACGAGTTGCTTTTGTAAAATAGCGTTAAATAGTTTATCTACTCCTACTGTACAATGGCCATTCATAATCCACAGTTTGCAGCCAATCATATAATTCTATTTTCATTATTCAATAGTTTGCAAGTTGCAACCAATCAGAAAATTCTATTTTCATTATTCAATAGGTTGTAGCCAATCACAAAATTTATTCTTATTATTAAATGACTTTTGAAGCGAACAGATGTCACAAATGTCATAATTCGGAAATATGAACACAAGACTCGTATTGCATACGAGTAGATAAAATAACGTATTATATTCGCGATTATGGCCATTATTCACTCAGATGACTTGCGCCACGCGCCTTCGGCTTGTGGCGCAAATGTCATCTTCGTGAATAATGGCTGTCATAATCGCTCATATAATAATATACTATTACACAACTATGTAAAAATAAAAATATTATTGCTTCTATTTACTTCACCTTTTTGGAATAATTTTCTAATAGGAATAATAACTTATTTATCTATTTTAACGTCCGTTATTCTAACGCTCGTGTAACTGCTGTCTTGGTAGCCAAATTGTGAGTCTGCAATTGCTTTGTGTAAAATTTTAGAAAACATTATTTTAGAATATACCTAAATGGATATAGATTCATTTGAAAATTATGTATCTGTATCTAGATACCTTTCTAACGATGTATTTTATAACTGTACCCAGATACAATTTTTCAGATTTATCTGTATCTGTATCTACATACAAATGAAGAGTAAATTACCCAACACTGGTTTCAGTGACGTAAACCCACGCTCGGCGTGCATTTGTTCTATTTCCGGCAAATCATGCAAAATCGGCTTCAAACCACAAATTCGAGAGACGCTATCTCGATTACCCGAACCTGGATGAATCTCCGTAGCTGGGACCACGTTCACGACCTCGTACGATGTGTGATCTTGACGAAACCCAAAAATTCTGGGCCTACTGCAACGTGTTCTCTGTGAATTTTTACCTTACACACTTGGTGACAGCTCCCACTAAATTTCTACACCCAGGCACTCATGAAGGTCTACTCCAAGCGTAGCGCATACGATTCTTGCTGCCCAATACCTCCCAGTAGTCGAAAAGTGGCTCCGAAGTTAATCGCACTTGGTTGATACCTTGCAGGTCTGATCGCCACTCACTGGGCTGTCGTACCACGATAAAAATTGCACTTAAAGATGCTCTGTATACTGGTGAATATAAAAAAATCACTTTTGGCTGACACAAATAACTTTTTTAATAGCAATTTTATAAAAACTGGGAGCATCTCCTTCACCCAACATAAAAGTTGCAAGCTCGTTTTCTATATTAAACAATTGACTGTCTCGTTACCCAGTAGCCTAGATTTACAAATGTTGTACGAAGGTGAGTTTTGATATCATGTTATACCTTATGAACTATAGTTTTGATATACTGTTTTTGCTTATATACTTAACTGTCTTTTCTTGAGATTTATCACTTTTACATTTTAAAACTCTACTTTTTAAACACTTCAGTTTTAAATGCACTGTTTCACATGTTTATTTTAACATTGCACGATGTCTGTTTCCTTTGGCAGGCAGCTTAATTGTTCTATGTAATCTTTACTTCCTCGTGTTGCTTTTCACTGTCTCCTTACCTTTCAGTTGTCTTGCCGTTTGCTGGCAATACAAACTTTTAATGATAACGCTCATATAATTTTTGTAACTACCCAAACCATCTCTGTCATCATCATCATCATCATTTTCAGCCCTCTTTATTCCATCTCTGGACATAGGCCTCCCCTATTTGTCGCCACTCAATGCGGTCCACGGTTTTAGTTGTCCACTGTGAACCAGCCACCTTCTTGATGTCGTCCCGCCACCGAGTTCTAGGTCTACCGCGATCTCTTCTTCCAGTTCTGGGTCTCCATTCTGTGACCTTGCGGCTCCATCTATCGTCTTCTCTTCGCATCAAGTGTCCTGCCCACTGCCACTTCAAGGATGTTATACGTTGCGCGACATCTTCTACTATTGTTTTGTCATGAATCCATGTATTAAGCTTTCTGTCTTGACGTCGCACTTATTACACCACCCCTTTTGTAGGAGATTTTAATGTATAATAAAAATTAGTGATATCTACCCTGTTTGCTTAATTCACAGAAGTAATATCAATAATAATGTATATAATTCTCACTTACCTTGTTGCTTTCAACTGAATCATATATTGACATATATCATACTTTCATAATTGACTTTGAAATTATGTCATGTTTAAATATACCTCGGCTAGCCAGCTTATTTAGCAATTGAGACTCTCTGTACTCCCCAGCTGAATGAGTTAATGTCAAATATATATATACTGTATTAATGAATTGTACTTCGAATAACTAAATAAATATTAATGTAATTATTTAAATCACACTCTTAGTACTTGAGTTTGAATCTAATTAACTGTTATAGTGTATTAAACGTTTGAATTGACATTACAAATTAATAGTCAGATTAAAGTTGTCAAAATTATTTAATTAAATGAAATTTCCAATAAATGCGGTTAAATACTTTTTAAAATAACTAGATCAAAATGATAAATTTCTAATTATAAAGATCGAAAACGTCGAGTACTCAAATCACAATATTAATTTAGAAAACTTAATATTCTAAGATTCTCTAAATCTAAATACACGTTTTAAATTCTAAATTTGCCGTATCCAAACTGTTACTAGAATACACTAACCTTCAACAGCCAAACTCGTACTTGGGATGTTGCTCTAATATCAGTTTCACACTGATCGAAGTCGTCAAACACCTACTTGAAGATGATGATGACCCATAAAAGCTCGTTGTAGGCAGACTTGACCGTTTAATATTTTCTTAAAACGGTATTGCAGCATGCCACACACACAAACACTCACTAAACTGATGGCTTGTAAACCAATGACCACTTGAAATGGCTTCTATAAATCTCCAACTCACTATGTGAAGAATAATATTGACCCCTTGGTCAGTATTTGATCATGCAGAAGGCTATTCTTACTAACACGTATCAAATTGCAATTATATCCTCACAATTAAAGGTATTATTAGACCTTTAATGTGACTATTTTGACGGAGATTCTTTTAAATTATAGAAACTTTTTTACTCTTGTCAACAACCTCTTGGTTGCTAATATTTACTGCCACCCGTTATTCTCTTACACTTGTTATCACATGATACCCTTTTGATATCTTGATATTAATTGAAAATAATTAAGCATTCTCACAGCATGCTACATTACACACTCCAAGCATTGATCTTTCCAAGGCCCTTTCCGCTATCCTCAGCTTTTCCATCCTAGTTTCTGTTAATGGACATGCTTCTGCAGCGTATGTTAAAATTGGCAGGATACACTGGTTGAAGACCTTGGTTTTAAGATGCTGTGGATATGGCCCTTTGAACACATCTCGCAATTTCCCGAACGCTGCCCAAGCTAATCGAATCCTTCGTTCGGTTTCTGCCTCTTGGGTATCGCCTACTATGGTTGACTTTTGGCCTAAATAGATGTACTCATCAACGATCTCTATGATGTAGTGCTAGTATCGGCTAACAACCCCCAGCACCATCTCTGTATTATATTAAAATTCATATTATTGTATTGATTTCTCCCAACGCAAACCTGTCAGCACCATGAATTATGCTGCGTTTGCCATTCCTAACATCAATTATTAATAACACGCTCAACGTAACCCTTCTGAATCTTGCTCTATCTAATGTCAACCTTTCTCACTCCAATTATAATTACTGCTACTCCTCTCAAGTGCATTTATTAGTGTAAAATTACTGACTTCCTTGCAATAAATAAAATATTTATTTCTGTGCTCATTTTGAAATTTTTCCATTTTTGTGTTAGTTAGGCAACCAGAATTGCCGTGGGCAGTAGACCATTGCAGTATACAGTGTGTCCCAGAATTTATGTTACAAGAGGCGAGATGGATTAAAAATGTTTGAATTTTATTTTAAGAGTGTGGGATTAGGTCCTGCCTGGTCTGAAGAGAATTTTATAAATAATCTCAGTTTTTGAAAAAACAAGTCGGCCTCGATAGTGAGGCGAAAACTATTTTCTTTTCAGGTAAACTACTTTTTTTGTTAATGATACCTCAATATGTTACCAAGAAAAGTTGTTCAGAATGATACACTATGGTCATATACAAAAGTTCATGAAGATATACCTACTTAGATTAAACCATCATTTTTAAAAACTACCATTTATTTTGGCCATTTCAAAAAATTACGGTTTAATATGAGTAGGTAGATCCTCCTGAAATTTTACATAGGGCCATAATTTATCATTATGAACAACTTTTCTCGGTAAAATTTTGCCATATCATGAACAAAAAGGGCAGTTTACCCAAAAAAAAAAATAGTTTTCGCTTCACTGTCAAAGCCGACTTGTTTTTTCAAAAACTGAAAATCTTCTTAAAATTCTCTTCAGACCAAGCGCGACTTAATCTCACAATCTTAAAATAAAATTTAAAAATGTTTAGTTCAGCCCACTTCTTGCAACATCAATCCTGGGACACAGTGTATATTGTAAAAGTGTACAGTCAATCAAAAACACATATTTGTTACAACACCTGTGATTCAATAAACATGAAAAAAGTAAGTAGTCCCTTTTTAATTACTTCGCTTCACTCTTTTAATGCTTTACTTTTAGTTCTTTCAATAAATACTTGCAGCTGTAACCCGTCCAAAGAAATCGATCTGCCTCTTCACTGATCCAAATGTATTCCGTCTGCTTCCGTTTTCCTAATCTGCGGCCTAACCCCAGTATAGATGAAATCAACTACCAGTAACTGCAAACGTCCTCCCAATTATAACAGGATAATTGTTACTTCTACCACAAGCCCACCAAGATCCACTAGCAGTAACTGCAATGTCTCCTTTCCAAAGCTCACAAGCTGTCGACCACCCAGTAACACGAATCTCGATAAGGTCCAACTCACAAGACGTATACAAGAATAAGAAGTTCGACGAAATACAATACCACTAAATGCAATGCCCGTTATCCAATTCAAATAATGTAATTAATTAACAATAAACTCAGTACAGCACCCAATTCCAGAATAGTATGTTAAAATACAAGTTGCAGAAGGCATCTATTCAAGCTCGAATTTGAAATTTCGAAAGTAGCCGCGTAGCTGCGAGTTGACGTACAAATGAGTGCTTGAAGGACCTTCTGCAACGAGTGTTTTATACTATTTTTTCTATTTTGCCGATTTATACCATTTTATAAATAAAAATGTTTTCTATTTTGAGGTTATATGACGTCATTCGGGTGCTGGAATAGAGTTATTCTAAACACAAAACAGAAAAATTACTTTTTTTCTATAGCGCATGTTAAAGTGTGCTTTTAGCAACTCAAAACAAAAGGTCAAGTTTTACTTTAACAGCAAGGGTAGATAACGTAGCACTTT
Organism: Agriotes lineatus; assembly: GCA_940337035.1. Taxonomy (NCBI): domain Eukaryota; kingdom Metazoa; phylum Arthropoda; class Insecta; order Coleoptera; family Elateridae; genus Agriotes; species Agriotes lineatus. Next base: position 58,856,418 of record OW679203.1, read on the forward strand.
AATATCAAGGACAGATAAAGTAATTTAATTTTCTAACGTTTGTTTAAATTAAATATGACAGCTTCGTATTATCGTAGCAACCCAATCTAGCTACTGACATTTTGAAATGTGATTGACTGTCCTTATTTTCGTTTGAAATTGTTAAAGTTTTTGCTATAGAAAAAAATATTGTATTATGCACTTTATCGTCTTGCATAATAAATTGCTATTATATATTGTAGCAGTTGAACTTATGGTACTCCTACCATACACATACTTCTTCATAACTTCACCATATAGTCTTTGAAAATTCACTTTTTTTCTCTTCTCGTCAATTTTATATTATGTATACCCTTTTATATACTAACAAGATTCAAAATCAACACATAAAGGGTTTGTTTTTAAAATATTAGACTTTTATAAAGTAGTATTACATGTATTACATATTCTCCATAGTGATATATTTTATGCAAATTTTTAAAGTTTAACACTACTAGATATTATGTTATTACATTTATTCAATACCTCACAGATTGAATGATTCCTTCCAATAAGTATTTGATATTAACTTTCCACTTTAATTCAGGTAATAGTTAATTTATATGTTAGAACCTTTCTGTTTCTTATTTTGAATTGTTCGACAGAATTTAAAACTCTAATCCATTATTTTACCAAATACACATGTTAATAATGATGATATTCTTTTTATCTATGTATTTCAATAATTAAGTGTTTTAATAATTTTGTTACATAATATCAGACCCTTAAACTATTTTTACCAAATAAATTAGCATGCTTATGATAACCATTAAAATATACTGTAATGGTATTAAGCCCACGACGCTCTGTTAGCAGTGCACCACAATTAACCGATTTACTAAACACAGAGTTGGGGTGTTTTATGTAACTGCAATGTTAAACTAAAATTAAAATATTAAATGCATTGACAATGACAATGAACGCAAAGACAAAGCTTATTTTCACAGGGGTCGAAATTGATTTTTAAATAAATAAAAGTAATAGGTTTGTGCATAATGTGAAGCCGAACCGAAAAAAATTAATAGACACAAAAAGGTTTGCTATATGCATGTTAAAAAAAGCGTAGTTTTTAATAAAGCCAAGCAAAGTGAAAATTGTGAGGAATCTAAAAAGGTAAAGTAAGCAAGAATCAAATAACAGGACATTGCAAAAGAGACTCTTGAGAAGGAGGCAACAGGGCAAGAAGAAAGCAAATCAAAAGTGGTGAACTCTAAGAAATCAGTGCATTTAAAATTACAAAGCAGAGCAGTGGCTAAAACTAAAATATTAAAACGTTCGTGAGTGTAACGCCATAAGACATTATTAATTATTAGAAAAAGACAATATTTTAGAATAAAAGGAATTTGTAAATATTAATTAAGTAGTAAAATTTTCTTGAATTTTGTGCCATTGTTTATCAAACCTGACTTCCGATAATATTGTTACTTAGCAACTAGATGCGATATTGTTTAATAACGAGGAGAACAATTGAATAAAAGTCACTTGGCAGTTTGTTAAAATTTGTGCTCCACTTTTAATACAGAATTTTTATAATAAACGTGTTTTACCAGTTACAAAAAATGTACCACTTTATTCCCCAACTATCAGAGTGGGGGTATTTTCATAAAGTTCCGCAACGAAAATTGTAAGAATTCGACAATCTCATCTATGAGGACATCGGTGCCTATCAGCAAAATTTTTCCATCTTTGACTACGGCCAGAATCAGTATCAGAGCCAAGAGATCAGCAGTCCAGGGCATCGTACGAGTCTGCAAAAACGTCTCCACCAGATTTGGCAGCAAGGGGAGCAGTGAAAATCCAACTGCGTCATCTCCAGAGCAGCATCGGTGCAGTTCGACCAGATTCTAAGGTACGAAATTAGTCTAATAATTGGTGTCAGCGTCCGAAAAACGATTTGCATACGAGATCAAATCTTCCTGAAGAATATGAGATCATTTCCAAGGCTTCACCTAAGCCGTATATCCAGTAATTAGCAAGGCGTCATCAAAATCCGTGGTTTGGCGAAAGTACGAGGCTGCCACAGAAAGCGACTAGAAACAATAAATTGCAATTAGACGGCGTCTGTCCTACGTCACGTAACACGTCACTGCTAAAACAAAAGTTATTATTTGTCACCAAGCGCGAATAATTTGAATATTTACCTTGCGAATTCTCATATTTTCACGAGTATTTAAACTTTCAAAGAACCGCTGTTTGCGCGAGGCAACCAATTGGTGATTTAACAATTTGTGAACATTGAACTAACGCGTATATAAACTACTGGCTTGAAATAGTACAATTCAGATCAAATTAAATTACAATGAACTTTGGAACCTACCTGAAAGGGTTAAATAAGGTATAAACACCATTTATTTTGTGCAGTAAATAAGTACATTTCATATTTTAACCAGCCTACTAATTTACTGACTGGCGAAGTTTGAGTAAAGTAAAATATAAAACAGTGTATTGTGTATTGGATTTACCTTACTTTAACTTATCAAATATTTAAATTAATTAATTAACCAGATAAGTAGGGGCTTCCATTGCAATATACACTTCTCTACTGAAAAAAGTTAATCATAATTTTGTCACTGTTTGCAAAAAAGACACAGAGGTTGAGATTTAGCATCTGCTATGCTTAGGTACTTATCGATTAAAACTACAAAAACTGTCCTTGATTTAAGAGCTTTTAACTTGTTTCGCATCATAGACAACCACCAGTTTTAGCAACGACAAGGAAAGCGTGCATCATTGTAACGTTTGCCTGCAGATCAAATTTGTATTTCCGAATATTAATATAATATTTAAATTTGATCCTTGTCCGACCTCACGTTATCGTAATTTCCGTAATGTCAATGCACGAGGCGATAAGCAGAGCGCAGTGACCGACGTCACGTAAGTACAAAAGTGCGTCGCGCGCTGTTTCTCCCCACTTTTAGAAGCGCTCGAAGTCGCATAAAACGAACGGCGGAGCCGATTCCGAGGCAGATTTTTCCAGAGAGCCACAGAGATCCGAATCTACTTCCCCAGCGAAGACTTCCATCCCTGTTCCAGTTCCCAGTCCCACCTGCCCGTATCCTTGTTCCCGCCGAAATGATGAGATTCTCCCGGAACCATTTATTTCCCTGAAAGCCGAATCCCGACTTGTTACCGTTATTTAATTATCCCAGGCTTTAGCTGATTTGGTGGCAAGACTTTGCATCCTTATCGTTAAAGCTATTAATAATTAAAACCTGAAACTTGGTTGAATTGGTGGCTGATTTTTTGGCATCCTCTTCACTAAAGTTAATTGTTAATATTTCCCGAGTCCGATCGAGTGGAACAACTCCACGAGATGCTCTACCCGACCGCCCAGACTTCTATTTAACCAGCCCTAAGAGGAAGCTCTCATATTCCTCGCCACTAACTGTCACTAGGTCCGAGCTTTAGTTCGAAAACATTGAAATTCGATTCCCCCGGCTAACAGCCCAAATTCCAGCTAATAATATAGGCGATTACGTGACTTGCTATTAATTACTTTGAATACAGAATCAGTTACCTACCTCAAAGTCTTCCACGGCGTTGTAAGCAACCGCACCACCTGGGGAACCATCTTCAGAGGGCGTAAGTACGTGGAAGTTGATTCACACGGACCGAACTTGTAGCTCGCGAGGCCCGACCCGGATCTCCGTGGAAACACACACCGAAGTCCAGGCGATAATCGTAGCTGCCCGTGTAGGTGAGAAAATACATTATTTGTATTAATTTGGCTTCTGTATTCTCAGTAAAAACGTAAACTCCAAGAGGCGCTTGACAGCAGCTGACAGCAGACACGGACTTACTCGAGGCGATCTCCGAAGGCGCAAGGCGGCACCCGAACGTGTTTATAATTCACACCACAACCCTGTGAAGTAGGCCTGCCTGTGTTTCGACCGTGTGAGGCTGGTTGCCGACGTGCCAGGAAAGCAACGTCCGTTATTCAAGAATATTGTTTATTTGTCAATAATATACAACTCAGTTATTTGTTATAATTACGTTTAAATAGAATAAACATTTTTAAAAGTCCGTTGTTGATATTTATGCTACACTGTGATACATATCTGAAAGAACCAAATAATTCTCCGACTTATTTTGAGCTATCCGAGGTGTAAGATTGTAAATAAGCTCTATGAGAGGGCTAGCATTACATCATGAAGTCGAAATGGTTAACTTTAAAAAGACAAACAGAACCTTTGCAATTATAAAGTTTCTTGTCCCAATTGGCCCATGGCATAGATATTGAGACATTGAAGGATATAGTACTTTTGCTACATTGTATCCTTATTAACAAAAAATAAAATATTTCATGTGGCACCTAACGTACGCCATAGACATCGTTACAATAGATCACAAAAACGTGAATATTCTGCTACCCCCACTTATTTAAAAGAAATTTGATGTTCATGCTACCAAAGTTTTCCAGCAATTGGAGATGCAAGGAAAGCAAGTTAAGTGTATTAATTTAAGGTAAAAAACTGTAATACACAACCATGCGATTTTAATCAACAAACGGGGTTTACCAAGGCGGTCTTTATTGTTCCAGGCCATGACACTGGCTCTATTGCCAAATTGTGTGCTAGGCCATTCCAAGACACACTAAGTTTTGTATGTTTGAAATATATTTGACATTAAAAACTATTTTGACAAGGCAGTTCATATAAGCTCCAAAAATGCCTTTGAAGTGTTGTGTACCAAGCTGCAGGTCAACTTACGCTTCATCAGTTGCTCCATATGTTAGCGTGTTCGAGTTTTTATCTAATAAAATGGTGACACAAAAATGGAGAGAAATTTTGCATTTAGAAAACTGGCGGATTGGAAAGGCTAGTGTTGAGGTGAAAAGCACTTTACAAGAGCAATAAGATGTAGAGATTTATTCCGACTGTAATATCGCTAGCTCACAGGCAAGTTATTTTGAAGAAATTAGTATTTTATATAAAGTCAAAATTAGTAGCAATGGAGAATTAGGTAGTACCTACCCATTAGGAATTGTTTTAAATCGAATATATAGGTGAAGTGCAGCACTAAGATGTAAATAGCAGTAATTTTATAGATTTTTTTCAACTGGCATGTGTCAGAATGATGTAGGTAGTGCACTGACAGATTGTTCATTTAGTGACAAAACTAGTAATGGTTTGTTAAAGGTTGGCAAAGCCATGTTGCCAGATTGTGGTAGGCCATTCCAAAGGTCACTTTATAGGCCCAGTTTCATGGCCTGGAACAATATAGACCGACTTGGGTTTACCCGTTTTTCCGAACCTACTTACTGCTAACATAATATTAAACTGTTGATTTTGCAATATTGTCAATTGTGCAATTACCGTAACTTTGATCTCTTAATCTGGAAGTAGTTGAACTAAATCTTTTTACTTAGACACATACATCAATACTTACATCGGTAGAATTGCCGACAGTGTCCATCGAATTGGCATCTAACACTAAATAGTGGCTTTTATAGACAGTATTGCACACTTTAAAGAGTATAACGGCGACTTCGTGTCACACACAGAAAAACTAAAACAATTATCTATTGTCAACAGAATAACTCAATGTTTATAACTTTAGCCCGGAAGTGTATGCTACGCTGAAGAATTCATGACTCCAAATAATCCAACAAAGATTATGTTATTTTGGCCCAAGTATAATATCGGCGCGCACGCCTATGAACTCTTCTCGTCAATAGAGACGTCGTGTGAAGCACAGACCGGCAACCCTGCCGTGGATATAAGAGTAAGCTGGGAACAGACAAAAAACTAGTCGTGTCTTAATGGGCAATCCCGATCAGGTAGTTTTACCCGATTTTTGCCTTGAAGCTTCGCCGGTGTTTCTCAACTTCTAAGCTGCTTATATTAGTTGGAGGGCGTCGTTGTCGGTAATTAGGTCCCGTCTGACTCCAACGATCGATTAAATTTGGATTCGATTCTGAAATTCGCTCAAAATTTGAATGCGATTTCTTGGAGTTTCTTCAATGCCGCTGAATTCCTATCCTCGTAGGTCAGCTTGCATAGCCAGGTTTTAGCGTCTCTGCCGTCTAAGTGAAATTCTTCGTGGGACAATCATGTCTCAAGTCAGATTCCAGGATTTCTGCCGTGAGAACGTTCCACCCCCAGAGCTGGTGCTTACAGCAGAGAAACCTTTGGGAGTCGGAGCCCCGGAAACGTCGTTACTTTAAGCTGTAGACTCGTTTTATCGGTATCGTTACATTTGCATTGCGTTATAATTACTTCTTTTCTCTATAATTTGAGCATGTAATTCATTTCCTGCGGCGTCGTAGCTATAACAAGCATATTCTTCATATTTAGAATAGAAAGTGATAGTGTGTGTGTTTACGCAAGTGTTCGCCTCACGGGCACAAGTTTCGAGCCTCTCTCCATACAGGAAAGATGTGAGTATTGTTTATGCGTCGACTAGACTGCGACCAGCCTCATAGGGTCCATGCAACATCAGCAAACTGTAATTTTAAATTAAAAAGTATAGCTGGCAGTGAATTCATTATGTTAATTAAAAGCTACGTTAACGTTAGTCCAGGTAATATGTATCCAGCAGTTAAATTGCAACTGCTTGTAATCATATCTGAGATTATTAGATAAACCATAGTTATATAAAAATGAAGAGAAATAGTTTCGACTGTTACGCTAAATTGTTATATTAATTTTATCCCAAGTAAAATTTTCGAGTCCACGCCGGTGGTTGTGGGTCAACGGAAGTCTAAAATTCTGGATGCAAAATCAACTCGAACGATGCTGACAGAAAAAAAGAAACGGAGCAAGCTGCTGCACGTATCATACCGCGAGGTGTTAGTAACTGGTTTAAGCCTTTGAAGTGTCGTTGTCGTTCCTTGAAAATACCTTGGGCCATCAAAGATTTACTTATTCAGATAAAACTATGCTGGCTCTGATCTCACTCCAATGTTGACGGATCTGCAGCGTCTGCGCTAAAGTTTCTAGCCTGGGCGACAAGCCAAATTTGTCGACGGTCTCAAAAATATGCATTTATGAAACTAGTGGGGGCCGCCAGATTTTCATAATTTGCTGTAGTTTATATTACTGCAATAAGCTAGAGGCACCCATGTGTGTACTTCAAGCATTCATGTCATCATTGTTGTCATCTTTCATCTTAGGTACGATATGTATAATGCTGTTGATTAAAAATTACATTTCTGCTGTTTATGTATGAAAAATTGGTAATCATTCTCCTAACGGTTACAAAGTCATTTCTTCTGATTAACAGAGGCCAGTCTTTCAAAATGCTTCTGTACACATTTTAGGGAATTTTACGGTAGCCTGATAACCGGCCAACCTCGGTTGTCCGCTCAGAACATTACGGTAATACTGAGTTGGAAGTCCCCCCACAGACATATCCAGGTAAGAGAAAGCAACCCAGTGGCGCCTAACAAGCAATCATAATTATTTTCTACGTTTCTACCGAATTAATGTTATACATTATCACCGGCGTTTCCAGAGTGCAACCAACTTTCCATCCTCGTAAGTGTTTCTTGGCGTCTGTTACATGTCGTCAATTAATTTTTAGGTGTAACAAGATGGTTAAGAGGTAGTTAAAGCAGATTTATTAGTTTTTCAAATAAACTAGTTTTACAGACCATTATGAAGCACCCATTAGCCTACTAGACATTCCTAGCTTAGGAGTCAAGAAAATATAAGACTATTTTGAAAGCAGCGGAACTCGCTAGAATTGTCAACGATTGCCCTTGGAGGAGTAACCGGAAGTGTAGTTTCACTACCACGTGAAAAACGTATTCGCGTAAGTAGAATAAACCACTTGCTGTTAATAAAGGACTCCGACAAGGCTGCTGCATATCTCCCACTCTTTTAAAAAAATATATAAAAAGAGCTTTGAAACAATGGAAACGAAAATGCTCAGGTATGGGCATAGAGCTAGAACATACAACCGTCTATACATTGCAATTCGCTGACGACCAGGCGGTTATCGCTGGAGATAAAGAAGACCTGGAGTATATGGCCAGAAAGTTAAAAGAAACATATAACGAGTGAGGCCTCGACATAAATATGCAAAAAACAAAATATTTGTGTGTGGGTATAAATCAAAGTAACTTAATGCTTGAACGATTAGACGAAATAGAATGCTGTAGAGAATACAAATATCTCGGAATACTATTTGACAAAAGTGGAACAGGCGATAAAGAAATTCAATCGAGGATAGTACTAGCAAGAAAAGGAATATCATGTCTAAATGGAATACTATTGAATAATAACTTAACAAAACACAGAAAATATAACATCTACAACGCAATGATAAAGAGCAGTTTGTTATACGGGGCCGAAACGTGGAGAATTACAGAAAAGAACAAGAAAAAGATAGAAGCAACAGAGATGGATGCTTTAAGACAATCTGCAGAAATTTCACGTAGAGATGTGAGAGAGTGAGAAATGAAGTGATGCGACAACAAATGAGTGTACAAGATACAATTATGAAAGACATTGAAAGATTGCAACTTATATAGTATGGTCATGTGGATGACGGAAGAAAGGCTACCTAAACAAGTATAAAATGGATACCTCACCAACGCCGTAAAATGGGAAGACCAAAAAGAAACTGGAATGAGGGAATAAGAAAAACGATGAGTGGCCGCAATTTACAGGATACAAGGTGATTTTTTGAAAACGATCCGCCTGAGATATTTCAGAAACCAAAAGGAAATAAATTTTTTTCGAAAACAAGGTCCACTTATCAACTAATGTGACAGTTTGTTAGACAAAACGTCAACGGCTTGCTTTCTTTTTTTTTCCAAGCCTACCTGATTCAAATTAGGTTTCGATAGCGCTTACATTTCTCCTGAAGTGGCAATGATAAACTTTCTCATAAAATGTATGGGAAAATAAAAAACGTGGGCAAGTGACACATCACCATAATCCTTATAAGATAAGCTTTTATTTGAGATTCCACGCGATGGGTTATTCCATTTAAAATTGTTGGTGAGGACTAAACGTCAAAAGTGTGAATCATAGGTCAAACGGTTTCCCCCTTGGCATATAAGTGGACCTGTTTTCGGAAATTTTTAATTTCCTTTTGGTTTCTAAAATATCTCAGGTGGATCGTTTTCAAAAAATTACCCTGTATATATAGAATAAAATATTAGTCTCAACTTACTTTACCATTTTACGCTACAGTCCTTGAAAGACTTTGCTCTCTTTGATGATTTTGCTTATTTTGTGTTAGCCATCGTCTTTCGCTTGAATCTTTTTAGCTTGATTTGGGGCAGGTCTTCTTCAACGTCATCCAGCCAGCGCCTTCTGGGTCTTCCACTCATTCTTTATCCTTCCGGTCGTCTTGCTAATACTCTTCTAACTGCTTAACCAATCACTAGCTACACGTCGCTCAAATTCAATCTGGGATAAGTATTTCGAAACCCTTCGCGCCGTGTTTTAGCGAAGCCACCCATGATTCTATTTTAGATTCTTGTATTTCTCTAGCAGCCAGACTGGAGCCTCTGAAAGTTGTAGGTTTGAAGCTGCCCGAAAATTGCAACAGTGAATCGGTGCTGAAGGCTTCACCCGATTGCTACCGAATTCAGTTAGAATTTCGGACTCTGGCTGCTATGACGAGCTGCGAACCTGTACCATGATTTTCTAACCACTGGGCAGATGTTATTCGCCACCACAGTTGTTTGCTTAACTGTTGCAGTTTATATTTGTACCGTTGCTTAAGCTGTGCTGTAAGCTATTGCCTTGCTAATAGAGTTACGACGTATGGCCGTATTGTCACATTTATGGATATATTTGATTATCTCCTCTACTCCGTGCTGAGTTGTATGCCATTTTAATCTGTGATTATATACTGTGATTATGACTACTTGGATACAATTGCCGGCCTGCTAGTCAGGAAGACGGCGTGCAGCTCTGTAAGTGCTAACAAAGGTCCCGGGTGGTGTAGCTTGAACAAGCGTCCACGTACGATCAGTAGAGTTAAGCAACGTTCTTTCTGGTCAGAAATTGGATGGGAGTTTCACGGCTGCTTCTCTCAGTGCCTCGTGGTACGGCTTCCACGGAAATAGTTGGTCTCGGATGTCATAATAACATCATGACAGTCATTAGTGGGGTTGGAAGTCTCCATAAAATGTACCGCGATGCCTGTAATTAGCCTATCAGCTGTTGGCTCAGTACAAAATAAAATAAAATAAAATAAACTAAAATAAATGATTATAACCCAAAAGGGCGCCAACGAATCTTTACAAAATAACGACAAGTGTATTCAGGCATTCAACTGAGAGTTCTTAAATTCAAGTAGCACATAATTTCCTGTAAGATAAGCTCAAATCACGCACAGGTGGCAGTAACAAATAATAATAGCAAAAACCTAATATGTTTGTTTTGTTTGTGAGAATTAGCAAGCAAATCGATCAGAAGCTAACAACCTTTACTCGTTGCGAAACTTATTAATCTTTCCACTTTGTCGTTTTTTTCATTACGTAAACTGTGCATACCGATGGTTGGCTTAAAAACCCCTTCTTTTCTTATCTGGAGTTCAAGTAGCCCAGCAAGATTTTAACATCGTGTTGTGGTGCTTTGTCGTGCATTATTTCAAATTCTTCATAAAACTGATTTATTATTTCTTCGTCGGCATCCTCCGTTGGTGCATGTACATATATCATTGTTATATTGAAAAACGTAGCTTTAATTCGCACGCTTCTATTTGTGTCATGCTTTTGGTCACTATAAAGCCCGTTCCGAATGTTTCCTCCACTGCAAGATATTATGTGGCTTCCAACGTCCTTCATATTTTTGCTTATCCGCCTTACTTCTTGTAATGCACACATACTAACTTTATACTTCGTTAGTTGCTCCTTCAGCCTCGTCAAGATACCCGGTCTATGTAAAGATAGAACATTCCATGTCGAAAACCTTAAATATCTGTCAAAAATTCGTTGTTCAGGTCTTCGTCGTGTAGCTGGCCAACTATCATCATCATAAGGATTCCTAACAAAGCTTTTTACAGTAGGGGTGGGGGTATTAACCCCAGAGAGGTTATTAGCCTCACGCCCAACCTTTTCAGTCGCCTCTTACGACAACCTGGGATACCGTGGGACTATTCTATCCCCAACTTGCAGGGGGTAAAATATTATCCAGGAGTGAACTTTGGGGGCTTAAAATTGATGCAGATGTGGAATATTGTGTTAAGAGATGTAAATTCTATAATCTGCATCTAAAAAAATATCTGTTCCATATACGCTATAACCAAAAACTTCACGAGGTTAGTAAAGGGTGCACATAGATTTCCTGTATTTTTTAAAATACCACCTGTTCATTCATGGGAAATGGTTGGTTGCGTACATTATGTCCAGATGGATTAATATTTTAGAATATCGAAAGAACTCGTCTCCAAAGACGGTCTTCCAAGAATTTTGCAGGTCAAATGGAATTGAAATTTGTCACCACCGTTATATCCATGTTCAAATGAACTATCTAAGAAGCAAATACTGACTATAAAAGTGGTTAACAGAGGGTGTACATTGGGACCAGACACATGGTCAATAAATTGTATAACTATGACAAGACTTTTTGTTCGAATTTCGCTGAGATAATATATCCACTTAAAATATAGTAGAATGTTAGGTGTAAGAACAGCCATGCTAAACCGCACTTTGTATTTTGTGTATTATTATTCAGAATAAAAAGTTGTTATTATTATTATAAAACTGCAAGAACAGTTTTTAAAAAAGCTGAATAAGTCTTGGCGTATACCCAAAATAAAACGAATTTCAATTGCAAAAGAGGGTCATAAAGCAACTGAGTGAAGTAACATATTTGGTAATAACTGACGGCAAGATAAAGCTTACGTATGCTGACTGATTGCAAATAATCAATATAATGTATCAGCACCAAATCCCATTTGGACAAACTTTGATGCCAGTAAAAAATCAGTCGAAAACCTTGCAAAGGTACTGCTATACCCAGGAAATGCAGTGCAAATAAAAAAGCCCAATAGTGAGACGCCTAAGTGCAATTCTATCCCAGTTTCGGAAGTTATACGTCGTAGTGTTAAGACTATTGAACGTTCGCAGAGTGTAAATCTCTAATTTATTACTAGATATGAAATTTAGAAAAGAAATACGCTTCCTATATTTTAAAACCAGTTTTGCACTCTAGTATAAGACAAGCACACATTGTAGGACAAGGCAATCTTCATATAAAGCAGAATATTTATTGAAATATAATTTTAACGAAATCCATACATTTTCATACATCGTTAGACTTCACAATCTGCAATATAAGTACATTTGGAAAACGTAGAAAAATAATACTTGACGCTCAAATTAACCTTACATATTAATAAATACATATCTTTAGAATGGGTCTTTAGAATTTCATGGTCAGTTAGAGGAGGGGCTAGACATAGAACAAAAAAAAATGTAGAATGTCAATCCTCAACTTAATATGTGACTTTAGTAACAAGAAGGTACAAGCTGACCAGAGCAAATGCAAAGATGGAAACATATTTTAGTTATATCAATTGCCACGTCTTCAGAATATATATTTATTTTGCTGTAATAAAAAATCATTTCAAATTTCAAATAAATACCAGATATTTCAAGAAAGTAAAGCTGGTGTTAGGGAAAACATATGCAGTCCACCCATTAAAATGTTGCAGTGGTTAAATAGTGAGGATTATTTACTCTACTTTCATTTTTTGTTCCATGTCAGTAACAACTACCACAGATAAAGCAGCTGCAACATACAAAAATAGGAAACATCTCTCATGCGTTTCTTTAAGTCTTAGAACGTCTAACATATATACAGAAACGATAAGCACCATCATGCCACTGGATTTTTTCAATCAAAACCCCCATTGACCCATTTCCTCCAATACCGACCGATGGAACTGCCTAGCAGCATATTCACTTTTAATCCAGTAGGGGATCTTCAGTCAGGTTGTGCCAGCACTCGTGCCGATGGTCAGGGTAGCGTATCATATCAAGCCAGTGCTTCAGTCTTTGTCCTTTGGACCCCAGCCCGCCCAGGACCAACCCTCCCAAATAGTCGTTGCTCTTTCCGTAGTCCTTGTCCCACACAGTAATGTAAAGGCTCTGCGTCGACAGCTCAGTAGGCCTGGTCTCGAAAGGGAACTCCTCGTTGAATATCGGGTTCAAGTTCTTCCACTTTATGGTGGTCTTGTGCTTCTTGTGGTATGGGTCTGGACGTAAGTGCCTGAATTAAATACTTTGATATAACTGGTATAGCTGATAAAGCTTTGATGTCTTACAATCGACTTCTAAGTTACTTACAATTTTACAAATGGATCTGAGAAGCCATTATTGTCCATGGGCAGCAGATTTGTGCACTTGACCACCCCCACCAGTAGAGATCGTTTCTTGGTGCTATAGCACAATGACAGCAAAATTTGACCACGAGACCACAAGTCGTCGAACCATTGGTTCATTTCTGGCGATGGCAGTGGTCCTTTTTGTTCTACTCTCAGTTTCTCTAATGGCACTCGTAACTGAAATAAAATAAGCTGCTTATATGAATTACTCAGGTCCAAAATAGCTTCCAAATGAATTCCTCAAGGTAAAACAAAGTAAAAGAGAAGTTGTAATTCCAATAAAATCCACTACGAGATTGGCGAACTCACATAAACTGTATTTTGAACTTTCAGCTTAGCAAGGGGGATCCTCGCCTCGCCCATGTAGTCGTGGCCGTATTTGTCGTCGTCCAGCACCAACACGTGAAGAGATTTTCTGACCAGATCCTCCTCGCTGATCTCGTAGAAAGTTAGGTTCTCGTTAAACTCCGGATTCCTCGTCTTGTGGACGGTTTTCGTTCTCAGCCTGGTGTACGTCTTAGCGTCAGGGAGGATATTGAGCTTGCAGAAGGGATCGGCGAGGCCGTTGATGTCCATCGAGATTAAGTTCTTCGCCCTGTATACTGCGCAGTGCAAGGTCATATTCAAGGGGTCGTACGTCAGTGACAACTCCATGATGCCCATCGACGCGTCCGCCATCTTACGTTCGTCGTTTGAGCTCTGAAATGGAGAGAAATTATTAGCCTTGTTTAACTGTGTTATCATACATAGCTTACGGTTAAGTGTGTTTGCAAATACAAGCTAATATGTTGCAATAACTTGACAATAATGCTAGAAAAGTATCTTAATTAAGCATGATATAGTAATATACATTCTATAGAAATAACAAGAGCCTTGCGAGATATCAGCTCCAAATTGCAATAGCTTTTTATTGTACAAACATAGAAATTACATTTATTAGCTCTAGTAGCAATAATGAAAGCTAGAAAATTAAATTACATTAAATATTAACTAGTGCATCCATATAGTATTAAGGTGCAATAATTTTTAAATTAAAAGGTTTTGAGAATATTGCTACACCCACACGTAAAGCACTAAATTTTACACTAAACAGTAGCAGGTTTTTATATTTTCAAAAAGTACCATTAAAGTAAACGAGGTATACGTGATCATATAAACCTGCTGAAACTAGTTTAAAAATCGTCTTTGTTAGAATTATAGAAAATATAATTATTTAGATTCGAATCTGTTATAAAAGAAATATTACAGTTGTTAGGTCAGTTTAAAAATTGACGTCGCCACTGCCTCTCTATGCACGCAGTAAAGGTAGATGTTATTGGGCGGGGCATTTCTAGGTGTGGTCGTTTTGTGTGTTATGGCAGCCATTTTCAGGACAGTAGTAGCCCTTCGAAATATTTCTCGATGTCGTGATAGTAAAATTTAAAAATTCCTAAAGCACAGCCCACTAATCTACAATTTTGTTCTCCGTTTTGTTGCTACACAGTGGAATATCATTTCGATACGTAGTCATATATTTGAAGAAATTTCGGTTATCCTGCATTACTCGTTTTGCAACCCACTTGCATAGGGCACGATACACGCTCCAACAATGTATAGAAATAGTGAAAATTTATTATAGATATGGTGAAAATTTATTATTAAAAATGACGGTTTAATCTAAGTAGGTGAATTTTCTTGAAATTTTGTATAGGGCGATAATTCCTCATTCTAACCAACTTTTCTTAGTAGAATTTTACCGTATCATGAACAAAATGGTAGTTTACCTGAAGAGAAAACAGTGTTCGCTTCACTGTCAAGGCCGACTTGCTTTAAACAAACTGAAAATATTTTTAAAATTTCCTCTAAACCAAGAAGGACTTAATCCCAAAATATTAAAATAAAATTCAAACATTTTTAGTCCGTCGCACCTTCTGCAACATTAATCCTGGGATACACTGTATATTGTTTACAAGGAAAGAAAATTGGACAATATGGACATCGGCAATTTTTATTTTAAGCAAGATGGCGCTACGACCCACACAAGCCGCGAAACTGTTTTATAATTAAAATGGGACTTCTTATTGGAAAACCCTTTATATTGAAGTCTTCACAGGTTGCTACAGACGGGAAATATGCTTTACTGCTCGATACGAGGTTATATAAACGAATGTTATAATGTTTTTCCTTTGTGAAACGAAATAAAAGTACCAAAACAACAGCTTAAGCCTTGAAAACCAGCTAAACGAGTAGTCACTAATATAACTTTCCATTGCCCACACTTTGCAATCTTCACAAGATGCAATCAGACACCTCCTACATCAATCGCTAATATAATTTTATCACAACGGTAAGTCGAGGAGCAAATTAATTGACAACCTCAACAGAAGAGTAAAAACATCAAATATAAGGATGTTTTTATTAGTTACAGGAGATACTTAATAAATTAATATAGTAAAAACAGAATCAGAGCTGAACTCTAGCAGTAAAGGTTTTTTTCATGAATCTGGGTGAAAAGCGAAAAGAGAAAAAATACAGGAGACTTAATTAATATTCTATACTAACGACTTTCTAAAACGTTATTGAACGTTAGATGATTAATTGTAACCAAAGTCATTTATTTCTTAAAACTTAAGTGAGTTAACAGCAAACACTTCTAAGCTAATAAAATTATACATAGTACAAATCATGCGACGGGGAGATATGTAAAGCTAAATTAGAATATTGCAAGTTAAATTATTGATATCGCGTTAGTATGAGTAGCAGTTACTTAATCAGTGTTAAAAGTTGCACCGAAGTAAAATATATTCCCGTTGTCAAACGTTCGTATGTTAATATTTTTAATTTTATAGTGCGTTAAAATACATAACAAAGTAATATAAATAATAGAACGCGTTTAAAAGGTTTCTTTACATTATCAAAAGGCAGTCACCAAAAACTTTCTTATACGGTCACCAATATGTGGGCATCTTGCACCAGGTAAAGTGTAATCTCTGCATATTCCTACGGAACTACAAGTGTGGAGAAGCGTTAAAATGGAAATCGGTGAAATTCCTGCAGACAGAGCAAGCGACAGATGTAAAGAGTGGCACAGTAGTAAAAGTATCGTCACACCACAGACTGTGAATTATAGCTAGTGCTAGGTTGTTCTCTGAATGTCATTTTTTTGGCAGTGGTCTATTATGATATGTTTTTCTGACCTTTTCCACTGTCTAGGGTGTAAATCACACAACAAGACTTTAAACGGAAAATTGAGATAATCACAGAAATGCTGCAAGCTAATGGCTACCCAAAAAGAACCCTAAGCCAAACGCTAAAAGAGATGGACAGAAATACAACACCGGCAGGGGATGAGAAAACGGAGCCAACAACCACGGCCGTAATACCATACATCCGAGAGAGTTTCCGACAAACTGAGAAGAATCGGAAACAGATTCAATATAAGAACTGCCTTCAAGTCCACAAAAACTCTAAGAGGCATGATGACGCATACCAAGCCTCAGAACGAAGATCAAAGATCAAAGAACTGTATCTACAGCTTACCGTGCGAGTGTGGAAGACAATACATAGGGGAAACACAACGACCCCTACGAGTGAGATTATCGGAACACCGCAAAAATGTTAGAATGGGCGAAACCATCAAATCCAAGATCGCTGAACACGTCTGGAACGAAGACCATCACATACAATGGGATAACGCATCAATTGTAGCTAAAGAGGAAAACAGATTCCGTAAGAAGCTGAAAGAAGCTACATACATAGCGCTGGCAGTAGAACCAATTAGCCAGGTTAGCGCAGAACTAAAGCCCATTTGGATGCCACTACTGCGCAGAGAATTATAAAAATAGTCTACTGCGCATACAGCGGTAAGATATATACAGGGTGAGTCAATAGTGAGGGATCGGAACTCTGCTTTTCAACCGTTCAAGATAAGAAAAAAATGTAAACGCCTCCCCACATAGTTTTTCGCTCTGCATCACTCAAAATATTTTCTGTTGTACAGGATGAGCCATAACTAAGGTACGGGGGTCCCCAGGGGCCAGAACTCCGGTTCAGGAATTCAGGACTAGTGGAACCAGGCTGGTTCTTAGTAACTGCCCAGGACGACACCTCAGCAAGATGGCTGGAGGGCTGGACACCTCTCAGTGCCGAGGGAGTCACCTTTGCCCCAACAAGGGCATCGGAGGCACCATGGCCAGAGAAGGTGGGTTTCTGGCTCAGAAGCCAAGAGGAGGTTGACCTGGAAAAGCTGAGGCAGATGCTTTCAATGCAGAACCGCTCACTAAGAGTGGAGCAATGGAGGCATGTCCAGACGACAGGAGGACCAGGAGGGTGGTTCTTGACCTTTATGGTCAGCGGAGATACTGTCCGAACTCTGGAGGAGTCTGGGTGGCAGCTCTACTACCAGTTGGTAACTCTCGCAGTGCGAAGGGTGCCGACGTGGAGTGGAGCAGTCCGCCAGGACTCTTCTGAGACCGGCGTGTCAAAGCAGGCCAAGAAGAACAACTGAAAGGACCACAGCCCCCGCACCATTAATTCCCCATAATGGATTTACTGCGGGTAAGTCAGATCAATCTTCAACACAGTAGGGGCGCTACGGCAGAGCTGATAAGCGCCCTAACTGGCAGGAGAGAAATAGTCCTCATTCAAGAACCGTATATTTACAGGAATAAGGTCAGGGGACTGAGGATGGCTAACTACGATGTAGTGGTTGGCAAGGAAGTGGACGATCGACCCAGGACCTGTATCATGGTGTCCAGGGATCTCAGCATGGTACCACTACCGCAGCTGGGAACCAAGGACCTCACCGCAGCGGTTCTGGAGCATCAGGTAGGTGGTAGAAACCATAAGCTAGTAGTAGGAAGTGCGTATTTTCCCTCGGATAACGCGCGTATACCTACGGAGGAATTCGAACGTTTAATATCGTTTGCAAGAGATAAAGGTCTTCCGGTAATTGTCGGATGTGACGCCAATGCACATCATTCGGTGTGGGAGAGCTCAGACATTAACCCTCGGGGCGAAACCCTACTAGAATATTTGGCGTCCACGGATCTTGAAATAATGAACAAAGGTATAGAGCCCACTTTTGTCAATAGCATCCGAAAGGAGGTAATTGACATTACAGTGGCATCTAGGTGTCTTTCAATCAATATTGAAAACTGGAAAGTGACGTCGGATATCGTGACATCTGATCATCGTATGATCAGAGTGGAAATGAATTCCGATAAGCCTCTGGAAATTCCCTACCGGAACTCCAGGGCAACAGACTGGGAAAGTTATCGTTCCAGTCTCGTCCGCCAAGGAGGGCAACCAGAGGGAGGTATACGCACGAAGGAACAATTAAGTAAAGATGTAGAGCAACTGGCAAGTAAAATTGTCTCCGCTTATGAGGAGGCTTGTCCTCTCAGGGAGGTTCGAGTTCGTAGGGTACCATGGTGGACCGGCACTCTAGCCGATCTGCGCAAGGAATCCAGGCGAACCTTTAATAGTGCTATCAGAGAAGGGACACAAGCCTCATGGGACACTTTCAAAATTGCTAGAAATAGGTTTAAAAATGAGTTAAGGCGCAGCAAAAGATCTAGCTGGCAGAAATACTGTGCAGAGTTAAGCTCAGTATCAGACTCTGCTAGACTGATGAAAATCTTATGCCGCGAAACTAGTCAAACAGTAGGAGCGTTAAAAAATGTCGACGGAATGTGGACAACATCCAGAGAGGAGTCTCTACAACACCTCCTGGAAGTCCACTTTCCAGAAGACGGCGCCATCCAATTAGCACCCATAGCAGAACAGGAACCAGTTTCTATAGAGAACTGGCAGTTCGCTGAGGGAATTATAACGGAAGGTGCAGTCACATGGACAGTACAGGAGTTCGATCCCTTTAAGTCACCGGGGCCAGATGGGATCTTCCCAGCATTGCTTTAGAAAGGCCTGGATATCCTTCTTCTAAATATAGTAAGGGTATATAGAGCCAGCGTAGCAATGGGATGGGTTCCAGAACAGTGGAAGGCAGCCAGAGTGGTCTTTATTCCCAAGACGGGAAGGGAGGACTACACAACTGCCAAATCATTTAGGCCCATTAGTCTTACATCCTTTCTTCTAAAGACCTTGGAAAGGATCATTGATAGGCATCTAATGGAAGGGGTAATAACAACACACCCATTCCACAGGAATCAGCACGCATACAGACGTGGAAGATCGACAGAAACTGCACTCCACGCTGTAGTGCACAAGGTCGAAAGGGCACTACACTATAAGGAAGTGGCCCTTGCAGTATTTTTTGACAGTGAAGGCGCATTTGATAAGGCAAGAACGGCTACAATATGTCAAGCCTTACAGGCCAGGGAAACCCCTCCCGTTCTGGTCAGTTGGATGAGAACAGCACTGGAGCAAAGAACCGTGACGGAAAACCTAGGGGACTGTTCAGTGAGGGCCAGGGTGACGGGAGGTTGCCCGCAAGGCAGTTGCCTCTCACCTCACCTATGGTGTCTTATAATGGACGGTCTACTGGGACGCCTAACGGAAGAGGGCTTCTATGCACAAGCACACGCAGACGATGGACTGGTACTTGTTACTGGCAGGTTCCTAAACGTCGTCTGCGATAGAATGCAAATAGCCTGCAGGATTATTGAAAGATGGTGTGAAGAGAAAGGTCTGTCGGTAAACCCACTAAAGACTGAGATCATTCTCTTCACAAAAAGACGAAAACTTCAGGGTTTGAGGATACCCATTATGTACGGAAGACCACTTGCATTAGTGCAAGAGGTCAAGTACCTGGAAGTAATCCTCGACAGCAAATTAAGTTGTAGGTCGCATGTCGACAGGACGGTGAAGAAGTCGACAGCGACCTTATGGCAGTTGCGCAGAGCAATAGGCAGGAACTGGGGGATAAACCCCAAGATTCTGCACTGGCTCTACACATTGGTAGTAAGGCCAAGAGTTCAGTATGGCTCAGTGGTCTGGTGGCCTAGTGTAGAGCGCCCCAGTATTTCCGTAAGTTTGGCGAAGGTCCAACGACTACCTTGTCTCGGAATTACAGGGGCAATGAGGACAACCCCAACAGCCGCACTTGAGGTAATATTGGGACTCCCGGGCCTCGACACTTGGATAAAAAGAGAGGTCATGGCTACCCACCTCAGAATGTGGGATACGGGGCTATGGAATGACCAGGGAGTTTGCACGGGCCATGCTAGGATTGCCGACATGGTTGCTAGAGAAATACCTCTATCAGCCTACAGGGTAACCGAAGCAGAGGACCGGCTAAGGTTAGAAAAAAGATTCTCTCTCACTATCCCAACAAGGGAACAGTGGGAGCAAAAAAGGGTTAAGCTCCAGTCGAATGCCCTGATATGCTACACGGATGGTTCTCGAGTGGCAGAAAGGCAATCCTCTGGAGCAGGAATTTATATGGAAGGCCGAGGGGTACAAGAAAGCTATGCTTTAGGAAGATTCACCACGGTATTCCAAGCAGAAGTTTATGCCATCCTATCGGTGGCAACAAGGAACGAGGTCAGGATATCCCCAGAGCAAAAAATTTATATTTGCTCTGATAGCCAAGCCGCACTAAAAGCAATCTTCTCGGCCAGGACAAGATCAGCTCTTGTCCAGGAATGTGGAGATGCTTTAGCCGAATTGGCAAGGGAAAAGGAAGTCGAGCTCATCTGGGTCCCGGGACACACAGGGGTCCAAGGCAACGAGAAGGCGGACGAACTAGCCAAACTCGGAGCCGGGGAAACCTGTTTTGGACCGGAACCCCTTCTGGGTATAACGAGGCAGCAGGTCTCAGCAGCCCTAACCGGGTGGGCCTACAAGACCAGCGAGGAAAAGTGGAAAGGAGGCAGGGGCTGTCGTCAGGCAAAGTACCACATAGCGGGATTTGATTCAAAGAAATCGGTCTGGCTAATGGGAAGGAGCCGAAGAACCACAAATCTTTTGATAGGGATCTTGACAGGCCACTGTAAACTAAAGAGACACCTAACACTGATAGGGGTAGAGGAAGATCCCATTTGCCCAAGATGTGGGAGGGACGAGGAAACGTCCTTTCACTACTTGGGAGAATGTGAAGCGTACCAGCGACTGAGGTATAGAACCTTTGGGGCACCTACGCTTCAAATGGAAGAGTTGAACTCCCTATCCTGGGCCGAAATTATGATCTTCATTAGAAAATCAGGAAGGTTTAAGCAGGGAGAAGAGCCCATCGAAGAGGACGATAATGAAGGTGGTTGAGGGGATGGCATGGGGTTGGCAAAAAGGGCCTATGGTGGCCTACTTGCTAGACTTCGGTCTCCCCACAACTACTACTACTACTACTAGCCCGATAGGGTAAAATCGAACGAACGAGGTTTGTAAAAAATGCCCACGACATAAGCTGTTGTTATGTTAAAACTTATTTTATCAAACCTTACCTTTATAAGCAGCCTATACAAATATATCATACATATTGCTGGACCCTGTACAAAGACATAAAAGAAGATTTAACACCACGGGACCAGTCACATTTGGCAATTTAGTGAAGTTAATGTTCTAATGTGACATGCAAGCGCCAGTTGAAATTTTTGAGCATTGACAATCGTGGTGTAGTTTTGAATTCTCAGATTGCGCTAATTTTCTTAGTATCAGTAAACAACAGTTCTATTTGGAGTTAACTTACTTTTGAGTAGTTTCTATATGTTAATTCCTTAATATGCGCCATGTCTCTACTACTCTTGTATGTAATTGATGACAACAGTGTTAAATGGGTTACACTACGTGGTCTTCAATCTTTTTCGATGTGAATATTCTACACTTACCTCGATGGAGAATCCCTGTTGGGTGATTTTTGGCACGAAATTATCACACTGCTTTGGATAGTATCCATAAGTTCACCAAAAGATGTGGATGGCTTGAGTGAGGCAAACAAAAGGTGCAGCTATTTATTTATTTTAGTACTCAGCCAACAGCCGTTAGGCCAATTATAGGCGTCGCTGTATATTTTATGGAGACTTCCAACCCCACTAACGACTGTCATGATGTTATTATGACATCCGGTACCAACTATTTCCGTGGCAGCCGTATCACGAGGCGCCGAGAGATGCAGCCGTGGAACTCCCATCCAAGTTCTGACCAGAAAGAGCGTTGCTTAACACTACTGATCGAACGTGAACGCTTGTTCAAGCTACACCACCCGCGACCTTCAAGGTACCACAACCACTTTGAGGCCAAAATGTCTGTAAACTTGCTTCACTTGCCTCCAAAATTCAGACCTTCTACACAATGTTCATAACAAACTCACTATCGATCGTTATCACACAACAAAAGAAAACAACCAACTGTATCAGTTCATTTATTAATGATACAATCAAAGTTACACATAGGCTACCAACAATTATGCAATCATAAAAAATACAATATTTGCTACCATTGCTCAAAGTTTAGATTGTAATTGAATTAACAAGAGTGTTTCGCTACAAAATTCCAAGATTGATATTAAAATCAACATGCGGTACCGGAAATACAACTAAGAGTAACAACTACTGCTTTTACTGTTCACCCAGTGCAGGTCACAAGTTACAGTACCGGCTTCGTTCAACTAAAATCCGAATTTTAACTACCAACAAACAGCAACGCCAAAATCATCGACAGCGGACGCCAGCACTGGGTTAAGCAACGCCAGCAAACGCGAACGCAAACTTTCATTAATCTTACCTAAGTCTATTTAGGAATCTTAAAACTATCTGAGTATTTAGCGTATACACGTAGTCACACGAAGCTTCGTTTGCTATTTTCAAAAGTTAAGCATCATGCAGTTTTGGTAATTTTCGGAAACTGGCTAATCTATTTCTATTGCGACTTTGAAGTGGGGAGGGTTTCGGTTGTGTAGTTGTAATTTAAGATCGTGCGAAATTACGAAAACTGCAGTAATAATTTTGCGATTCGGCTACCGCTTCTTGTAATGACTTTTTAGAGCAATCGTTTAAGTATCACAGACTGACATAGCAACTAAATCATAATACCATCAATAACATGTCCGAAGGGCAACGCCAGCGGCCAACCTACGCACGACGTATACCATTCACAGATGCCGCGGCAGCGCTCAAAAACGGAAGACCAACTTCCAGGCAGTATGCGTACGGCTGGCCTGCTGCGGTTGGCTGTCGGATGCTGTAGTCAATGCATTAATTGACCTCACGACTACATAGCAACTATAAAAAAATTATGTACATTGCTTAAAAATTACGTATACGTGCAGCAGATGACATTGATACAAGAAGAGTCCATGAAGTGACAAATGGGTTCGTTTCTTAAGGTTATGCTTTAAACCACAAACTGCAACACGATGCCTCTTCTTTGTTTTATCGTTTTAATATTTGTACTTGCTCTATTACATCCTACCACATTAAAAAACTTAGAACTTTAACTTATATCGTACTTTATTTTTGCTTAGGTTGCTAATGTGTCACGTGTTCTTTATCAATGTCATTCTAGAATAAGATTAAGATGGCACAAAGTAATATGCTCTGATTACGACGTTATCAACGATAATAAAGTATTAAACATTTCTTACAATGGATGGAAATGACTATCTTAACATACTTATTGTATAATTACGTATATTAGTTCCATGTATGTATACTTTGACGAAGATCAGAAAGTAATATGAATGGTCTTGACGTAACAGTCTATATTTTTATGACAGAAATATTTTACAGACACACTATTAAAAGAAACTTTTCATATTGTATGTTATCACGATTAACATATCGTATCAGTAGTAGTAAATAGTAAGGTGCGTTGAAAAGAAAAATGGTATCGAGAGAGCTCTTACGACTGCATGTCGGTGATTATTACATCGGTCTACCCAGAATTCAGCGCGCTGAGTCACTTGAGTTGTCAGTTGTCAAAGTGAGGTTATGTGTACAAGTTACGACATGACTTTTAAAAATTACTGTTTGACACAAGGCCACTTGAAAACGAATTTTTTTGAACGCATTTTACCAAAAACACTTAACTGCTGCTGCGACAAAATATACAGTAAACCTCATATTAAATCTTCTCTTTCTAACGAACTGTTCAAGTTGTGCGTTCAAATAATATTTACATCGTCAACAACCAACAACTTAACACCCCCATCCGTACATGAAATTACAGCTTCTTTTAAAACGAATTTAAACAATATTATATTAAAATACTGCTTTAGTACAGTGGAAGTACAAGTCGTATACAATATAGTGATTCGAATACTTAAGCATTTAGTTTTATAATTAATAATAAACAATTTCTTATTAATTTTATTACTAAAGATCATATTGTCTCATTTGATTGTTATTGAATTTATTAATAGTTATAACTTTTGTTACTGTATCGTAAAGTCCATTTATTTTTTTAGGAAATTATTCTTATGATTTGCTACTCTATGTAGAGTCCGTTCATTATTTCGTGGCGATTTATTGAGAAATATTGAGGTTAGATATGCTTTGAAGCACGCCACCTTGATCAAATATAAATAGTATCTTGCTTCTTGAGAACGCAGCCCAACTTACGCATACCCCAACAACACAACTCTATATTCTCGCCAGTTCCAGTGCCTTAGGAAGCTAGAAGTAGGACAAGCCATCACAATGAACGTAAGTAGTGGGGTCCCACAAGGCTCAATCGTCGGCCCCTCCTCGTGGAACCTATATTACGATGGAGTCTTCGAACTGGAGCTGCCCACAGGAGTCTCATTGGTATGGTACGCGGACGACCTTGCCATGTTGGTCTTAGGAGAGAGTCGACAAGAAATTGAAGACAAGATAGAGTGGTCAACGAATAGGGTCGGAGCATGGCTGAACAGAAGAAGACTAAGGATCGCGCCGCATAAAACGGAAGCAGTGATACTAGCTGGAAAGAGGGAACTGAAAGATATCCAAGTGACAATTGACCACCGCCAGATCAGAAGCAATAAGAACCTCAAATATCTAGGGGTCACTATTTGAAAAAACCTCAACATGGACTACCACATCGAGCAAGTTGTTAATAAGACGGAGAGAGCTGTAGCCGCCCTGAGCAGACTACTACCAAATTATATTATATGGCTCTCCTGTATGGCAGCACTGCCTGCAGGTGAATAAACACAGACAGAAGCTAGAGAGCATTCAGCGATAAGATCGCCTCTGCCTATCGAACGGTATCAACCCTCGTGGTGCAAGTGGTAGCGGGGGTAATCCCTATTCACCTAATGGCTCAAGAAAGATCGTATAATTTAGAAGGGAACACCAGAGCACAAGAGATGGCGGCAAGAGAAGAATCCCTGAATATCTGGGAAGAAGAGTGGTTCCACTACACCGAAACTGGCAGGTGGACAAAACACTTGATAAGGCAGGTAAAGACCATGGGTGAATAGAACCCATGGAGACGTAGGGTACCATCTTACGCAATTTCTGACCGGCCACGAATGCTTTGCCTACTACCTCAAAAGGATGGGTATTAAGGAAGACGACAACTGCGTATATTGTGGGCAAACAGATACAGCGGAATACACAATTTTCAACTGCAAACGGTGGAAGACTAGCAAAGATAACATCAACAAACAATTCCATAGCGATGTGCAAAGCGAAAGAGAGGTTTTTAGTCGGTAGGCGGCTAGGACACCTTCCCAGCTGAATCCGACACGGCCAGATTAGATTTTCCCCCCCATTCAATCAAGGAAAAAAGTTCCAGTGCCTACATGGTACCACCATACATAATTTTTTTTTTCTGTGCACCGATTGTTATTACAGATATCTGTAATCGCTGAGCAGCGCGCTCTAGCGTTGGTAATTCTAGCGCAAATTTTGAACTTTCATGGTCTATGCAGAAGGTCATTATAAAAAATGTCATTAACAGATGATACTGGTGACAAGCAGTGGCTGCGCAAATACGGTGTTTATTTATTTAGGATCAACAACTATTCTAACCTCTTATCAGATAAGACAATGTTATATTCCTCATGATTTTTTGCAATTATTTTTTACCTGTTAATTAGGGTCACCAGTTTTTTACATTGTTGGTTAGTTAGACAAACATCCACTACTTACAGCAAAATGGAAGGGTACTAAATGCAAATGCCAGAGTGATGGTAAAATACGTTGGTATTACAGCATGATCAGCAATAACTGATCGAGTTGGCAATCTTAAAATTTTGCTTGCAGTTGGCAAGACTGTAAGTCTACATCAAATTCAAGGTTAGCCAACGCTGACGCAAAACTAACCTGCTAACCTCAAATTTGACAAGGACTTACAGCCTTGCCAACTGCAAGCAAAATTTTGTATTGCCAACTCAATCAGTTATTGCTGATCGTACTGTGCTTTCAACGCATGTAAAGTGCGTTCAAATAAAACCGTTATCAAGTGGCCTTGTGCCAAACAGTAATTTTTGAAAGTAATGTCGTAACTTATTTTATGGATTGCGTATGCGCACAACTTCACTTTGACAACTGACAACTCAAGTGACTCAGCGTGCTGAATTCTGGGTAGAGCGATACACTAATCACCGACATGCCGTCGTAACACAAAACTAGTTCAAAGCCTCTCGATAACGTTTCTTTTTTAACGCACGTTAAATCAAACAAGTTGAGACACTCACTGAATGACCTTGAATGGTTTCTGGGGGGTACTTTCCAATAGTACTAACAGATGGCGCCACTACTTTACCACATCATGATTAGTAGCAGAGCCAGTAACTGGCTCTGATTGGTAGAATTTTGTTCCGCCATCTAGTAGTCAAGCTTAGAAATATCCCCTAAGTCACCGTCCCAGACACTCTAAACAAGTTTTAACATTAGACATGAGTGTTTCTCCTTGTTTTATTTATGTACGCTGGTACTTTGGCAATGAGCATTTTGGGCTAGTCCCGTATAGCGATGTACTGGCAGGCTAATTTTTGCATATCTCTTAGTCCTGCAAAACATGAACAGAAATCGCTTTACATTAGGCAATTATCTTCACCTGGTCAATAATCTCGATGTCAGGCAAGAACAACGTGACGCTGATTGTGTCTGGAAAATTAGACCCAGCCAATGAGAAAATCCAACAAGAATTAAAGTTTACATCTTAGCAGGTGCTTCTAATCAAGTGCTGAACTTCAAGTGTATCGAGGTGTCACAAGACTAACGCCGGAGATAGATGAAACTCTCATGTTGGGAGCCGATGGTTGGGCGATTCTGCATTTGGTGGAAACTTTTCAACGTTTATTTTGACAGATACTCTACTGGAAAAGGGAATTTCCACACCATTATGATAAACCGATTCCCAAATATAGGGACTTTGAAGCAAGAGGATCGAGGCAGCGTACATAAATCAAACAAGTAGAGACACTCACTGTGAGTTCCTGTCAAAATACCGGTTTGAATGACCTTGAACGGCTCCTGGGGAGTACTTTCTGATATTACCAACAGATAGTGCCACTATTTTACCACATCAAGGTTGGGATAGAGTCCTTGTATAATATTAAAATTATCTTATAATATGCAAGAACTCTACGTTGGGATAAGGTCACTAGCTTAGGTTAGGACTCGTTTTGCCATCTGGTGGTCAAGCTTAAAAATACCCGCCCGAGTCGCTGTCCCAGGCACTCTAAGACAGATTTTAACATTTGGCATGAGCACCTCTACTTGTTCTCTATTTATTTAGTGTTGTAAAGTTACTGTCCAAATTGACTCTGCTCCATTATGCGTGAACGATAAATGGTAACTAAATATATAGGTAGAAACCATTCATTTTATATAACTTCATTCAAAACAAACTAAATAGTATCATGTATCCTACACACAGCCTCAATTTGAATGAAAAAAGTGCCATGTTCCTACCCATTTCCTATTTGGAAGAAGCGAACGAATAAGGGCCACCAAACCCATTACGTCCAGTCACGTTTAGTCGAGTCAAGTCTAACCAGTCAATGCTTTTACACCAAACGTGTCTTTTGTATAGAAAGCTTCTTAATCTGTGCTTTTGTTTCAGTTCTTTCTCTAATGCTCGATGTCCATTGTAATAACAAATGAATGCATGCGACTGCGTATTATTATAAAATCTACCACGGACTGGGCTAGACTGGCATAAAAATTCGACCGGTTGAATCCCGTTCAGTCACGTCAAGACTTGACGCGATTGGACTGGTCAGTATGCCGAATCCTATAGCGTCAGACTTGATTGGATTTGGTGTGAAATGGTACTAATATTGAGTGTGAAAATATTGCCAAAAAATATAGATGCCTCTCATAATAATTAATCGAGCTTTTGTGCTGAACAAAAACAAGCATCAGAAGTGTTTTGAAAAATTTATCTAGCGTGTGCCCTACATAATACACTACATTTAGCTGAGTAACGAACCACTGTTAACGTGAAAAGATGGTTCTGCTCTATAATATAAACAGAATCTCACAGTAACTGAATGACAAAGAGCCACAAATTGGAGGTTAAAGTGACAGCTCCAATGCTCCAAGTGCTATGACAAGCTACGCCCTTCGGAAATTTTTGTCAAAGCACTGTTGACTTGTTTTTTAAGACACCTGTTAGATACTACTAATAACATCTAAACCGAGGTAACTCAGTCAAAATTTGCCAGGACGTCTATGGTTCTTATTTTTCAAACTGAGTGGGCTAAGATTAACTTCAAAGCATATTTAACCTCAAATCGCCGTGAAGTAATAAAAAGTACCTCTGACATGTCTGTTTCCTCGAAATACGGAGCGAGGTAAGCGAGGAGACCTGTCGGCGTTCGGTAAGTACTGATGTTGATGTACCTCGATGTCTTCGATGTATTTAAACCAAGCAAACAGATAATCAGCACATGAAAAGTAATGACATATGAACGGCGGCGTTATTATTATGAATGAATTTGTTTTCATTTGACACTTGCGCATTTCGTGACACGTGACAGTTAAACGTTTGACAAATACTTCCAGATATTCGATGGTCACTAATCATAAGACTGAAACTCGATCTGCTCACGCTCCGCTCCGCCATGTAATTAACGCACGCACCATTAGATTACTCTAATCTCTATTTTTGAGACACTCAATGTTTTACAATAACTTCTAGCAATGAGGACAGCACAGAAGCTATGCTAATATCAAAACCAGTGCGATTTGTGAACCAAAACAAGCTTGAAATTACTCGTTAAGAAAGAATTACACGACGTGTTGTAATCAAAGGTTTAGGGCCAGTTGCAGAAAGCAATGTTAAGTCTGGTGTTAGCTAACATCGCGTCAAAGTGAACAAAATCGCATCAAATTTTGTTTACTAATGTATTAGTTACCATAAGCATTTGAGATTTGATTCGTTTTTGTTCACTTTGACGCGATGTTAGCTAACACCAGACTTAACATTGCTTTCTGCAACCGGCCCTTAGTGTTTTTAAGTAATGTATACCTAACCTAAAAAATAGTAAATATTTAGGTGTTTGGTTATACTTGAATTAACACATTTCAGTGAAAGTAAATGCAAAATTTTCCTGCATTTTCTATTTTAACATTTTTATGGATTATTCAAAACAAGTTTCATAATTTTATATATTTTTTTAAATTCTTCATCAATCCACGGATATTCTATTTTATAAAACATGAAAAGTTTCTTTTAACCACGTTTGCTCTTCTTTACTTCCTCTAAAAAAGTGTGTGAAAGCTAAGAAGCAATTTTGGGAGTCGCATCCAACTACTTTCCGACTTCTTTCGCAATTATAAAAAATCCTATTCTAATACTGCACACGATAATTTGGAAAAGCGGTTGGCGGCAGCGGCGTCTCCGCACTTACAAATCTAGAAAACAAAGGGCACACCCAACAAACCATCGTAAAAAACTGGCGCAGCTGCCCGGAGACGTCGTGCCGCCGGCCGCTTCAGCGCAGAGATAGATTCAGCATTATACAGGAAAAAGTGCGGCATATTACGTATCATTATTTATATTATAATAATTAAAATTTACATCTTTTAATACTGGAATGAGCTTGGTTTTCATGCGTATACTAGTAAGAACGTAAATGTGAAGAGCTAACGCAAACGGCACGGCGAGCGCTTGGAAGTGCCTCGGCTCGGCGCCGCTGCGCCGTTTGGTTTAGCTCCGGTTACGTTAATCAAAGTGAGGTATTTTTTACGTATACAAGTTTATTCTCAACAAAACGTTTAACATTCAACTTCAGCCTTATTTAAGTTTTGCAACTTCGCTGATTGAGTTTATTCTATTCCTAAAACGTAATTTAACGGAGTGAACGCACGTATAAAAAAGCGACAACAATACCTGACAAAAAGTAAACAAAATAAGTAAAAACAATTATGCTAAATCACTAGTTTCGCTAGACATGGGATGTCAATGAAACTTCGGCCGCTTCTATTGTTGAATTATACTTTTACGATATTAAAGTGAAATATAGAGTTAATATGAGTGACTATTTAATCTAACGTTTGGTTTTGAAGTTTTCACATTTGTTGAACTTAACTTCAAATTTCCACGTTGAAAGAGAGTAGAACAAGAATAATATGTTGTTGCCACTGTAAGTCTATGCCAAATTCGAGGTTGGCAGGTTAGGTTTTGCGTCAATTCTGACACAGACTGACCCAAAACCTAACCTGCTTACCTTGAATTAACCACCAACATATTATTCTTGATCTACTCTCATTCAATATGGCTGCCATAGCTGAAATCAGCTACTCGGCGCCACCGCGAGTGTCGCTTCTGAGTCCGTTAGGTGTTTATTCTGTGCTTTAAGGTCTATGAAGACCCGAAAGAGAACTTACGGAACCTGCATAAGGTCTTCAAGAAGACCCGAAAGAGAACTTACGGAACCTGCATAAGGTCTTCAAGAAGACCCGAAAGAGAACTTACGGAACCTGCACAAGGTCTTCAAGAAGACCCGAAAGAGAACTTACGGAACCTGCATAAGGTCTTCAAGAAGACCCGAAAGAGAACTTACGGAACCTGCATAAGGTCTTCAAGAAGACTCGAAAAAGAACTTACAGAACCTGCATAAGGTCCTCTAGAAGACCCGAAAGAGAACTTACGGAACCTGCATAAGGTCTTCAAGAAGACCCGAAAGAGAACTTACGGAACCTACATTAAGGTCTTCAAGAAGACCCGTAAGAGAACTTACGGAACCTGCATAAGGTCTTCAAGAAGACCCGAAAGAGAACTTACGGATCCTGCATAAGGTCTTCAATTTGCTGAAAATGGCAGCCATTAAAATGTTAGAAATACCACTTTGCAGTAAGTTAATGGGAAGGATAATAACTGCAATAAAGTTTTACTTTTACCAATTAAAATTCAGGATAACTTATTTTGTTAAAATTTTGTAAATCTGGAATGAATATAGGTTCTGAAAGTACTAGAAACTTGTATGTTGTCACAATTAACATATTAGACTCACTATATTTCACTTTAACATCTTAAATCGATAAGGGAAAATAGATAACGTCTGGTATATTCAAGTCAACTCGCAACGAAAAGCTTTAAAAGGGCAGTCACTTGGAAAACCACCACAAAACCGTAGCACTCAAAACATAAAGTGAGACGCACAACAATAAAATAAACTCAAGCACTTGATCATTGTCTCAAGCTCGCGCTCGCCCCCTTGTTTTAGATTTGTGGTTTAACTCGAGAAAACGGTAATGGTGAAGGATGTCGCTGTTGTAACACAAAAGGCACCGTATTAATTTTGATGAGAGTTTACGAAAACACCTTCAACTAAAACGGACCGAAAGACGGAAGTATCTTGCAGTTGCCATTATCTAGAGATGCCATTTGTTTACGTCAGCAATTTGAACACAAACCATTTTTGGCGGTCTAGATGGATAAAATTTCTCAAGGCCGCTCCAATTTGGGGCTGGTGCCGAATGCCAGTGGATCGACAGGGTGCCCGTTCTGGTTAACTTCGTTACCTTGCGCTGTTGAGTCGATAACTAAGCTTCCTTCTTCGCCGTCGCTGCTATAAGAGTCGCCTTCGTCATCGGAACTTGACAGCATGCCTGCAACCAAAGGAACATTTAAGCAGGACTCTTGGCAAACAAATTACGTTAACTGGTAGCGATTATTCAACATTTCCAATGCATTTACTCTAACGTCAACTGTCACATATCGACCATCCAGCTTGAAATTCACATCTGAAAAATTTTGTTGTTGGACGACAGTGGATGATGGTTGGCACTTGCATAGTTCAGTGCAAGCTGCACAAAACCATACTCAATGCGCGCTCAACTGTGTAAGCACCTAAGCACGTAGTAACATAGTTTGTTTTTGTTTTGCAAAATTTTAAGACTGACTTTGTACACTATAAAAACGAAAACACTACAACATTTTGAGGTTAGATGTGTTTACATGATAACAATGACTCTCAACCCGCTGATCTTGCCGATCAGATTACCTAAAACAATTCCCTAAAGTCCCGTTCCGTCCATAGCTAATTTCCACAAGTCGAAACACTATTAAAACCACGAGCGGCGACCTGCATGACATAATACAAGTGCAGCTCAAAGCTTGCACTACAAAATCCACCCTATATTGCAATGGATAACTCTATAATTGCGTCTCTAATAATATTATTTAATTAATTCAATTGTAAGTTATAGCAAAATCTAATATGCGCAATTCACTGATTTAATATTTTACTGTGTACGGCGCTTTTGCCTGTTATCAATTTATTAGGCTGGTTAAAATGTGAGCTGTACTTATTTACTGCCCAAAATAAATGGTTATATGCCCTTTTAATATTTTATTTACCTGCAATTAATTATAATAAAACGCTAGCTCAAGTTGAACAACAAGCTTCTTAACTCAGGTGGGTTCCTAGTTGATTGATAAGTTACAAATTTTCTGATACGGCTCAGTTCACCGCATTTAGTTCCAATGCACGGTAGCTAAATGTTTGCAATACGCTCAAAAAACCTACAAAATGGTTCGCAGGTGCAAGTCTGCGTCGTTGACGTTAAATAATAGTGAAATTATGAACATTCGAAAAGGTATTTATTCAAATTTTCGCGCTTTGGCGGTAATTATCAGTTTTTGTTTCAAGCACTAATTTATTTCGTGACGTCAGAAAGGACGCCGACTCGAGCTTGCAACTGTTTTACGTTCGCATAACCTCAAATTTGTAAAACCGCTTATTTTTCAAACTGTGCCTACGCTGTGGTCGTGGAGATGCTCGAATCCTCCTCAGTAAGGCCTCCTCTCATATGCACGTCGAAATCCGACCGCTTACTCTTATGTTATAGGTAAATTTTGGGGTACCTTATAACGGCGGCTCCTCGGATGCTCGAAGACCAATACCTGAGGTGTTTCTGGCCCTGAAGCGGCTTTCCTAGCTGTTGAAGTTGCCGGTAGCACTCCTGCAGTCCTGTCCTAAGTATCGCAGTGCAAATCCCTGGCTCTGGACCCTTATCTTAGCTGGACGTAGTTGTCGATATCTCGAGCTGGATCGGCTGGCGAAAATCCTCGGAGAGGCACCTCGTGGAACTTTTTATCTTTTAGGTGGCGGAAACTTTCACAAATAATACCACCGAAACTCTGACACGTGTAGAATAAAATGGTATACTTTTTATTGTGTAAAATGCTGTAATGTGGTGATTGAAGTGGAGCACAATTTACATTGTCAAGCTTAATTTAATTATTCATTTGTTCTCTTCCGTTGTTAAAACAAAATAGAAACTATTGCTATGGTTACAATATAAGCGGAAATAAGTTTTGATTAATTTAAATACATTCTAGAAAAAAGTTTGATAACATAGTTTTAAATCTTCATATTTCTTACAAACTAAATTTATTGTTGGTTTCTTGTATTTAAAATCGTCTCTTTGCGCCACCACACAAACACGTTTTATTATTTGCTCTGCTTTTTTACTCACGTTAAATGCATTCATTATTTTAAGAGTTCCTTGCTTCTCAATTGCTTTTTTCATATCCTGTTGCCTGCTTTACTAATTGCTTTCACATATCCACATGCCTGCTTTTTCAGATTGCTCTTTTGCAATGTATTGTTGTCATTCTGGCTTCTTTACCTTTTTAGAATCCTCACAAATTTCACTGACTAGCTTTATTAAATTCTACGCTTCTTTTACTTGCACATAGCAAAACTTTTTGTGACTATTAGTTTCTTTCGGTTCGGCTATTTATTATGCACAAACCTATTATTTAATTTATTTGCAAGTCAACTTCGACCCCTGTGAAAAACAAGCTTGCCATTTTGCGTTCCTTACTTAATTACTTTATCATTACTGGCATCTCTTAACCAATGCATGTTATTTAAAATTTAAGTTTAGCATTGCTGTTATATACAACACCCCAACTCTGTGCTTATTGAAATGTTCATTAATTTGCACTGCTAGCAGAATAGAGTCGTGGGTCTAAGACCATTACAATATATACCTGCAGTGGACCGCCGCATCTCCAGCGAGTCAACGCTAGAAATTTCTCTCGTTTAATCCTCGAAGCCCGGCCATAAATTCACATTTCACAGCGAGTCGACGCTAGAAGTTTCTCACATTTAATCCTCAAGGCCCGGCATTAAATTCACATTCCATGGCGACCGCCGCCTGCAAGGCTTGAGCTTGATTGAATTACAAAATCGCTTAACTGGGCTTCGAAAGATTTCCCGCAAATCTCCACCAAAGGTAAACCAAGTGAACTCGCCAACCACCCGTAATCCTGCCACGTTCTGTACACCTGCAGGCCACGATAACACTAGCAGCTCCAGGTATGCACGTTATTTAAGATAATATTGCCCGTTTAAAAGTTTAAAGACGAATTTCATGTTTACGTACTGCCATCACAGGCGGGATTCGCTAACAAATGTCACTTTTGTATCCAGGCCGGACGAACTGCCTACAAGACATTAGAACTATTCCATGCCGAGGCTGGTCCAAAAGTGACTAACACGGCCTGAATCGAATAGACCGAGACGCAGGAGCAGAAGAATCCTGATTTATTTACAAGCATTGTTACATTTTTATTTCTTGTCTTTTTGAATACAATTTAATTTGATGTATAACTAGTTAAACATATTATACGCTTATAAAACTTGTTCTGTATACTTTTTTTGATTACCAAACTTGAGTGAATTATCGATACCTTGGCATTTTGAGCTGCCTGGATCCAGCATTAGTCTGGAATTTGTAGCAAACATATTAATCATTTTAATAAAATTGAAATAGCCACAACCGGCTACGTTACTAATATTTTGAATATACTGCTTTTATCAGACTGTATTGCTAACTTCTTTATTATAAATTGATGAAATTGTATGTACAAGATTTAGAGTAATTTTCATTGTATTTTCAACTTACAGTTAATACATCACGTTAGTAACATATTTTAAAAAAGATAATTGCAGTAATATCAATTAATTCTACAATAATTTAAGCTTTGCAACAATTTGGTTAAAAACTTTTTAGTGTCATCAGCATTTTCCTACAGTGTATAGTATGTTTTTATGGAATACATCCACTGAGACACACAGTAGGTGGATATATTTACCTGCAGTGGTACCTCCATTACATGAGGTCACACACAACTACCTGCGTCTAAGAAGATTAAGTCAGAGGATGAAGTCACACAATTCCTACCGTGTAGGCATAAGCTCAAAGGTCAACCTCTTTCATTACTAATAGAAGGTCTTTCACCTTCAACGGTTGAAGGTGAAAGGCCTGTGACTCAGTCCAATTATTTAAAAAAACTGACTAGAGAACAGACGGCACCAGATAGATGTGTATTTTCAGTAGTAATACGCGTCTCAGTTAACTACTTAATCTCTCGATAGGAATAAAACACTTTCCACCTCGGTATGTAATATATTATTACTTGAAACGGTACAGATTTTTGTAAAAAATTCTATTGTGATTTTTATATTGGTTTTGTCTGCAATAATCATGTTATTCTGGTTTCTTATTTTGTTTAGTTTAACTCTTCTAGACTCATTAAACAACCAAAACATCGAAAAGTGGAAGGATATACATAGCTTGGACATACTGTGAGACGAATTTAGCTGCGGTGGATGGCTTTCGGACGTCTATCGTATATTTTGAAAAATCAGGACATGCCTACATACTTCAAAAGAAAAGTTTTTGATATGTGCATTCTGTCTGTCGTAACTTACGGTATGGAAACAACACTAACAGAAAAAAAAGCAGAAAAATTAAGGGTCACACAAAGAGCTATGCAGAGAAGGTTGTTAGGAGTAAGCCTGAGAGACAAACTGACGAACACCGACATCCGATGTTGTTGTGGATACGATAGCGGGATTGAAGTGGAGTTGGGCAGGACATTTTGGTCGAAAAACATCAGAATGGCCAAACGTCATCTTACAATAGCGCCCTAGAACATCTAAGAGATGAGTGGGAAGACCAGTAAAAGGATGGGTGAACGATGTAAAGATCGCAAGCAATGGATTGATCCAGAACACACAGGACAAAATAGCTCAGAAACGACTTGGGGAGGTCTATGGTCAATGTTTGTTGAATATCAGGAACATCTTGAAAATATCGACCTTTTAACTTCAACTTTAATAGAGGAAAAAAGGAAAAAGTCGCAAGAGGTGATATCTGGGCAATATGAAGAATAACATTTTCTTTATACCAAAAAGTCTTGATAATAGTAACCATACGGGAAGCTGAGAGGCACAAATGTGGCACACACTTTTCGTTTCTTCAAGTCTGTAATGGGCCAATTCTTGTCACCCTGTATATATACATTTCATATCTTTTTTCATATACTCCTGGTAATAAAGCTGAATCGTATTCCTCATACGTACCAATTAATTTAAAGTGCATTGTACGTATTGCGGATTCGGAAGTGGAATGTGCGAATGCAGCAGATCAAAGGCGTGTAGTTAAAAATAGAACAAAGCCAGCGTGGGCAATTGACCGCAAAGGCAGTCGGCGCCTAAGTAAACAACACGTGCGGGTGTCGTCCCAAATAACCCAGGGAAAGCAAAACCCTAATAAAAGCACCAAAGTACACAGGAGTGTGGTGTTGGCCTGCATCAATCGCCGCTGACACAGAGAGGTTCCTGAGTGGAAACACAGCCTACGAAGGCATCAAACTACCTGGGTATGCTGCTTCTTCTATAGAAGGAAGCTGTTATTTTGATGCCATGATGCACCGTTCTTGTCCAACCACGAGAACACTTGGGAGCAACCGAATGCAAGGTTAGTTTCTATTTAGGATCGCAATACGAAGCCATGACAACATCTTGGGCAATCGTTTCAATGAAAGATTTCGGGTCTAAGATAACGGGGTTTACCCGCAACCAGTACGAAGTTATTGCGTCATCTGCTGAGGCAGCTTAATTTAAACGTGCCACGGTAGTGTTCGCGTTGCAGCGTTTTCGATAACGAGTGCTATTGAAGAATAGGCAGCATCGCCTAGAGTGTATTTGTGCGCGAAATTTAAATACATTTCGCACTATCGGTGTTTGACGTTGCGTCGGCAGTTGGACATTAACACACTATTTAAGGTGCTTTCATGCATGTAGCGTACAGTCTTTTTATAGAAACACTGTGTATTCTTACAAGTATTTTTTATGTATGTTACAACACGGGTAGAAACAAATTTGGTCCTTAGATATTATCTACAGTAAAGAGCTTCACTTATATGATTTGGCACTGTTTTCCTGTATTTGTGTTTTCCTTACAGGTTATATATCTTTTTATGTAACTTGTTGGGTTTTTATTGCTGGTAGTGTTTGTATGCATAATTTCAGCAGTCAAGATGACAATGAGCAAACCCAGAGCAATATTATCTTGCCCTTAGCCGCACTGACAATTTAAATAATTTTATGTCTCTACAACTGTTTAAGCTAGCGAACCCAGGACAATATAAATTCATAGTACAGTAGAATTTATGGCTAAATAAACGTACTTTTACAAGTCCTCAGTTAAAATCAGTCGACAGTCTACATATTTTGGGTTCATGTGAAGCTCTTCAGACCACTTTTAAAGTAATTCGACGGTCATATACGAGCAGTTTCCTTACAGCATCAATATTTTCTAGTGTCAGCCATTATTGGAACTAAGTAAACCACTCGAAAAGTTTGAAGCGCGACCAAACTTAATCTCCATACAAAAATTTAATCATGTCAGAAGCTTCAGTGACCGTTTTGCCAAGTTTCAAGCAAAATTTTATATTATTGGTTTCATTTTCACTAAAAAAAATTGTTTACAACAGTGTAACAATTGAATATCAAAACAGATATAGAGAAAACGTTTGCCACTGTATTTAAATTGCCTACGTTATTTACTTTTGAGTTCTGCACTTAATCCACGGCTAGAGAGAAAGATGTGTTTGTTGCCCTCAGGTTTCACACCTATATCTTGGGAAAAATTATATTTTTTGGTACTACTGTTCTTCCTCTATTTCAATACCTTTTCAAATTCTTGTCATTATTATTTTCCCATACAATATTCTCTATGATAATGAAAAATGATACTCAAAAAGCAACGCTCAAAGAATTGCATGTTCTCTATGAATGCAGGAAATACTATATCGTTGAAAAATGCAGGCCTTTAGATCTTAAGAGTTAATCAACACCAAGTATTGGATTCACCCCAAAAATTCGAAATTGAGTTTTCAACAGATCTTCACGTTTTAGAGTCCCCTGATCCCAAAAAACATATTTTTTTTTCATTGGTCTGTGTGTCTGTCTGTCTGTGTGTGTGTCTGTGAACAGAATATCTCAAAAACGAAAAGAGGTATGGCATTGAAACTTCATATATAAGTTTTGTGTACTCTGTAGATGAGACAGCAAGCTTTTGAAGAAAATCGCATAACCGGAAGTAGGTGTTTACTCTTGTGATTTTTCAGTTTTTTTCGATTTTTTCAAAAACGGCTTTAACGATTTTTTTTAAACTTTACATTTTTCTTACATTTTTAATGTGTATTGATGTGAGATAGGTGATTTTCCAGTTGAATACTTCTAAAGTGGGTTTCTTTTGTTTTTTTTTCTATTTTTTTTATTAACTCCTATTTTAAATAAAACACCCGGTATATTATTACATTTTTGAATTCACCTTAAAATTCTAGAGAAAATTTGTCTCTTCAACTAACACTCGATTTTGTACCGTTTTTTGTAGAATTTGTAATTTTTGAAAATTTTTAACAAATGGTTAAAAATTAAAAATGAAATTTTTGACTAATTATAAGATCACTGTAAAAGGAAGTTGTGTGAGTGTATCACACCAGATTTTTAACTATGAAATTAAGTAACCATCTGTCGAAACTTGTCACCTAAACACTAAGTTTGGTTAATTATTACGAGGTGTCAAATTTATTGGATTGATTTCTTTCTGTAGATAGAAACTAGAAATGAGTAGTGACACAATGCCTATCAGGCATAACCTTAACAAACGCTTTCACATTCAGCTAGAATGGAACGAAGGGCTGGCACAAAGACGTGGTCAGGAAGGAAAACCAGTCTGGTATACAGACGGATCCAAAACTGATAGCGGTACTGGAGCTGGGATATATGGGGAATCTCCCCATTTTGAAGCCTGTGCATCTTTGGGGAAGCACGCAACAGTATTCCAAGCTGAAACTCATGCCATAGACATTTGTCTACAGGAAAACATAAAGAGGAACTATCAAGGCAAAGATATCCTTGTCCTAACTGATAGCCAGGCTGCCATAAAGGCCCTAGGTAGCTACCGGATTAACTCGAAACTAGTCTGGGACTGCCTTCAAAATCTAATAACCCTGGCAAACCACAACAAAGTAACCCTCATGTGGGTTCCGGGCCATAAGGGGATAAAAGGCAATGAAAAAGCTGATGCCCTCGCAAAAGAGGGAACAGAAATAGCATTTAATGGTCCTGAACCAGTATTTGGAATTTCTAAAACCTCTGCTCGTGGCTGGTTGGCTGGGTGGATAAAAAGATCGCACCATAACCACTGGAACCATGTGGATGGATTAAGACACAGCAAGACCATGCTAAAAACACCATCTAAAAAACTAACAGATGATGTACTGCGACTAAGCAGACACCAAATCAGGCAAGTGACAGGACTGATAACTGGACACTGTAACCTACGCAAGCACATGCATACAATGGGCATCCTAAATGAGGAACCCATATGCAGACTATGTAATGAAGAGGACGAAACAGCCTCTCATATTATTTTTGACTGTGAAGCCCTCGCCCGGTGGAGACATTCGCTCCTGGGTGGAGCCAATACAAGAGAAACTCTAATTAGAGAAAACCTAGTGAAAACGTTACTAAACCTAATAAAGGCGGCAAAACTTTTCACTGAATAATGTGATATGATGAGTAACACAATAAGCCTAAGGCTGCAGTGTTCTAGGCTCCTAACCCTGTCATCAACTCATAATTCAATCAATCAATCAAGGGTTTTTTAAATATTACCCCTACAGGGACAAAAAAGACGCAAAACTGAAAAGGGGTAGGGGGTTAAATTTTGATTTGTTTTTTATGAGTGCATTTTAGAATAAAATGAGATAGAAAAGGTTTTTAGAAATTTCACCCACAAGGGGAAGTTCCGTTATAATCTATATGTATAAAAGATAAAGCACCAACTCAACAACGTAGATCCGTAATAATCCTTGTTACCAGGAACTTGAAATTTGACAAGAAGAGTCCTTTAGTTACATAGCGAAGTGCTAGGAAAGGAGTTTTCGTCTGTAACACATGTCAACCTCATGGAAAAACATATTCATATCTCCCTTAATCTTAATGCATAAATATCTATTACTATACCACCCTGTATACTACTGCATTAAAGCATTAGTTACACATTCTGGTCCAGCAGGTCACCTATTTGAAATGTTCATATAAATAAATAGGCTCTGTTTCACGAATACAATGCCATGCAACAAAACCGATGTTGCAAAACCGCAGCACGAGTGGTGTGCCATGCAAAGTAAAGGAAAGGATGGCACAGCACAGCTTACATGCCGCTTGGCGGTCTATGTGTTAATACTTAACAGTTTAGTCAGTATCAAAAATTTTATATAACTTTTGAAATTCTGGTTAAGGGTCTATATTTACTTCTTCAACATTTTTTTAAACATGTTCGGTAAATGAGGTAACAGATTATACATACATACAATTCAGTTTGAAAATTAACTAACATTTCATTATTTAATGCAACATATACTCCATTTACTTGACATCTGCACTGTCAGTGTCCAAATTTTTTAAAAATGTCTTGACTATACCTCAAAAATAATGTGTTTTTTATTAGACTGTACAGTAATTTAATTGTTAAAATTTGAAAAATAGCAGTGATGCCAACATAATGTCAGTTTGACAGTGCAGATGTCAAGTAAATGTAAATGGAGTATAAACATATATTTTAATACATATATGAGTATAAATATTAATTTGATTAGCAGTTTGTTTTTGTATTAATTTATTGTTTGGTTGAAAATTAAGTTAATATAATAAGCAGCATTAAATTCAACACCTACAATTTGTAATTTATTTAAACTTGTAATATTAATCTTTAAACCATTTTGTAGTCTAAATAAATAAACTTAATGTTAGGGAGTTAGGGCAAACACTGTTTATCCGTATCCATATTAGTATGTTTGGTACGGATACGTATACGAGATCTCTAGTTGGGACACTTTTCAAACTGAACCTCACTTTCTGCCAAACACCAGTGTTCGAATCTCAAATACGCCAGGCGTAACGTTGAGTTTCTTACGTCGGTTTATCGTCAAGGTTAAACGTATCCGCACAAAGATACGTAAAGTGGGCGGAGGCAAACGTATTACAATACGGATACGTCGTACGGATACGGATAAACAGCGTTGTCCTAACTCCCTGTTAATTTGAAGATCAGTTTAACAAATGAAATTGGACCATTACTGTAATTCAACAATTGGTTAACAATCTTCTGGCATTGTTTTTTAAATTTTAGGATTTAAGAAAAAAATATATCATTTGACTACATTTACATGGTAATTTAACGCTGGTGTTATTTAAACCGTTGTTATTAAAACTCGTGTAAAAGGTGCGTTTACACAAGGGGGTGTTGTATAGGCGTTAAAGTGTACGTCGGTGTTATCTAAAACCTCGTCGTAGTGTGACCAACTGCTTCGATATTTTCCATCTGTAACTCTGTCAGATGCCGTCTGTTATTATAAAATTATAAACATAACCGCTATAACCTACAAGATTAATAACACAGCTGATACAATTCAACGAAGTGACGTTGGTGTGGTTGACAACTGCGACTCAGAACAACCAACCGTCTACAATTATGTTGGTAGCCCCGTTTCAAAACGGGTGTAAGTCGAAAGTATCCATTTACACCCGCTTACTAACGTCACGCCTCTTGGCGAAGTGGTGTAGCGTTAGTAAACCGGTTCTAGTAAAACCGGCATTAAACCCCATTTACACCGGTGTTAACAACAACCGATGTTGCAACACCGGTGTTAGCGGACCGTGTAAATGTAGTCATTTTGTAACTGAAATATCAGTCATAGCTTTACCATAAACTTCCTTACACTAGCAATAATTTGATATTTAAATAAGGAAAAATATCAAAACAGTAATAGCAATATTAATAAGAATAGCAATTTCAGTTTTTGTAACTCCACAAAGTGCATTAGAAATTGTAAACTTGATATTGTTTGCTTGCCCGAGTAAAAACGGCAGCGCTATAGCACACAAAATATATACCAGGATAATTTAGCAAAACGTCAAACATATTTATTTAACAAAAATATAAGTACATATGTTATCTATACATCAACCTTACTTAAAATTCTAATTAACACAGCTATGTAGTAGCACTGAATACATCTCAATCCTGTTATAAAATAGTGGCTAAGGTCCAAAAAATCACATCATGATATAAACATGTTGCATTAGATTAAACTTATACTTGAAATATCACCACATGGTATCCATAAATACAAAATACACATTCAATAACTTCAAACATTATGCGAAACAGTTATAAACACTGGCTTTTTTGTGTTGTTTTATGAAAATAAAATAAGATTGGGGCACGTTTAGTTGTAATAAGGTGAAAGTGCCAACACGTTTTTATAGAAATACACATTAATTTAATATTTATTGACCAAACCCTTGCATCATGCAGATTAGCAACGCTACAGATCACGTTTTGTCAAGATTTAGATGCATTCAACTAACTGTAAAAATAACAATAACGGAATGGTTTTCAATCACGGGTGCAGGTAGCATAATCACCCTTGAAAACTACTATATTATTTTCAGTCTCGTAAACTTTAACGGAATGAAGCAAATCTGGATTTGCCATAACTTTTTTCATTGTGTTCCATATGAATATGGCTACGTTCTCCACAGTACTGGGATGATCATGGAAAAAATCTACGTCTTTGTCTAAATTTTTGTGGTCCATCGTATCCATAACAGCATGCTTGATATAACCTTTCAGTTCAGTCATATTTAAAACCATTCCAGTTCTAGGATCAACCCTTCCAAGTAAAGTTACTTCAACTAGAAACATTAATACATTTTAATAATTTATATCAACGATATACACAAGTACCACCTACCAACATAATTATGTCCATGACCATTGGGATGGTTACACTTTCCATATACTTGTGCATTCTCCTCATCTGATAAATGAATGCTGTAACATTTTCAATTAGCTACCTACCAGAATAATATTAAAACGACATTGTTCTACCTGTGCAATCGGTGAGATGCAGCGAACACAGCTCGACGTGTCTGTAGAACTTTGGGTCCTGTAGAACTATCTGCCATGTTAGCCAGTCTAGAATAAGGGAGAATTTCTTATTATAAAGACAATATTGAATTTACACAAGATGAAATT
Organism: Agriotes lineatus; assembly: GCA_940337035.1. NCBI lineage: Eukaryota > Metazoa > Arthropoda > Insecta > Coleoptera > Elateridae > Agriotes > Agriotes lineatus. The sequence goes on from OW679203.1 coordinate 58,900,460, forward strand.
GTTAAGTAAAAAAATTATAACTTGTACCTCTAACCTCACAATGACAGCAGGTTACAAATGATGGAACAATGCTCCAGATATTGCACTAAATTGTTAAATATTGAAGGAAAAGTTTAAATATATATCGTATAGCTTGTAACAACAATAATTACGTACCGATGTGGAAAATATTTCATTACAGCCGAGAACTAAGATCGATTACAGAAGCGCCAAGCGCAGAGTTTAGTTATACGGTGAGACTGTACTTCCACAGTGGTAATGTATACTATTTTATTCACAACCATTCTACTCTAAATAAGAATTGGAAAAATGGGTTTCTATTGACAGTTCTTCAAAACTAAGCTGATGTTAATCAAATAATACAAGGCGGCGAAAATTCGTTTCCATGCCGGCGGTCGAAAAGTAGTGATTTTCCACCGATTGAAGGTAAAGGTTGATAATTTAATAACTGACTTTCAAAATTTATTCAAAAGCAATACTCACCTTATTAGTCGGAAGCAAATTTAAAAAAAACCAGCTCCCACCCAACACCTGTTGACCTATGTTGGCTAAATAAAAATTACCCTAGTATTAGTATGGTGATTTTTAAATTAGAGATTGGTAGTGCTGTTGTTTCTTAAATATGAAATATGCGCGCGAATTTAAATAAAAAATAAGTGCGTGAATGTATTCTTCAAGACTAAGCAATAGCAATGTGCTTATCATTTGATCACTTTTAGAAATAGGAATTGGATATTTCGACAATGTAACCTTACTTATAATTGATCAGGTTACATCACAAAGTACAGTACGGAGTTACTATTTAGCTTTTGAAGCGTAAAGGAACACTAAGCGGTGGTGCAAGGGATGTACGGCACCCGAGCAGCAGGTCCATAGATAAAAATCTGGTGTGATACACTCACACAACTTCCTTTTACAGTGATCTTATAATTAGCCAAAAATTTCATTTTTAATTTTTAAGCATGTCAAAAATTTTAAAAAATTACAAATTCTATGAAAACGGTACAAAATAGAGCGTTAGTTGAAGAGACAAATTTCCTCTAAAATTTTAAGCTGAATTCAAAAATCTAATAATATACTGGGTGTTCTATTTAAAATAGGAGTCAATAAAAAAAATAGAAAAAAAACAAGAGAAGCCCACTTTAGAAGTATTCAACTGGAAAATCACCTATCTCACATCAATACGCATTAAAAATGTAATAAATGTAATTTGCATGGTAATTTAAATACTTTTATTGGCACTTAATAAAACCAATTTTATTTGTGTAAATTTTTAGTAATCTAACCTAACTTCAAAATTTTAAATTGGTACTGTGCAATTTTTTCGGCCCTTTTAAGAGAGGATTTTTGTCTGAATGCAATGATGTATTACATGATATGGAAACTTTTTCTAAATTTTGCAAAACTGAGCTTATTCTTTTTACATGCAGAAATCACTAGTGCTATGATCACAATAACTTTGTTTTTTGTAGTGTGAGTGTCATTACTTCAACTTATAATGGAAAATTTTGAAAATATGATGCATTTTGTGCGCATATCAAGTGCTACAAGAACGTAGCACTTACACGTCAAACATACGGAACACACTGACACTACTGGAAGGCGCGTATGATGATAAGCATGCTTTTTGTTTCGAAGCATAATTTCACAGATAACGTAATAAATAAAAAACAAAATTATTGTGATCATGGCACTAGTGATTTCTGCCTGTAAAAAGAATAAGCTTAGTTTTTCAAAATTTTAAAGAAGTTTCCATATCATGTAATACATCATTGCATTCAGAAAAAAATCCACTCTTAAAAGGGCCAAAAAAATTGCACGGTACCAATTTAAAATTTTGAGGTTAGGTTAGATTACTAAAAATTTGCACAAATAAAATTGGTTTTATTAAGTGCCAATAAATGTATTTAAATTACCATGTAAATTAGTTCAAATAGCATCTCAATATCTTAAGTAACAAAAAAGTTACGGAATATAAAAGAAATTAGGAGATTTTGTTTTTTTTTTAATTTTAGACAAGTGGACCATGACAAGTAAAATTTGAAAATGGATTCTTAATAAGCTCTCAAAGCTGCACCTTTTTGCCATTTCATTGTAAGTATTAGATATATGATTTCATCCAGTATTTCAGTTGTTATCCATTTCCTAGGGAAGCTGTTGTTTGTTTTCTTGCGAATTTTAAATGGACAAAATTTATCAAGGCCTTCTAGAATAATTTGTACAAAATCCATGCTAACTTGGTTTACAGCTGAGCATGTTCCATCCCAATAATGATCCAACAACCAGTTTCTGAACTCGTCTGTATGCAAATTTTGATAACATCTTATTTTTAGCATTTCTTTTTTTTTTTGGGTTTGTTTCTCCATCATTACCTTTAATATGTTATGATCTGTTTTTTTATTTATACATGTATTTGAATGTTTTATACTATAGTTGTTAGATATGATATAATCAATTAGAGTTGCACTTTCATGTGTTAAACGTGTTTTTTCAGTAACCAATTGTCTTAAGCCCAAGTTTGTTAGTATTTCTTTAACTTTGCGACCATAATAAGTATTACTGCCATAATCTATATTAAAATATCCGATGATCAACAAGGTAGGTATTGTTTTTCAGTAGATTTTCTATACATTCTTCCAACTAGCTTAAGAAAAGTCCATGCGAAGCATTTGGGGAATGATATACCACTAATATCGTATACTTCTAGTCGTTTACTTTAAGAGAAATTCCTATCATCCAGCAGTTTTTTTTTGGATTACATGGTTTAATACTTCCGTCAATGTTAATTCAGATTTCACATAAACTATGACACCTCCTGTAAATCTACTTTCTGATAAACAAATGCAATATTTATAACCATCTATATCAATATCCTTGTCCATAATATCATCTGTTACACGTACTTCACTTAGACAAATAATTAATGGGTTATTTTTGTATATATAAACTTCTAATGCACTTTTATGGTAGCCAATAAACTTTGAATATTTGTATACATTATAAAATGATCATTTTTCCACGATCGGGAGTAGAAGTCCGTTTCTATAGCATCAAAATTGTGACAGAAGTAGAACATTTGCTCCCTAGAGACTAAATAAGACAAAAATTTCCCTAGGGAGTTTTCATTATGACTGACACAACAATTATGCCAAATTCGAGGTTATCAGGTTAGGTTTTGCGTCAGTTTTGACACAAACTGACGCAAAAACTAACCTGCTAACCTCGAATTTGACATAATTGTGAGCTCCTGTCATAATGACTTACAGTGCCACCAACTTTATAATTTACCATAGGTTACTAATTTTAAAATAATTGTAACTAAAATGTCAATAAATGACGTTTAAAAAACGGATTTTTCGTTTTTAATCTTCCTGCAACGTGAAAAAAATAGTATATTCAACTCGGAGAGAATGCTATTTTGCTTCAGTGCAATTTCTGACTCTCGGGCTTCGCCCTCGAGTCGGAAATTGCACCTCAGCAAAATAACGCATTTCTCTCCCTTATTGCATAATCTACTATTACAACTCGCAATCTACTTTTTATCTCGCCACATGACACATTTTTTAGTTTTTTGACACTATAGTGGGTATGCCTCTAATGTATTTTATCACTAAATTCACTTCACCTCCATCTAAAGTAAACGCTTTTTTAATTCGTCTTGCTCCTTTTTGTATAGTTCCTGTTCCATCTTTGTTTTATCCGATTGCAATTTGTATTTAGTAAATTTTTGTTTATTTCTTCAGTATATTCAGAGCCATACTCCTGTCCTTTAGTATTACTTTCAAGGGTCTTATAATTCCATCTCGCTTTTTGCCAATACGAAATACTTTCAAGTCGGGGTTATTTAGTTTCATTATTGGTGAAAATGCACCAATTATTTCTTTTTTGTCTTGATCACTTCGAATATCGACATTTGCATCCTGCGACTCCGTAACTTTGTACACAATAACATTTTTACTTCTTTCTTGACAGTCATGAACCTCGAGCATTATAGTTTCAATGTTACAATCATGGCTCACATTTCTGCTTTTGGTGTCTGCTCCTTTTTTGATAATATTCGTATCCGTTTGTAGTTGTTGTACAGGGTTATTCATTATAAATTACCCACCCCTTATCATCGTTATTATTGCCTATAGAAAAAAAAGTTTTAAATAAAAGTTATGTGGTTATAACTGAATTTTGTTAAAATGCTATCAAAAGTACAGTGGCGTGCATAGTTAAGGGGATACAAAAAAGTAATATATTTTTTTAAATGGAACACCCTGTATATTATTAAATTTTTGGAATGATCTTTCTTTCCTGATTTCAAAAATATACCATATGTTACCCCTACCTTATACCGTTTTTGAGTTATTAAACGTCGAATATCATGAACATTATTAAAGTAAGCTATGAAAATAACAACTACTTTGTTTGATAAGTGACATTTCTTTAATGAAATAATCAAAATGGTTTATAGTGAGGAAGAAAAAGTTCAAATATTTACTTGTTATATAGAAAATAACAAAAATAAACGTGCAGCAAAAAGAGCATACAGGAGTAGTAGGGATACCTCACTTCTGGAACACTTCAAGGTCACCGATTAGACTCTGACAGACTTTCACTTCTGGATATTGCGCAACATGTTCTGGGTATTGCGCAACATCAACCGCAGGGGCAGAGCCCTAGCCGCCATATTGTGGGGCCCGCATGCGCAACACCAACCCCAGGGGCAGAGCCCTAGCCGCCGCCGGGGCCCCCATGTTTTTTAAAATAAAAATGCAATTTTTTAAGGCTAATTTGTCCTCTTCGGGGAGGGGGAGGAAACCAAATGTCAAAGGTTATCGGTGTCTGTCAGTCATCAAACATCTATCTTTCTCTCTTTAACACATAGGGTTCTACAAAAAACCATCTTTCTCTCTCTAACTCAAGCGAGCCCGGGGGGCAAAGCCCCAGTCGCCATATTGTGGGGCCCTTATGTGCAACACCAACCCTGAGGGCTCGCATCAGGTTTTTTTGTATATTTAAGGCTAATTTATTCCAGCGCTGACAAATTTTGATGAGCGTGGGAACCGGAAGTGGAACTGCAAGGTGTCATCTTCATTATCTTGTCATCGTGGAAACCGCGTAAAAAGTCACATCAGTGTTTTGGGACTCCATGCGCAAGTTAGAAGGAAAGGTTCAAGGCCATCAGATTTTTGTATAACTGGGCATTTAAGGTCCTTATCTCGCTGCGCGGAGTGAGAGGGGTGGAAGGGGGAAAGGTGGTTCTCTACAGTCGATAGAAAGTAAAAGTTTTTTCGTGTTGTAACTTGTTATTTAGTTTAGTCTGTGCGCAGCCGTTGAGAGATAGAAATGTGTATTGAAGACATAAGACTAAATCTTTTACCATTTGAAACACGTTTACTTACATATTCCAACTGGGTCAACAGTGTGGTGTTACCTGCTTCTCTAGCCCGCGCCGGATTTTTTTATTGTGTGCTTTGTATGTCACGTGGTAGTTCATGATTGGAAAGAAGGTGACGATCCGCTGTCTGAACATATTCGTTGATCTAACAACTGCTTATTTGCGAGACTACTTTGGGAAGAAAGGAAGAAGCAATTTGGGTACGACACAGTTGACACATTGCAACGATGACGTCGTCTTCAAGCACCAGCATGAATGTTAGTGGGGAGATTGAGGAGTTTCTAGAAAGAACTAAAAATAGAAAATCTCCTCTCCTTGTGGATGAAGAAACCCAATCGAGACGGCCGGAAAGCTGTAAAAGTCATCTGATTTACAATACTGTGTACATGTTAAGCGAGGAACAGGACCACAACAAGTATGTTGAAGTGGGATTTGATATTTTTTCAAATCTTCAGCCTTCGATAAAAATCGGCTGTTTGGGGTGTTCCGATATTTTAGAATGTGCTATGTTATGTAAAGATCGTCGCAGCTGTGTGAAAACGACAACTATTTCTGCCGACGAATGGCAAAGTAAACTTGCTAATCGTGAAGCATTTTTTCTACGAAGCGCGTTAAATGACTTTGAGAACGAAGATAATAAAATAAAAGAAATAGTGTTTGGAACGATGTATCGTTGCCGGTTGTATCGAAGCGATTTTGTAGAACTGTTTAAATTAAAAGACATTATTAATTACCGTTTGGAACTGTTGCATTCTTTCGCTTTGCCCGCTTTCTATAAAAATTTTCTTAAATTAGTGTCCGAGCTCACGGAAGAGGAGACGGGGGAAAGGATCATTAGTGACGCGTATTTAATTCTAAACAGCGAATTAAACATTAATTACCAGAATATTTTGTGCGTGTTGGAAATTCTTTCCTTATATCCGGAAAATATATTTGAAGCGGTTAATACGTTACGAGGCTCCTGGTAGGAAAACATGATGCAATCTTCCGCAAAAACACGTAAGCAAAATGAAAAGCTGATAACCTCGTATATTGCAAAACTGGAAATGTTAAAGAAAGACTTGAATAATTACTGCGTAAAAATACGTGTTTTTAAGCAGTTTCGGAATTTATCTATAAATAATCGAAAACAAATAATACGCAACAGTGGCATCGAGGCGGCCGGTTATCCAAGATGAATATAACTTCGTTTTTGTTGCTGTCCCTGCTGACACCCGAAAAGGACATAATTATCTCTAAACCTGTTTTGGCAACGCGAGCTTACATTTATCCCGAGCTTGCTAACGACACTGCTCCATTGCCAGCCTACAATGAATCGTTTTGGCCTAAAAGATGGATGCCCATGACCTTGGACCACTTATCAAATGGACACGAAGGTTTTGTTTTTCGAGCGAATTTAAAACATCGATTTAGTAATGAGACGGCCTCCTTTCTCTTATATAAAATTCGTTACAAAATTAATAATGCGCTCGAGGAAGTAAATTGGAAAATGGAAATATGGAACCGTTCACTTAGCGGTATGAAAAACTGTAGCGACTTCGTTCCACATATTACATTTAATCACTATTATGTTGTAGAGCTTATATTATGTATAATAGTATTAGTATTAATTGTGTTGTGTTCGTTAGTAAGTTATACTTTTTATAAAGAAGTAATTCAATAAAAGAGTTTTTAAAAAGTATTTTTTATTTATTTTTAATAACTATACAAGATCATTCTTAGATATCCACGAATTATGGCTATTATCAAAACCTAACCATTTAACGAGCAGTTGACTTCCTTTTTTTCTAACTACTTTTTCTACTAGAAAAATGCTGGGATGTTTTGTTTTCTGCAGCTCGTATTCGTAAAATGCGCCTTTAATTTCCTCCCCGTTTTCGTCTTCTAAAATGTATGTCCTTGGATTGGTAATGCGGACTTTTTCAACTTTAAAAATTTCGTTGCTCCATGTAGGCGTGTATCCTTTAGCGAACGCCGCCCGATGCTTGCTAACCCTTACGCGATCGCCAACGTAAAATTTTTGCTTCTTTGGATCCACCATTTTTATATGGCTATATGCTCTCTTAAAAATTTCGGGGGCGTTATTTTTATTAACGGCTTCCGGTTTGTATCCAGTTGTTCTGGGTTTTGTCGAATTATATTTCTTTACAATTTTTGGCAATAGATGTAGCCACTTGTACGATCCTTGCAAACTAAACTGTTTCCACATCATATTCTTGAGTGTGCGATTCAATCTTTCTACTATGCTGCTTTTTAGATTGGAATAACTGCTGTAATGGTTGACGCCGAATTTTCGCATTAAATTTTGAAACTCCTTGTTATAAAACTCTTTGCCCATATCTGTTTGCAAGTTTTTAGGCGCAGTTTTAATAGATGAAAGCACTTTTTTCATTGCTTCAGCAACAGCTTGGCCGGTTTTTTGTTTAACGGGAAGTGCCCAAGCGTATTTTAAAAACGCGTTGATCACCACTACAATGTATCGATGGCCTTTATTTGTTTTTGCGTACGGTATCATTTCCACCAAATCGGCTTGAAATAAATCGTTTAGTCCCTTTACAATCACCCGTCTTCGTTTAAAATTTTTTCGGGCGGGTTTATGTAATTCTTCGACAACTTCGTCTTTAGTAGCTCCCATGATGGTTAAATTGCATAACGAACTCGCAACAGAATATGTGTTTTGAGTTTGGTTTGTACTTTGCGCTTATTTTATCGCCTTCGTTTAGTTTAGTTCCAATGAGGTCTTCCTTATTAGACTTCTCTTTACCGTTTATGGATATTTTCGCATCTAGCGGTGTCCAACTAATATTCGAAATAGTTGCAGCCGGTAGTTTATATATGTATTCTAAAGTTTCATTAGCAATTAGAAGTCGATACTGCCCATTTCTATCGGCGTTGAGTGCCATAATGTAAAAAATAGCGCTGCGACTAACTGACTTAAGCTCGCCCTTGTAAGTTTCTATCTTCTTTGCCACATCTTCAATATCCTTCTTAGAAGTTTCCATAATTTTTGCCGCATCTTCAACAACTGACGCAATCTCTTTCTTAAAAGTTTCTACCATCTTTGTCGCATCTTCGGCCACATATATTTTCGTTTGTTCTACACCCGCAGAATGGTGATGCTGGTGTAGATGTCTACCAAACTTATCTATAGGCATATTTCGCCCCGAAAGTCCGCTACTATATGACGAGTTGTGACGCATAACTCGCTATTTATTTTATAACCTTAGCGGTTCTTAAAGCGTCAATGATACTAACAATTTCGTTATCGTGACCTGTGTGTCCAGCTGCCTGGGAGGCAAGTAATACACGCAACCGATTCACTAATGAGTTGGGATCCTTCCAAGGAACGTATTCCACTTTTTTGTCCGTCACTGTTAGTAATCCCTTGCCGCGCCGTGGTACCTTCGTCGCTGGTCTGCCAGGAGCTTTTATGGTTGAGGAGGCAGTTAGAGGTCGTACTATTTTCATGTATTTAGACCCTGCGTTACCGCTGATTCTTTGTGCGGGGTCGTAGTTTACACGATTTGCGGCGGACCGCTCCACTAAATCTAGATATTGCTCTAAATCTGCGTTTTTGTATATATTTGGTTTCTTTTTAAACATCAATTCGTAAAATCCTGGAGTGCCTTTGTAGATTATTCTGTTGCCGTGGTCCGTAATAACGATATCTTCGCCCTCGAACTTGATTTCTTTATTTCCTATTGCAAACTTATCTCTCTCTACGTCGAATCGGACTCCGTAGTGCAAATCGTACTTGTCCTCAGTATCTCGTATCATTCCTTCCACGTATGTGCGAGCTAACCCTTGAAATTGTTCTAAATATTGGCCAAGAACTTCCGGTTGCAGCATTTGTTGGATGGTTTCTCTGGCCGCTTGTACAGCACCTTCTTCTGCTGCCGCCTCCGCAACCTCCGTTTGCAACTGCTCATCGTATTCTTCTACTGGTTGACTCTCGGATAATACATGCGTAGGCAAAAATCGAGGTGTGGAGGTGTGTGATGGCCCCGGTGTGGAAGTGTATGATGATCCGGGAAGGAAATAAACTTTGCCTGGGGTGTCTATCGCTCGCGGACGGGGCAAGATAGAGGGTGTGGATACTCTACGTTTAATGGTTATTGGCAAATAATCCGCTTTTGATTTGCCCACTGACGCGCCTTCTTGCTTTATAGTTGTTAGCAATTCGGCGAGCGGTTTCGAAAGGGGTTTGAATTGCTCCGCTAAAATCGTTTGGGATTGGGCAATGTCTGCTTTTAAAGCCGCGTATTTTCTTTTTACGGCTTTTCTAGTTTTAAGCAACTCCCTAGCCAAACGCTTATCCATCTTTCGTTTGTGGATGTCCGACAGCCACTGAGTCCTTTTAAAAACTGGTTTTAATTATATATTTTAAAGTAACAATCGAATCCTTTCCTATATCTTCCCAAATTCATTTCGCTATCTTTATCTATAACTAAAAATCCATAACTGTCGTTCCAACAATACGCGCATAAATCTTTAAACTGCTCAAAAGTCATGTCGACGTTCACGTGATCGTCGTGTATGTGTTTTAGATTGGTTTTGTCTTGTTGAAAAACTACAATAAGATTTGCGTTATCTCTAATAAGTTGTTTAGGAATAGACGAATACGTTTGACACAGATAAAAACAATCGATATTTCTATGTCGTCCGAAACAAAAATAATCCCTAATTATGCTTTGACTATCGCAAACCACATCGTCGAATATGATGACAGAATTAGGTTTTGCATCTTTAGGTTGTTCAATTACAGACCCATCGAGATATTCATACAACCCAATTTCTTTTATGGGTTTTAGAAGTTTCCTCAGGTACTGGTATTTTGGTTGATCCAGAGATTTACAATATAAATAAATGTTTTCGAATCGTAAACCGTTTGGATGTTCTAACAAGCTGATCATTATATTAGTTTTGCCGCAGTTAGATCTGCCAACAATAAGACATCTTTTACATCCTTCTCCCAATAACACGCTGTGTTTTCGATATTGTTGGGTTAACGCGCTAGCGTCGTGATTTACGATCGGTAGCGATTGACTCTGTTTCTCAATCTTAACTTTTCTCATTTTTTACCACCACCACCACCCGTGATGTGTACATTAAAAACTGAGCCCAACCTACCTAGTACCGAAATTATATAAGTAAAATTTCTTTAAAGTGTATGCAGTTGCGGCGCAACTATCGCACGTGTAATATGAAAGAAGAAAGTATTGGTCGACGTCGTCGTCGTCGTCGTCGCCTTCGTCGAGGAAGAAAAGGTCGCGGTGTATTAAATACGCTCATAGATAAGTTGCCGTTTGAATTGCACGTGCCTGGATATAGATTTTGCGGTCCGGGCACTCGTCTAAAGAAAAGACTTGCACGCGGAGATCGAGGAATCAATCAGCTGGACGAGGCGTGTAAAGAACACGACATCGCGTATTCGCAACATCAAGATCTTCAAAGACGACACGAAGCCGATAGATTACTTGCCGGACAAGGCGTGGACACGTTTTCGTTCGAGAGACGCAAATTTAGGGGAAAAGGCGGCGGCACTAGCTATAACCGGTGTTATGAAAGGAAAAACTAAGCTGGGGATGGGAGGCCGTCGGCCTAAAAGAAGTGGTGGCGCTATAAGCTTTAAGAGTGCAGTTACTCGCGCTAGAAACCGGCTCAAAGAAAATAAAGGGCGCCGCAACAACTTATTGGCGGCCTCTAAACTGGCTCTAGGTTCAATCGCGAAAAACAAAATTACGCAACCAAGAAGTAGAATAATAAAAATTCCTAAAACGGGCGGTTTTTTACCGCTCATCCCCATATTTGCCGCATTAAGCGCTCTTGGGTCATTGGGAGGGGGGAGCTGCGGCGGTTGCCAAAGCTGTTGGAGATGCCAAAAGTGCCGCCAAAGATCTAAAAGAAAAGGAGCGGCATAATAAGACGATGGAAGCAATAGCCCTTGGAAAAGGTTTACATTTGGCGCCCTATAAAAGAGGTTTCGGATTATACTTGAAACCGTATCAACTAGCAAAAAACTAACTGTGAAGCTGCCTCGACGCGCACTAACAAACGTCGATTTAATTAAGTACGCAAAAATTTTAAAAATTCCAAATTTTAGGGGTGTATACATGCGTAACGATTTACCTTTAAGGATTCGTGAGAACGAAGCCGGTATTGTAAATTTAGACGATAAAGTAGGCCCGGGTACTCATTGGACTGCTTACGTAAAACGTAGTAAAAATATTAGATACTTTGATAGTATAGGACATTTAAAACCACCCCTAGAATTAATAAAATATTTTCGTAGCGACGGCGGCGGCGGCGGCAGCAAGAATAAGATTACATATAATTTCGAGAGATATCAGAACGTAAATTCTTATAATTGCGGACATCTTTGTTTACAGTTTTTATATAGCTACTCAAATTGACTTTTACCGGCAGTTTACGTTCGATTCTCGAATGTAGCATTTCACAATGTCTTTAATTTTTACGCTTACTAGAAGATCGTCCGTTTTAAGTTCCGATTTCAATCCCCCGATTTTCCTGGACGAAGAAAACGAGTACGTTATGGGTTTACTTAGTTTTGAATCCTACAACACCATACCTAACGTAAACAAATTTAACAATAGTTTTCAGCTTACCGGTCGGCCAGAAATCGTGCTACCCGATGGAGCATACGAAATTAACGATATCAATGAATATATTCAAACGCAGCTCAGCCGCGAAAACCATGAATCGGTTTCAATAAGAGGTATTAACAGCACTATGAAAACCCGAATTAAATCCTCTCACGAAATAGATTTCACATCGGAGCGCTCAATAGGGCCATTGTTGGGATTCGAAAGATCAAAGTATAAAGCCGAAAAAACCCACACGTCCGAAAATGTAACAAACATCATGAATATAAATTCCATATTAATCCACTGTAACGTGGCTTTAGGTTCCTATAAGAATGGCACACCGGGTCATATAATTCATCAATTCTTTCCTACCGTGCCGTCTGGTTTTAAAATAGTGGAGTCTCCAAATCCGGTTGTCTATCTCCCGATAAGCACAAAAACAATTACAAACATAACGATTAAAATACTCGATCAAGACGACAAACCCATCAGTTTCAGTTCGGAAACTGTAACGGTAGGTTTGCATTTGAAGAAGGTGTAATGGGTTTTCAATTTAATTCCTACTATCCCGAGCATCCGATCGCCAATAATAGTCCATTGTTAAAAACATATAACAAGCGACACACCAAGTGTTTGAAGATCAGTAGGAAGTCAGCGCCCGATCGGTTGACAAAGAAGAACCAAGCGTTTCTCAAATCGCTCGGCTTCCAGTTGTTGACACAATGAGTATTTTAAATATTGGCGAAAAAGTTCTTGTTGACAATTCAATTGTTAGCAAGGAAATACATACCCACCAACCTTATACTAATCGCTTTGAAAACAACGATGAAATTCGCATACCGATTCAAGAGGATATGTCAACTCTTCCCGGTTTAAGCTACCTATACATAGAAGGAAAACTACAGAAATCTACGGGAGTGCCTACATTAACCGCAAAATTCGTAAATAACGGAATTGCCCACGTATTTAGCGAAATTAGATATGAAATGAATGGAATCGTAGTAGATTCGGTAATTAAACCCGGTATCGCGTCTACAATGAAAGGTTATGTCTCGTATACAACCGACGATGTTAAAAAACTGCAAAACGCCGGATGGCTTCCGCAAGCGGGCGACTCAGTAACAGACGCATCCGGCAATTTTAATGTTTGCGTACCGCTCAAAATGTTGCTGGAATTCGCCGAGGATTACGGCAAGGTAATACTAAATATCAGGCAGGAATTGGTCTTAATTCGAAGCAATACCGACAATGACGCCGTAATTAGTACAGACGATACCGAAGTTATTAAAGTCACGATTGAAAACATTTATTGGAAAGTTCATCATATTACTGCGGGTCTTGCTCAAGAATTAGCTTTCACTAAATACATAGATCAGAATATCGACACCCCGGTGACGTTTAGATGTTGGCAGCTTCATGTAGTTTCGGCCGTAAATCAAGCTACTCAACATTCGCACGCTATTGCCACCAGCACAAAATTGGAAACTCCGCGACACATTATAGTGGGTTTTCACACAAATCGCGAGGGCCAAATAGATAAAAACATGAGCGAATTCGATCATTGCAATATTAAAAATCTCAAAGTTTATTTAAACACAGAAAGGCGCCCTTACGATAATTTAAATATAGATTTCCAAAAGAATCATTATGCAACCCTATATCAAATGTATTCTCAATTTCAATCTACTTATTATAATAAACGCGATGAACCGCTATTTTCTCCAAACGAGTTCAAAACGAAAGCGCCTCTCATCGTTGTAGATTGTTCTAATCAAAAAGACTACCTGCAGGCAAATGCCGTAGTGCTTAGATTAGAATTTGACACCGCGAACAACGTTGCCGCCAATACAACTGCGTACTGTTTAGTTTTGCACGACAGAGTATTTACCTACAACGCTCTCACTAAAGCAGTTAAACAATTGTAATCAGCAGGAGCAGCATGTTTGTCATATTAGATTTGCAAGGTTTTAAGATATCCGAAAAGAAGTTTTTGCCAAAGGAATTAGCTGCTTACGATGGAGACGCCGTTTCGCATTATATCTTCAGGGCTCCGCCGCATTTAGAAAAACCAATCACCATTGCATTAATTGGAACGAAGGGTTTACTCCGGCCTTTATGTTTTCGAAGATCCTTTAACAACTTGTTCGAGATGCCGATGTAATATACGTAAAAGGACGTGAAAAGGCCACATCAACAAACACATCGTCGAGATAAAAGAACAACCGGCACTGTCTGCTTCAAAACCGGCCTGCATGCATCATCCGCAATCTTTTTGTTACTGCGTCTTATCCAATTTACACAAACACTATGTGATGCAATATGTATCTGCCCCCGAAATGTATAATTAAAGGTAAATAAAAAACAACAACAACTTTTATAAACGTGTTTTATTTTACATTTCTATGGAATAATGGCCCCATGGGATGGTATCTATTCTATTTTCTAATATATGGCGTTTATCATCTAAAGCACTAAGAGCTACCTTAGTCTGCCTTACACTATGTACATTATGCTTAGTAGATGTTATTAAATTTTGATTTCTGTAAATTTCGACTTCGTCCTGCAAACATTTCAAGTAATCGTCAAAGCAGATTGTATTTTTTACCACACACCTCTTTACACCTTTTGCTTTTTTTACTACTTTGGCTTTGTTGGTGTTACTGTCCACCTTGAGGCTGTAAAGTTTACTCTTCAAGCCCACAAATTCTGTCATTATTTCCCCATTATTTTCGTCCTTCATCAAACCTAACACTTTTTTGTTTACTCTAGGAATTTCAAATACATTATTTTCCGGATAATCTGAAGTGTCAAATTTATGTAAATCTTGCTTTATAATTTCGTAAACATTTTCGGAAGTAATTTCGTAGATTAGCGAGTCCGTGTCTGTGTATAAAAGCTTGCAATTTTGGGGGGGGGGGGAAATCGCGACATCATATAATTATAATGAAAATCGTAAACGCAAATTTTGGATAAATCTAAAATACACATTCCTATGTAGACAGGTTTCATAAACCAAATTTCCGTTTTCTTTAGTTCAATTGCCACAATATGTTTATCGAATATGGACCTACTATGAAAATTTGGTTTCGAAATATAATACCTAGCTCCGAAACGGCCGTCCCACCTGGAAACTAATTTGATGTTTTTGTTTTCTCACATTTTGCATAGTCTTGCCAAAAACAGCGTTATTCATTAATTTATAAAGATTTTTTCAAACTCGTTCCTCGCCGCGGTTCTCAATTTTGTATTTAGATCGATGTATTGTTTTAACCAGGGTGATTGGTCGAACGTTAAAACGCGATGAATTCTAACAAGTTTTAAACCAGCCGCCAAACACTGCTTCAAATTACGATAATGTATGACATATTTTTCCTTGTTATATAAAGTAGTTAGCAATTTTTTTTTGTTTTGATCCAGGAGGATAGCCGTGTTCGGAACAAAAAGGTAAACTTTTATGTGGGTCATGTAACGTTTGCGGATACTCTAAATCAACTTCTAGTATGTACCCTTTTGAAGCATCGTCAGCTATAGCGTTAACATTAAAATTTTCAACTTCAAAATCAGAGAGCCATCTAAAGCCCTTATATGGAAGGGCCTGACTCATCCCCCACCCGTACAAGTTGTTGACGTCATAATAAATCAGGTACTTAAGGGCTTTAGAAGGGTCGAACTGGCCATCTTTCATAAAGTGATTATTTGCTTTACTATACCTACTAATACATTGACAAATCCCTCCTCGAATTCCTTTTTCTATAAAAAGAAGCATATTTATATCGGAAAGGAGTTCTAATTGAATTTTGGTATACTTTAACATTGCATCCCAAGTGAAACCGGGTGTTGTGTAATACCAGGCCGGATCTAAACCGTATGTATCGAAACAACTTCTTCTAAAGTTTTCAAATACATCCGCCAATAATAATATGTCTGTTTTCAGGTACAGGTCCGAATAGTCGCCTAAATTCTTAATTTGAAATGTTTGCCAAACAGTTTGAGCATGTTGATAATCGTTTTCGCTTATATCGGAATCTGTTAATCTACTAAAAAAATGTTCTTTCGCCGGAAGCGACTCTTCCTCAAATTTCTCATAATTTGTCATATATTCGTAAGGATAAACCCCCTTCTTGGAAAGCAAGGAAATTTTAAAATTATCCAAATGCGAATTTTGTTCCCTCAAAATTTTAAAATCACCCGGTTGCAAATAGGATGCCAATTTTTCCAAAGAAGAATTCATAAATCGAAACGAATCTATAAATTTAAATTTAATACCATCTCCGTCGATAGTTTTCGTAAAAGAAATATAGCGCTCCTTGTTTAGCGGCAACAGGCTTATATTACCGGGTATAGCTTTAACTAGGGTTTTAACAAAGAAGTGACTATCGTAACCGCTAAAATTATGAAACACCACGGGAATAATTCTAGGTGTTTTATAATTTAGATTGCAATTACTATGAGCGGGTCCCCTAAATTTTCCAGTCATGTGGCAATGATCAAGCACGCGTTTTCTCACTTCTGACTCATCCCCTAAAACGAATTCCTGTTCGCAAATATGACAGACCGGGGCTAGAAGAGCTTCATTTTTCTGTTGTTCACTAATTTGCATTGGTTTGTAACGGTTGAAATATTGTTTTAAATTGCCCGAAATATTTTGTAATTCTTTTACATACCATTCAATACAATCTGCTCCGCGATAGCTTCGAAAATAGCTCAGCGAATTATCAAAAGTACAGTGCAGATAGTAACCAATGCTACACGCTTCATGGTCTTGATACCTGGCTGTACTTTTGTTCACCGGGCTATCGTTTACCTCCTTAAGAATGGCCTCGAGGTCGCTGTAAACAATAAAAGGACAAAGTTCCTTATAATTAAAATCCTTAAATTCTAAAAACGTGCCGGGCTCGGGAAGATTCACTTTGCACTTGTTCATTGCTATACAGTCCACCGTATGTGCGCAAAGTTTATTTTCACTTCCAAAATACTGAAGACATCTATCGCAAATGAATTTTTTATTTTTATGTTTTGACAGTTGCGAACCCACCAGTCTCGACAAATTTTTAATTAAACAGAAATGCAGCTTCACAGACGGCACGTCTTCGTCGCCTTCTTCTTCCATGTCTGGTTCCATCCCATATTGTTGATTAATTTCGTATTTTTCATCTTCATAATATTCTTGTATCATTAAGAGGTTAATGTGAACGGCTTGCTTGTTTGAAGTCAAATAGGCTGGCGATGTAGAGTAAAGTTGTTCCCTCACGCTAAGAACATACACATTGACTGATACATTGTTTTGTTTCTCAAATTTCGGAATCTGTCTTAGCGTCATTGGAAACTCGATGCCCTCCAAATTTAAATGGTCTCTATAATCTGGATAACTCCAAACACGATGCGGATTATCGTTGACAGGAAACAAGTGCGCCATCACGCTCCAGGCAAAACAGGCCTCGTCGTTTAAATTTTTAATATTAATAACTGCCTTTTTTCTTTCAATTTCGGGAGGTAAACGAATAAAGGAGTTGCCGTGGAACAGTTGTTCGCATCTATTGATGTTGACAAAAAGCGAAAGAATCTCGTGTAGCGCCCATCCGGATTCCCCCTCTTCAAAAACAGACACCTTGTTTAGAATTTTTGATGAAACATGTTCTTCAAACCATTGTTTAAAATTTGGCAGGTCCTGTTGTAGAATTAGCTGATTTTTAGTTCTAAAGTATTTTGTGGAGAAAATTTCCGAATTTGCAGTTTCTTTTATAAATTCAGCACAAAACACCGTATTAACTTTAATTGCACTATTATTTTTAAGGGCATTTTCGATTTTTCTTTTAAACAATACGCGGCAATCTTCTAGAAATTCTTCAATTTTTTTATGGGCCAAATTTATTATAACACCTGTTTCAAGTCGACACTCGAATGCGCTCTCCACGGTTTGCCAGTTTACGCGTTCGGAATTTTTGTCGCCAGATATCCCGGTCCCAGTTTTTGTAATTGAGTTGAGCAGTACCTGGTACCTTTTCAAATGTCCTATTGATGTTTCGACATGCTTGCGGACTCCAATTGACTTGCAGCTTTTCAGTAATCTTGTTAATAGCCGAATATTGGTTTCATTAATTGTCAAACTTTTTAAAATTTTATCACGTGCCGAAGGTAGGTTTTTAAAGATTTTATAACACTTTTCGATAAGTTCTACGGCCGCACCGCTAACTCGCGCAATTTCATTTTCGTTGGACATGTTTACTGTTTTCAAAAACTGTTTACATACTGACGAAGTACTAGCTGGCGTTTGTCTTTATACTAATCTTTAATGGCGTTTTCTAGAATTATTTTTTAAAAAATAACACTGCGCATTGAAAATATCCTTCGTGCCTTTCAATTAATTTACATAGTAAAAGCTGCATTTATCAAAGCTGTTCTTGAAATAATAAAAATATACGCTGCAAACGAGCGAGTATAATATTGCCTTTCTAATTTAATGTGGTTTATATTGCGACCTGTGATTTTTACCAAGCGTCAATGTTATTTTCATCAGACATATGGGTTCCGTAATAATTGTTTAAGATCAAATGTTAGCTCGTTGCGAAACACTTGGGATTTTTATGTTAAAATAGAAAGGTTTAACAAACCCATCTAAATTATTGAGAAGAGTCAACATTTTTGGACTTAATTACACATATTACTAGGCGTATGTAGGTGAATGGCACAGTGATTTACAAATCAAAACTAAATATTGCACATTGGTGAAAAGCCTTTACATGCTTCAATACAAAAGCTAGCTCATGAAAAACCCTAATCGGGAACAAATAAAGCTAATTTATTGACACATATATGCAAATATAAAGGCACCTTTTACCTAGTTGCTCTATTTTGAATTTATAATATCGCCCGTGACATTAGTGCAACGATAATTAAAAACAAAGCTGAAGGCGATTCGCACCTGGCATACAGCTAATTACATAAAACCGGAATGAAATTTAACACTTAAACCTACCTAAAATATCGAGAGCGGCCAACTGTATGTGAGCGAATAGCGCAGAGATTACAAATCAAAATGCCAAAATTAGATATTGTCGAAACAACTGAAAACGTTTACTTGATCACTATGCATATTTCCTTTTGAGAGTATAATGCAGCAGCAGAGAAAATGAAGCTAGTTTGCCACATACAAGTAACAACCTTGTTCATATTCCATTTAAAAATAAAAACAGCTAATAAAGCTAACATATGGCTGCACACTGGTAAAAAGCCTTCTACTTGTTTCATTTGAGCTACAAGTTCAAGAATGTTGTTAGTATAGACTGGAATGGTAGTGGCCTTGAAATAATACTTTCCCTTGTGTAATTAGCGCAAGTATAAGCTTCCGCGGCATTACTCGTTCGTGAACGCTAATTGCCTTAATAATTAGAAATAGCTGAAGGTGGTTTGCACCTGGCATTCATGCTAATTATTAATATAAATGAAAAATTTAAGACGGTTTGCAAATGACAAACGATAAATTGGCCTTTAATTTGTTGCTGGATCTTCCCTCCGCGCAGTGAGATAAGGACCTAAAATGCCCAGTTATACAAAAATCTGATAACCTTGCCCCTTTCCTTCTAACTTGCGCATGTAGTCCCAAAACACTGATGTGACTTTTTACGCGGTTTCCACGATGACAGGATAATGAAGATGACACCTTGCAGTTTCACTTCCGGTTCCCACGCTCATCAAAATTTGTCAGCGCTGGAATAAATTAGCCTTAAATATACAAAAAAACCTGATGCGGCCCTCAGGGTTGGTGTTGCACATAAGGGCCCCACAATATGGCGACTGGGGCTTTGCCCCCCCGGGCTTTGAGTTAGAGAGAGAAAGATGGTTTTTTGTAGAACCCTATGTGTTAAAGAGAGAAAGATAGATGTTTGATGACTGACAGACACCGATGACCTTTGACATTTGGTTTCCTCCCCCTCCCCGAAGAGGACAAATTAGCCTTAAAAAATTGCATTTTTATTTTAAAAAACATGGGGGCCCCGGCGGCGGCTAGGGCTCTGCCCCCTGGGATTGGTGTTGCGCATGCGGGCCCCACAATATGGCGGCTAGGGCTCTGCCCCCTGGGGTTGGTGTTGCGCAATACCCAGAACATGTTGCGCAATATCCAGAAGTGAAAGTTTGTCAGAGTCTAATCGGTGACCTTGAAGTGTTCCAGAACCCGCCTATCTCTACTACTGAAGAGGATTACTAATGCTCTTGGGTTTATGGATCTCTTTCATCAATACAGCGCCGCCGGGGCTACCACTCGCTTTCCCACAAAATTATGCTCTTGAACGACTATTATGACGGTAATAATTATTTATCTTTGATTACACATCACAGGTAAAGGTAAGGGTCAGGGTCATTTTATTTTCCCCAACTGGAGGCGAGCTGCTATAGAGACCTTGCGCCCCTTTTCGGCCAACAACGGAATTTCAGGATGGGTTAGAAAAAGGAAGGGTTGAGAATGGAAGAGGGGCCAGGAAAGGTGGAGAAGTACGGCCCCGGCATTCGTCTCCGAGAGGGTACCCTGTTGACTCAGGAAAACCATCTAAAAATAGAGAGCAGACGGCCACGGGAATTGAACCCGCTAGCTTCCGAGTGTTAAGCAGACGTACTAACCACTAATCCACAGAGCTCCGTACACATCACACATAGCTCCAAAAACTCCGGCTATTGTTTTTCGATGTGAATTAAAATTGATCGAAATCCACCTTGTGTTCATTTACAAAATTATTCTTTAGAATTTTGGTATTGTTTTGGATATCTTGTAACATGCGCATACGCCTTTTAGTTTTAAACGACGATAACTCCACTGTGACATCTCGTTTCTGAGATTTTATGTTACTTGCTTTTCCCGCTTGGTTAGCAACATTAATTACTTATGGATCATAATTTATAAAGCAAGAATCTCCTTGAACTGCTGAATTATCCCTGCAAGCCGGAATTATTCTAAATTCGTTTTGAATGCGTTCTGATTTATAATTTTACGCACTAAATTTAATTTCGTGCAAATAAATGCGAAGAAGAAACGCCTTCCAGACATATTTCCTGTAGAAGCTATTTTCCATGTGAAACAGTACTTTATTTGCGGATTTAAGAAGTTTCAGCAAGATTTCCACTCAACTTTTGTGTATACTTTACGACACCAGCTTAAACTGGTCGTAACTGCTCCGCGGTTTCAACTCCTTTGCTTTGGTTTATGCATATGGCTAAGATTTATGCACTGGGTCTGCTTGATCCACCCAAGTAATTTCCAGCAACGTCACAAATAATCTCTCCTTTCTAGGGCGACCTTTTTAATGTAGGCCGCAGAAAAGCAAGCCAACAGTTAAGGTAAGGCTGGGCGAAATCTGATGTAAGGAGAACTGTGATCGATCCCAGCGCTTGCCCCTACAAGGGAATGTTTTACATTCTGCACCCTTCCCTTTATGGATATCCTGCTGTTATGCGAACTGGCTTTTCTTTGAGTTGTGCACAGGTTTTGCTTTAGTGAAAGGAGATTTTCCGGTGTCCATTTATTTCTTGTCGTAGGCGACCTTTAGCAGGTATAAGATTGCTTTTTGCCCCTTTCTGCTAGTATTTCTCTAAACAACATAATACGCTCAGTTTACTTTCAGCCAACCTTGGTAGATTATTTGAAATAAAATATTTTGTTATGCTGTAATTGTTTGTCTTCGAGTTCGCTATAGTACCCGATGTGCGCGCAATAAAAGTAGAAATACCCTTATATATATTGTATTTAGTGTACCGGTCAACAAATGAAAGTTTTTGCTACTCTATACTTTATATACCGCAATATAACGATAAATCATATGCTTGTACTTACGTTATGTGCAATACATGTGGACTACCTAAATTGTATCCATAATAAGTGATATTTAAAATATTTGTTGACACTTTATATTCAGTACACTCACTCAGGATATGAAATTGAATGAATAATAAGTTAATTCTCTGGTTCCTAGTTTGAGGCATTTTGGACTCTTAAATTTACTTTCTATGCTGCAAAGTGACTTCTGCTTTTTGAAGGTGGTTCTATCCAGAAAAATCGCTCGTATTCTGGTGCGGAGTTAGTTTTCCTAGTTTGTTGAACTACTACACCCCTTTTTTGAAGCATAATTTAACCGTCCAGTACCCGTTCAAAATTCTAAGACATCAGTACCCGCACCGGTCTCGCAGACCGACACCCTCTGCCGCCTCCATAAAAATAATGAGGTATCGTATGGCATTAGTTTATTGTTCACTAACGTCTTCATAATCAGATATTTCCTGTTCAGTGTCACTGTTCATTTACCTAGTTTCCAATAAATTATCTTCGTCAGACGATGGCACATCATCATAAAACGCGTTGTCGACATCCTCCTCCGCTATTATATCTCGCATTGTCTGTTCTAGTCGCGCCTGTTCTTTCTCATAAAATCTGCCATGACTATAATAATGTTTTAGTATAACAGTGTTACTAAAAATGCAGAAAATACTTCCTTCTCCTCACATTGGTCGTATGTCAAAGGTAAAAATAAAAACAACTCGGGTACCCGCTTCGGCCTCTGAAACCGAAATTATAAATAACTTTTAAACCACTGCACGCACGAACTCAAAACTGCATACGGATCTTCAATGGCAATATATAGGAAGGTAGTGAAATGGGCGGTAAACTAACGCTAGCACATTAAGTAATATACTGCATCATGTGTTTTCTCGGTATCACAGACCGTAAATGGGTACTGAAGGGTTAATGGTATTTGGAAGTAAACACCTACAGGATGGCCGGGCAACCTCAAGCCTTTCTTTCCTTTCCCGTTTTTTAAATAACCCCGATGTGCTCCATGGTATCTCTAAGGAATTGCAAATAATTTCCGAAGAAACCGTATTCGGGTTTCCACTCTCTACCTTTCTGGGAAAAGCTATATCATATAGTAGCACGAAATCCTTCTAGCTTTATTTTAATTTTGACTGTTATATTATTATATATTGTGGTGCCCTAATATGGGTATAATACATCTTTGAATATGATGTTTAACTATTTTACTAAATTGAACAGCCCAGCCCGAACTAACACACTTTTCGTAAATTACCCAGCTACATTGTAAAAATCCTTACATTTCTAATTCTAATTCAGTATCATCCCAGGGTTAGGTAGCTACATCTAATTTAAAAAAAAACTAATATGAGCTCGCTTTTGCTATAATTAGTAGTTAACTACGTTTGGCTATGAATTACTATTTAAGCTCCTATTTTAGAATAAACATTTAATTGTAAGAGTTCTGCACATCTACTTAATGGGATTTAATACAATGGGCTTCTATTTTTAAGTGATGGGACTAATACAAAACAATTGGTTTCCTTGCTTCGGGAATACGTAAACAAGCTGATAATTTTAATTAGTTTCTCGATGTACACGCAATTAAAGCTGCTACTATGCGATTATAATCATACCTAAGTATTCCGCTCCATAAACAAAATATTTCTACCCACCCCACGAACCGGAAATAACGCGGCCAATAAAGCACATTCACAAAACCAACACTTTTAGGAGGCAAATCTGACCTTTTCATGGTTTCTCCGTTAAAAATAGCTGCCTGTCGCTCGAACTCCCACGATGCTCTGGGCCACTTATTGTTGTTGGCCTGCAGTTGGCAAGGCTCAAATCTGTGCTGGAACCCACTTGCTGAACAGCTGATGTTCTCGGGCACCTGTCGAACCGCTTCCAATAAAGCTGAGGTCTCAAATCTCGTACAACGCTGTTCTACACGGCCGCTGCTTTTTTATTCACTTGTCTAGGAACTTATAAACCTGGCTGGACGTCCGTAGAATAATCCCAAAGCATCAAAGCTTCCATTGGATCATTTCAATGGCTCGTATTTTACCTGTGCGGAAGCCCAACGCAAGGCAAAACTTACCCAAGTAACCTAGGACACAATCACTCAATTAAACAACATTTTTAATTAACTTGTGTATTTATTAACATATAAAATAACTTGATTTTTGGGGCAGCTTGGCAGTTTTCGAAGAAGCTTCCCCAATTGCTTTGCGTAAAGTTTACACATTGTTACATGAACTGCCAAGCCTGTTCTAATTTTATTATGTTTTACACTAAGATAAAGGCCATTATGTAACGGTTTTCATGACCTGTGCTTTTTCTTAACAATTCTGAAATTCAAATTATTACATTTGCTGAACAAGCTTATAATAAATATTTGTTTTGCTGGTTGTGTTATTATTTACTATTAATTATTGTGCGTTATATAAAGGCTGCTAAACTGTGTTCATAGCCAAATATTGCGTACAACAAAATCCGTATACAATATTTTTCTAAATCGTTCTGCATTATATTTGAATAATATTATTCACCGTCGAGCAAATGTAGTAATTTAATTGCAAATAACATATTAACGTTTTGCCATTTGTTATCAGTTTCCGAGAAACAAATATTTGCCACCACATTTCCATAATAAAACATTTGTTTGTTCTCTAATTGACGAAAACCACGAGCACATGATTATGTGTAGCATTTGCATATGGTTTAGTTGGCAGTCGCAGTAACAAATACGCGCATTTGACTTCGTGTTTGGAATAACATACGTTGGCAGCGGAAGTGAATTCGATATGGTCGTTTTCTAAAGCTGCTTTGTATACTGATTGCAATTTGAAGTTTACACAAACAGGGTACTAGCAAAAAATATCTAATGAGAAGGAAGAGCCTGTATCGTTGTACATCTATTATGCTCGAAGTGTAAAAATCGTCTTGTAGCGACTTATAGTGTATTGCCTATTTTAGAAAGGCCATTTCATGTATCAATTATTGTCGTATCTATATCTATATATATAAAAATATGTAATTTTCTAAAATTTCTAGTACCGAAATGTAGAATAATTACTACATAACAGAGTCAGTATCACAGTAGCGATGTAGCAAACATCAAAAGCACAATAAAGTAGACGGGAATTTTTGTAATAGTTGTGGAGTATAATCCAAGACAATTTATTTCACTAAAAATTGCTTACGAGACATAAAATGTAAAAAGTATGTCATATCATTTGGGTCTGACAAATTTGTTATGGCATAGACCGAACTTAGTATTGTCTTCTCCTAAGAAAAATTGAGCCTATTTGAAAAGTTCCGCTCTTTCAACGTAGTTTTTGTAACGCCGTTTATGAAATGTTCTTTTTGCCTTGTATTTTCTGTAAACTTTCGTCATCTAAAATGTTTGGTAATCTATCTATTATTTTATAACTACATTCGTGGGAGTTTCTTTATAAATGTGTACTTCAAGTTAGCAACATGTTTGCCAAGAGCCGTGTATAGGTCTAATTAATTTTAATTAAAGGAGTATGTATTTTTGAATAGTCGGGCACCAAATTACTGGCAACGGGCGAAAAGGCAGAACTAGGACGATAGGAATAAGTTAAATGAGCTTTTCAATCCGTTCCCAGTTCATTTGCATCCATTCCAAGGAAACTTTTGATATGAGTAGCTGGTGCTCCCCCGCGAGATATCTGTGTTGTCAACTGTCATATACGCGGCAGAGCAAAAACTTGCTAATCAGAAGCAGAAGACTTAATTCGCACGCAAAATTCCGCCATTGTGTGTAATTATATTTTAAATTTGTTTACGCGGAAATCAGGCTGTCAAGTCGGATTACAGCTGAGCTCTGCTTTGTAATGAACTTAGAATTCCGAATTAACGAGGCCTTAAACTTCCTTGAAGAATAATTTTCACTGCTCGGTTGCAGCAGATAGGTGTGCTTAACGCCAAGTGGCACTTAAAAAAGTGGAATTAACTCTTCGTTTAGATTTACTCAACTCATCTGACTACGGCATTTAGTAAAGAAGCTGATTATTCGTGTTATAGCAGTCCTTGTAATATATCCGAAAATACACAATCCAGTAATTTACCTGAAAATACACAATCCATTTAACTAATTTCTTAATGAAAGCTAAACTGACCAAAACTGGTTGAGCTAATAAGTATATATGATGACTTAACCTCTTACAGAATTAAGCTAGTATAAATTGTCGATGAAATATGCTAACTTAATCTGTAACACACCCTGTGATCATGAAAAGT
The DNA here is from genome assembly GCA_940337035.1 of Agriotes lineatus. Lineage (NCBI taxonomy): Eukaryota > Metazoa > Arthropoda > Insecta > Coleoptera > Elateridae > Agriotes > Agriotes lineatus. The sequence continues at coordinate 58,926,516 of OW679203.1, forward strand.
ACGTGTAAGAAGTTTTGAAAGCAATTGTCATTATTTACGGACCGTTTGTAACTGCTCTTTTGTTGTATATGAAAGGTTACCGCTGAACAGGTAGAAAAGTGTTACAGGGTAAACCCCGTTTACGAACTTTAACAGGCCTGAAAAAGGTTCTGTAGCTCAGTGGATATAACCGAAAATTGTGGTAAATGTTACTTTCCCAAACAGCTACAGTCACGGAGCACTAGCAGTGACCTACCCACAACATTTGTGTTGCTTAATCGGCCCCTTTTGGCTCGAAAAAAAGTTTGACCCACTCCCTGGTTGTGTACATTCAAAAGCTAATGGCGGTATGAAATCTCAAACCGGCCGAACAAACGACGGCATACTTTTGTACTTCGATTAAGATTAAACTAGCCAAATAAACTTCAAACTGACACCTTTCCGGTATTACGTTACGACCTTCTTGACACGAACGGTTCAAAATCTGAAATCGGAGAAAGCAAGCAGTGAATGATGATCTACATTCCATTATAGGTCAAGCAATATTAATGAATACCTGACAAATAAAATTTAGTTTAGTGTAACACTACTCTCGACGTCCAACAAAATCAATAAACGATAATTAGTATAAAATCGATTCCACTAAATTGCCCCAAATAATGTAATTATATCGTAGAGTACATTTGAATTCAAATTCTAGTTAGTTTGAAAATCAGCAAAAAATACGCCCATAACAGGAAAAGAGATAAAAAGTGAAACTCACTAAATTTAAAAATCGACTGCAATATCAATAACCGTTAACCTTCATAGCTGAACGGTATATAAACCGACGACCAAGCAACAAACGTATGTAGTTGCAGCACACGTTATCTATCTAAGGTACTATTTACATCAGTTTAAGTGCCAGCTTTGGTGATAAATACGGAATGACTGCTTCTAAGTTGCACACTTTTCTATATACGGCAACTAAACCTCAAAGAAAACAATAACAAAACACGACGTCTTCTAGGTGGTGACACTCATGTTGTTATAAGGGATGTAAATTTTGATTACATTTCCTCCCAAATATAATTGACCTGTAAAGAATGGTATCGGTATCCATGTATAGTTACCGTAAGACGAAATTTGTTTTATAAAAATATGTAACTGTTTAAGTAATTGTAAAATTCTATACTTATTTTGAAATATATTGCAAAATCAGTTACTACACTTTAGACTTTAATTATTTTGGGAAGAGTAATCAACAAGTAACAAAAAACATAGTTTTTAGCCAACTTTGTATACAGACTGTAATCACCGCCTGTATATCTTAGTAAGCTGCTGTTTCACTTGAAGTAAGAGCATCAATCTATCTTTTTGAAAACTCGCAGTCTTAAGCTTCAGCATTAATGGTCTGCGAAGTCAAAAAGGTAATTTCGTTCAGCTTTTAAACTAACGAAGCTCTATATATTTTAGCAAGCTAGCTGGAATGGAAATTATCATTAACTTAATGGAGTACTTCGCCGTGTATAATTTAGGTTAGAACTAGTACGTCCTGCGGCATGCAAGCTGTCTGAAGTATCAGCAACAAGTTAAAAAATTCATTCTTGTATGAGAGAGTTGTTCGGTTATTAATCGTTATAGAAAGCTATTACTTCACCCGAAAACGACTTGAACACAACTGAACTATATGTAATGATTAATTCATAACAACCCAATCGACTACCAGACACGCTCTCGCCTGAGAATCAAAATTCAATTAAGCGAAAAAAGAAATCACTTAACTCGTCGCTGGTCGTTAAATGAGCGAGCGTCTCGGCCTTTCGATTAATCGTTTGGCATTCCAAACTTGTTTAACGCGAGTCAAACTTTTTATATTTGCTCCATGGCTAGGAAACTTATTCTAAAACAAGCTATTTTTTAAACTTTAAAAAGCTTTTATTGTAACAGGAAATTGCTCTACCACACATATTTTTTTCTAGTGTCTTGATTTTCTCAGTGTGCGACGTGCATCTTTTTTGGATTAAAAAATTAGTCCCTGAAAGGTACCGTCGGGCTCACTTAAAAAACTAGAAAATAGGATTTTAGATTGCGAACGGCCTGCAGGTGGTTTTTCCGGTAACAGTTTACTTTAGCATGAAACGCTAAAATCCGGGTTTTTTTTGGAATCCCTAGAAAATGGCTATGGAAGTATGGAGAACAAAAAGTAAGTATAGAGAAGTCGGCGGAAAAGCGTTTTTAAATACAAAACTTACAAAAATCTATCAGAAATTCCGAAAAACACGAAAATCACCGGCGAAATGACATAAACACGTCATTTTATTTCGCAGACTGTATATCGAATATGTTACTAAGCTCGAAAAACACCAGGGGCGGCACCCATTGATTTAAAATAAATAGATAGAATGAAGGAAAACTCTAGTATAGTAGCCCACAACCTTTTAGTGGGTGCTAAGTACACACAAATCTTAAATTGCAGCTAACCTAAAAAAGCTCCTGGGCATGAGACAGAAATGGTCTACGATACTGAATTTTAGCCAAAGTATTTACTAGAGGCGTCTCTACTTTTATACTCGTTGGGGCTGCGCCACACCGTTTAGGGTATTTTAACGACAGTTGGCAACGTAGCTATCGCTGGAAGTGTCAATTGTGTTAGTTGAAGTACATTTTAGTTTGGTATTTACTTGTTGAAAACATACATTCTTCCGACAACAGATTCGAGTTCAATAGGCCGTAAACCATAGGGATAGTGCAAAACCACTTCCAAAAGTTGCAATTTAAGCGTTTCCAGCTAAAGTAAATAATTACCGGTTTTCCAAAATAGAACGAAAATCGTGAATCCTACAGACAGATGCAACATTTTAATAATCCATAACACCAAATCTGCACCTGCTTACTAATGCTCTTCGGGGTAACTCGGTACGTTGTGTAAACGTCACTAAAAGAAGATTAAAAAAACATCTTAATGCCTTGGAAGTAAAGTTAGGACTGACAAATTTTCTAAATTGGTATCGTAAAACAACCCCACTCTGTAGTTGCATGCATACAATTCTTAAAAAAGAGAGCGCTAACCTATAATTTAAACAATTACAAAAAACTACATAGAAACGTACTATACACAACGATGGTAAACTTGCCAAACTTTCAGCAAAAGCCAATATTGATGAAAATAGATGATCGTCAAGAAAACTTCCTAATCTTATCTTATATCCAAGAAATGTTAGAAACAACTATTAGAGCAAATATTCTCGTGACTCAAATTCTGTATGCTTATGAAGGACATATTTTCATAGAAAACTTATCTTAACATAAAATTAACTAAGTAAACTTAAACATAACGACTTCGGACCTAGAATCTGATTAGCGTGACTGGTTCAAACTATTAAATTATATACCTAATTTGATATACGCCACACAATCAGATAAGTTAAAAAAATTGTGGTTTTGTATAAAAACATATTCTAAGTACTTTAAGCTATTCGCAAATCAAAATTTACGACTTCACAGCTCAGCTTTAAAAAAATATGCGTATTATTTTTGCAATTGATATTTTTTTAATTACTATTCTTATCGAGCATTAATAGCCACAACCTTTATATTGTTATAAAAATCATCTTTACGGCCAAGCTTATTGATTCCCTCAAACACAGTTGTTAAAGCACTCGAAGTTTCGTAGCCGCCTCAGAATGCGTATGATGACCTACCACCCACCAGTAAATGGCGTGACAGGACTCCCTTATCAGCAGCTAGCAGAACATCCGCATATTTTGGCCCAGCTTTATCAATCCACAGGGCTCATTATCGTTTCTCCTAGTCTAAATCTGGTTTAACCTACGCTAGAAGTTCATACTACATTCTTAACATCTGGATGAATTGCCGTGGGGCCCAGGGTCATCAACCGAGCGTCTCCAGATTTACGAACGGTGAGCGGAAGTTAAAACTGAACGAAGAGACCTTAAGACTATCGGAAGAGGGGAAACGACACGAATTTATTTCGGCCGATAAGATCACAACTGGACTAGCGCACCTTCTGGGAGCGATATAAAGTTATTAGACCTCGTAAACCCTTCCAACTAAAAGTTTCTTCGGGGTTTCTCAAATTAATCGCTTTGGAAGATAAAAAATTGTACGCTTATTTAATGGACAGCGTGGCTTAAACGTACTGAAAGGTGTAGACGTAGAGAATTTGCGGAAAATGTTGTTGATAAAGTTCTCTAGGTGAAATTGAGGTAGAATTCAGTTGCAGAAGTTTCAGTAACGAATACCTGTCATTATCACTGTTACTGAAAATGGTCGAATGGAAGGAAAGTAACAATGTTTCAAACTTAGTGAGGGACAGCATAATGAATGAAGTTGAACCAATTGTAATTTATAAAAATCCATTGTTGAGAAATGCCTGTGTTGTCTTTTTTCTTTGAAATGGAGGAAAAACACACGTCTAACCTTGTTCGCATCAAATCGGCCCTAAGTAAACGTCGTTAATTACCAATGCTTTGTTTAAAAAGTCGCAAAGATACACCTTACTTTGGCCTAAGGCCTGATAGGGTGTCCAGTAGCTCAGTATGATAGAAATGGGCCGCAGGGTAAAATTACAGCAAGAATAATTGTACCTGGAAAGGTAGAAAATTAAAGTTGATTATGTTAGGGGCACCAGTAGGCGTATATGGCGGTGATTTAATGGGTAAATTCCTAGCACGAGGATGTTCCTAAGTAATGAAAAAATTGCACGTGCTCAGCTCCAGCATTTGGCCTTAGGTTATTCCTTATGTGATTACAAAATACTCGAGACTGCACTGCGCTTTACAAATGGAAATATACAGTAAATGTAAGAACTTTATTGAGATAACATTAATGAAAATGCTTTGAAGCATGTCAGCCTTGCAGCTGTGACCGCAACGAAAGAGTGTATAAAACAATTCCTAAGAATTTCACCTGCTCGTGACGTCACGTTGCGCAATAAGCAAAACTTTGAGCAGATGTTCACCTATTTTGCAGATCCACAGGATAAATTTATATTGGTAAACTGCTGCAAAACGCTGAAGGTGTTACTGCACTCCCAAGCAGGGTACTCCACAAAAGGTATTCCAGAACATGCAACTTACTTATTAAAAAACAGCTACGAGCAATTGCCTTTAATCCACGATGTAACCAACGTTTTTTTCAAGAGTACGTAGTAACAAATCTTGTTTTATAACAAATGGGAGGATACAAGGACTTTTGGTATTCAGACGAGACGGAAATAAAAATGTCGGACAATTTCCGCATTTCCCGAAAATTGGCATATTAAGAGACTCCCCAAACGGCTAGATCACGGAACGATGCCGGTCATCTATGCACAACCTTTCTGTTAGATGTAAATTTTCTGAATGAAGATCGTGCTAGTTTGGCTCGATGTGCTTTTCGGCCCTCTCTACCACGTGCATTAAAAAGCCAGTGACGGAGTGAAATTTGAGCCTGATCTTACAATAGGGCCAGTTATCCATCCAAAATTCCCGCTATTATACGCCATTGTAGTCTCTATAATAATAATCATATGTATTCGACACTTTCGATTGACTGAGGTTCAAAATATTATCATTGGAGAAAATTAGTTTGCTTTAGTAGGATGTCTCCATTAACAGATCGAGTTAATGGCTAAATCTATTAGAAAAAATATATTGTTTTCCCATTTTTTAAGCTATTCTAAAGCAATATTGGTGAACCGAAGACATTCAGCGTTGCTTCAAAAGAATTAACTCAAGCAGCAGCAGATGATACTTTCTTCGAGCTAATTCATCACCTTTAAATGTGAAAAATCGATCATATTGCCTTACATACATACATAAACATGTAGTTGTTTCGTTATACAATCAGTATTCCCTCTTCATACCTTCTAAGCATTTCATGCCGGAATGGATGGTATTTTGATCTCTTGTGTCCATCATGATTTTCATGTTAGAATAAATCACCATGATGTTTCTCCTCTCTAAAGGGATGAAAGAGTTGGAATGGTAAGCAAATTGTATTATGTTTTCCCCTGAAATTAGCTTAATATTTGCTTACCAGCTTGCCTAGTTAAGTGGATTCTCGGTAGTCTTTGGGTTAACAAATGCAAGATCGGGATTCGTCAGTTATTTAACGGTGATGATAGAAGGTTCGTAAATGGGCTCAGTCAAAAGATTACTTGAAAAATGCAACGTATATTATGAAGCAATGTACTATGCAAATGGTCCATAGCAGCCGCAACATGTATTTTATGAGCATTCCAGCTCCGATTATTTTCTCATAAGCGGGTTAGCAATGCAAGTGCCCAGCTGTCAGCTGACAATAATTGCCAGAAGCAATATGACAGTAAAGCCCCATATTATGTTTCCGAAGACGTGGAGGATTATTTATCTTTGAATCGAAAACTTTCTTTGGCTTTGGAATTGCCCATAACAGATAGCCCCTGTAAACTACGTCGCCAATATCATAAATTTTTAAGAACATGTTCACTGACACCTTTTGCTTAACGACTGTCACTTCTTCAAGGGATTGTCAACGGTTTGTGTTTTTCTTTCCATGTCTATATGGAAATGTTATGTTGTGGCTGATCAGTTTTGTTTCTGCTGGAATGCGTAGGTTAAGCTTCGAGGTATAAAAACCGACGTAACAACAAAACTTCGGTTTATTTATTTGAGAATATAAAATAATGCTAACAGACGTACGTATATGTACACAAATACATTAATATGTAGAGTGCATGAATACAGAGAATTATACACACGAATGCGAAATAGACTCGTAAATTATGATTATTTGGTGTTAATAGGCTTGAAAACTGGCCACCGCCCTCATCTTGCCTAGAGTAAACAAGCCGGACACTATCGGAGGACGCAATATCTTGGCGTTAGACAGTCTGCCATTATATTGCTCCTTGTTATGCAACAAGAAGTGGTTTTATTGTCCTTTGTTTCTTCATACCATTTTGGGTTTATAATGGTCCATTGTCCACCGAGTAGAAGAATAGGACCCCGGAGATCGGGTTTATTGCCTTCTTTTTTCTTGTTGTATCAATGGCCATTGCGCGCATTGGACCAGAAGCATGACGGAACTCGGGCTCGTTTCTGTTGCTGAAAAAAGTTTGAAAGCACTGCGCTTTGCCAACTTAAAAGCCCTACCATTTATCCTGGATTTATCTCGAATAACTAAACACTATTGAATTTGCGGAAGGCGTGCTTCTTTGTGCGTAGTGCTCTTTAACCTCTTCTTGGTTGAGATTTTATTGAGCACCTGCCATTTTTGGACGAATTGCAGTTTGCTAGACAGCGTATACGAAAGGCTTTGGTACTTTAATTTGGTGACATGGAGGAAGACGCAATGTACACAAATTAATTCTTAGCGTTTAAAAAGTTTGCTTCAAGCGATGTACACAAATCAGATTTTTATCGTTAGAAAATTTTATTAATACGACACACCCAATTTACTTTCAATATTCACTGATTTGTAGGCTAAGCCACAACTATGGTAATACTGACACGACACGATACCTGTCGGGTATGGATCCTTCTATATGTAAAGCAGAGCAATTGAACAGTGCACAGTTTTCGAACAACCACAGTGACATTAGTGCGCATCAGCGACTTCCTTCTGTAAATGGATACGCCGTGTTACAGAAAGAAGTCTTGGTTAATAACTGTAACAAATACATAGAATTTTCATAGCAGTTTAAATTTATTTTTGTTAGGGCTGGTAGTTGTAACGAGTATGAATTTTGCTTTGAGGTCGTCACAGTTATTCCACATTCTACTAAGTCAGAGTTTTTTTAAAATATTTCAAACGTTTCCATAGCCACTGCCATGCATCATGCAATGACTGTAAAATCTCAATACTGCTCTTATATTTTCGTTAATTCTAACAACAATACGCAGATTTTCAATATCTTTCAAAATGAAGTCTTGGTTGTTTTAATAAATAAAGCTCCAGGTATCTCTCTGCGAAAATATTACCTTGATGTGCGAAAAATTACATTCGCCCAGTTTTTTACCGGCATTTTTATTGCAATTTATTAGTAAAACCAATATTGCGACATAGTATATACTCATATCTCTCCAAAATATTTGCATAAAGAAGACATCCTGCAATGTAGAACGTAAAATGGATTTTATTACCAATTACTGCACGAGTTTATGAACAATGGAGCATAAATATATGCTATCACATAAAAAGTAGTACGTAAACAGACTGTTTGACGCGTTACAGGATGTATAGCAAAGTGGAAATTATAGATTTTGCAGAAGAAAACAATTGAATAGGGTCGCACACAGAAGCCTATTTTTATTGGTTACATTACATTTGATATTTATGTTACCTAGCTTGTTATATCACATCCAAGAAAAATCATGTAAACCTTTTCTACTTTTTTCAACAAAGCGATTAGGATTGGTAGTTGTCTTTTAATAATTAATGGAAAAAGAATGGGTCATGATGTTCAACTTCTCTAAGTATATTGTTACCGATAAATACGCTGACTACCCTACTACATAGTAACAAATAAAAAAGCCTAGCCAATCAATGTGACACTGAGTGAGTCGAAAATAAAAATGACGTTTCTAAGACAGAAAAGAGGGACTTCGTCGTGGATCATATCAAGAAGTCGAACAGCTGAGTGCCTACTTTGCTTTCACATTTCCCTCGTTGGGACCTAATTGACGGTACCGCAATTTACAGAAAAAAGGTGCAACTCGAAAATGCCTTAATTCGGTGGTTTTACCGACTGGGGTAACACGACAACTTTACATAATATCGTTAGGCGCTTTCACATTGCGACCTGCCGGTTTCTCTACTTGAAATCTGCTTTCCAAATTTTTGGAAGGCGATAAGCAATAAACTAAACAACCAGCTTACTTTAAGGAGGCAAGGCCGCAAAAATCAAAACGCTACGCTTTCTGCTTTGCGTTGGATTAGGGGCCAAGGCGCCAAGGGCACCTAGTCATCTCTAGGCGTTCGGGGTGAGAACATAGGCAGACGCACCGAAATGATTCCGGTGAGTTATACATTAAGACAGCCTAACACCCCCCTTTCGCGAAGAGAATTTCACCGAAACTTTATCAAAAGTTAAAGTTTCTAAGCGGTGAAAAAATTATAAAGTAATTGAGAATAAACTACCCTATAAGAATTCACCACTTACATGAATCCCAAATAAATCAAAAACTTACTCTACAACGTATATGAGAGAAATCTTAGATACCTAGAAATATATAACACGATAGGGTTTTCAAAATAGGGAGTATGTAGAGAGTAGAACAGAAATGCATATACAATCAATAGAGACTTCTACGTCAACAACAGAACTGCTCAGTGCCTACTCAAATATAACACAGAAATAATATTTAGCAGTGAAACATGCAGCAAATGATTGCGATCCAAAAACCTATTTGCCAAGACTATTATCCCGCTGGTATACTGTTTGCAATGTAGAACAAAAAGTTGAATTTACTAAAAAATTAGGGGCTGTTTTATTAATAAAAGCAATTTAATGTTTAATAAGTAGATGTGTTAGAAGCACAACGATATTGACAAATCGACGGGAATGGAAATTTTCAAAGAATGAGTTAATGGTTAAGCACCGTCTAATGGGGACCGCCAGAAGCTGAAATTGATTTTTTTGGGAAAAGAAATTTTGAAACAAAATCGATCTTCAAGAATTGAATGGGAATGACATGAGCAGAATTCTGCACTCTGATAACACATGTATAAATATTGTGAATCATGCTGGCACATAAATGAGAACACTTTAGGCGAAGAAAATTATGTAAACCGAAAATTCAGATTTCATTGATCATTGATGAAGCAACATTAAGCCAAAAATATGTGTTTATTGTATATCTTCGTTTGTTTTTAAGATATTTGTGTACAAGTGACTGTTAATCTTTTCGTTTACGTGATTGAGTTTTATACTCTAACAGCAATCCGCATATTTTTAAGTTTGTTAGAAAATCTAGAGGCACTTAGAATGGACCAGCTATCATGGTTGGGCCAAGAAAATCGCAAAGCTTGTGAAGAATGTGCTTCCATATATTATTATCTGACAATTTTCCACAAAGTAGAATATTCTATTTATGATACCCGCAAAGATTAGGAAGTAGAAGGAGTAAATAGCTTGAAGAGTATCATTGACAACCTAAAGAGTATAAGATATAACAAAATTAATATTTTGACATTTTATCTAAAATGATTTCAATTCCGGAAATATCTTACCGAGTTTTCAAATCTGGAAACGTAGGTTAACTCGATAGAAACCAACCAAAGAGAGTGTGCTGCATGTCACGGGATCAGTCAAAGCGCTAGATCCTCGAGCAGTCTTGCTTCTTCAAATCAGGTTGGGAACTGAGGGGCCAAAGAAACCATTTTCAGGCCACCTCTGGGTGTTCAACGCTAGCATCCCCGCTTACGGGGCGAAATCATAGGCGTAAGCATAAAAATAGTTGTGACTTAAAATTTAAAATGTCCTATTAATGTTCTTTTAAGCTATTTTTATACATAGCGTCTACTGCCTTAAATCGCAAGTATTATCACTCCAATATCCACAACTGAAAAGGCACCATACGAAAAATAAGAGGTCCACTACCATGTAAGCACTTTTGCTATTGAATTGCCGGCCTAATTATCATAAAGGTTAATAGAATTAGTAATAGATAATAATAGAACTAAATTACAGCTATATTAGTATGGAACGCCACATAGCGACAAAACCCGCGTTGCATAGTAAATGATCCAGTGCAATTTCCTCAGTTCTTAAGGCGTTACGGCAGAGGCATAAGATCTGGCATTTTCTTGAGGAGGCAAGTTATAGATTGAAATATTACTTCTTCGTTCACTGCTTCAACTTTTTCCAATCTTTTCCACTAGTTCGCAGCAATTAAGTTAAAAAATATAATTTTGCACTTTTATTACCGATCGATACTTAACCTTTTATATTCAGGATTTAATGTTCTAGTTAGCCAGATTTGACTCAGGTGCTTGCTGTCCGCTGGCTACTAAGCAGATGATTGTAGAACCATAATAACTATTTCAACAACATGTGTGTGTGTGTGTGTGTGTGTGATCGTCCCTTGTATTAACCGAGTTGCTTGTTTGCACTGTGAAATTTCTGTTATTTGGCTTTTATGTAGCGCGTACGATTTGTGTTGCTTATAGCTTTATTAGTTCGAATATGCTCTTGTGTATATTGCATTGTTGTTCATATTATGGGATACATGAGAGAGAGGTAGTTTAATTAAATTTGGAAACGTTGTTTGTTTCATATATAGTTCTTATCAATTCGCGGCATTCAGTGACATGTACAGATAATTAAATAACAAAAGTGTAATTCATATTAGCATTGGGATTGAATACACCTCCATGAAATTTCCACAATTACTGTTGGAGTTGTGACTGTACATATCAAAAAATGCAAATAGAGCTAGTTTTCAATAATTGCACTTCGTACAATTAATTAGTTGTGATTATACCTTTGATTGTGTTTGGAAATCAATTTAAAGCTAAAATTATTTCCTGCAATTTAATAATTACTGATATATGTCATTGTCGATACTTGTAAGCTTCACATTTTCACAATTTGTCTAAAACATGTTTCAGCTCAAAATAGAATTCAATTGGTTTAGGGCAAATAACTTTTCTTTCACTCATGTTATTAGTTGGTAGAAAAACTGTTTTATATAATGGGTAATTATTGTATTGATATATATGGTGTCACTGGCTTAACCCGTCATAAAATGTACATTCGCTCTTTCTTTTTCTACCATTTTAAGACCTTCTTCTAGGCGAAGTATCTACTTTTAGGACCACTTTCTACTCCTTCTTTTGTAGATACCACTCATCCTAGACAAATTCTTCATTTTGTCTTTATCGATTATTTGGACCATTTCCTGTATTACGATGATTAAATAGTCATTCTACAGTGGCAGAGCATTTTTCAGCATAAAGTACGTGTTATTTCATTAAGGGTGATCGAGGATGAAGTGTTAATAATTATGCAAAAAATAGGTAAAATATTAATGTTTCTAATAGGACTGCAACCGTCAAGCGAAGTGATTAGTAATGTGAATTACATTAATTCGCAAAGACAAAAATAGTATTATAGTCGGTAAAAATAGAATTTAGAGCGCCAGCGTAGCTCAATGGTTAGAGCATTGGACTGCGGTGCGGTGCGTCTAGAGTTCAAATCCCAGATCGATGCCTAGCGGGCGGCCTACCCAGTCGCTTTAAATAATTGGGAACCTGCGTTCGAAAGAAGAATGGGTAATATGCGGTTGTCTAATGCGTGATGCTCACCACATCACCCCGTGTCATGAATTTGATACGCTACAGCCGGGTGTGATAGCGAGGATACGGAAGCTCTGACCTTCCGCCTTGCAGGCCAAGCTTCTTCATGGGGTGTTAGTGCCTCATCATTATTAAGGATATCATTTATGATTCCAGGGGATATCTGATTCCTAGACGCTTTAACCGCTGGGCTGGGAAGGTTACGTAACGTACAGGCTTATCGTTATATTATAAAGAGGAGGGTGAAGACGAAAGAGAGTAAACTTGATCATGGATGAAACAAGTCTGATATCTGACGCATGGATATTGGTTTAAACATAACACAATATGTGCCTGCATTAATGTCATATTCTTCTTCTTCTTTCCCAGCCCTAAGTCGTCCACTGCTGGACATAGGCCTCCCTCATGCCCCTCCATCTATTTCTATCCTGTGCGATCTGGATCCAATGTCATATACTATGTCAAAATAACTATCTTAGCAATATATGGTTCTGCAAATTTTCGTTGAGACACCTTCAGCTACTCACTCAGAAAACCATAGTGACTTTTAGTTTGTTTGCAAATCGTTTCAACACGACGGAGCGGTTTGTCATACAATGTTCTATAGCTCAGTAGCAATATACACCACCCTCTTCTCTGTTTCATAGAAATTGAAAAACACCATAAATGCTACAACATGGTTTTCACACTGCAGGATATCTATTCATAAGGGTAGAAACCTAATTCAGTAATCCCATAAAGAAGTCAGCTTTGTGAAATAACTGTACTGCGTACTTACAATTCGGGAGGTTTTAGGTTCAATTCCGGTGGTCGTATGTTCTAATTCCGGTTTTTATGCGATTTTTCTGATTTAACCGTGTACCTTCTCCGAGGCAAATTCAGAGGCAGTACTTTTCCTCTTTTTTCCGTTTTCTACTCTTCTTTCTATCATCCACCCTACAATTCCCATTGATGGCTGAAGAGAAACGTAAGGTTTCTATAACAGACTGCCCCCCAGTTGAAGGAATTGAGATACATTGTACCTTTATCTTTCTATGTATTGCATATGACGTATGCTAGATATTCTACATTATTTGGAATTTTGTTGTTATTTATTTTAAGTTATGCCATAACGAATTCTGCAATGGCTATATGTCATTAAAGAAAATATTCATCATAACACAATTATAGACTGCAATCAGTTCAAATAGGATTTAAACAACCTTTTAATTCAATTAGCAGCGAACGGGCGTAATGCGATTATGAAACAATAAATTGGTTGAACATTACGCAATAATTGGATACAATTAGCTCGAAGCGATAAGCATTTAAAACATTTTATAAACTCAATAATAAAGAGTTTCACAGTAGCGGCAACGAAAACGTTTTCTTCTTTCTACATTCTGAGATCAATCTTCTCCCTTGCCTTCTTTTGAATAATAAAGTGTCGTGTACCTACCATAATTATTTATCGTGTTTATTTATGATTTGATTAGGGGAACAAGAATAGAAACCCTGGATACAATGTTGTTGGACATAATTTAATGACACTTAATGTCACTTTTGCAATTAGCCCACTTCTACTAGGTCTTGTAATAATAGCAAAAGATAATGACACGGTTTTACCCATAATTATACGCTATTTGCGGGAAATTGTCTAGTGCACGTCCTTGAGTATCCTTCTAAGTCCTTGCGCGTGTTACATCGTCATATTCCTGTACCCTACTAGACCTTCAAATTAATCCTGTCGAGTTAGTATCAATCGATCACCTATGCTGTCTGCTTTTAACGTGAAAATGCTTTTCCCGCATTTACGAAAAATTCGCCAAATTATATCAATTTCTTGAATACCAGTTTATACGCCGCACTTTATTTTTGTCAATATGCAGAATGGTGGTATTCGTAAATAACTGAAACGTGGAATGTGTTAATTGGTTCAATTTACAGTTCAGTTGTGTTCCAAAACCTGTGCCCTACTTAATCATGTAAAGAAGGTGTTTGTTGATCTTATTGGTCTTCCAAAGACCGAGTTTATTTAAAGTCATCGGCAGATCCGGCTGCCAATTTTTATCGCGTGTCACCTTTAAATCTGAAATGCCATATTAGCGGCTCTCTCCGCTAACTGTATTGGCAACTCGCCGACTCGATAATAAAACGATTGCCTATGCCCAGGTTTTGCAATAATTAGTTTTTATCTCCCTTTCGAACTCTCTTTAGCCGAATTTGTCGCACATATCTTGCCATCATATCTGTAACATAATATGTTAACGACCATACCATGTCTCAAAGAGTAGGCTCCCCAAAGTGCCCTTGGCAAAAACGCTCCATGCCAACAGTGTGCCGAAGTATTGATAAGGGGCTTGTGCCATCTCATTCTGTATACTTTTACTATCAACAGCTCGTTTATGATCTTTCCAATATTTTCATCAGAGGTAGTAGCCTATTACGTTGGTTATAATCAATCTAAAGTAACAATCTGTTACTTAGCAAGATCACAATACAATAATAGTCAATATTCTTCTGTTGTTGATAAGACACACAAAGCTACAAAAGAATAACTTGGACAAAAGTTAGAGAAACCTATTTATTATATCTTTGTGGTCTACAGAAATAGAAGAACTGATAAGAGACAGCAACGAATTGTATGGTTATTTTCAAAGAAGATAAGTTATTAAATAAACTCGTATTTGGGCCCCTCAAGAACTATAGAAGTATGGAGAACTTAGCAGAGAAAAGAGTTATTTTCTGATAGCTCCCTCGTAAAATTGACTGCAACATTATCAACATCTGTTAAAAAATAATTCTGAATGTAAGAGAGACGTTCATAAAGAAGACAATGGGAAAGTGTCCAGAAGTTGGAAATCAACTATTGGTAACTCTTTTGCTTGGAGCAAATTGCAGGTAGCCTATCACAGTGTTCTAATCAAAAATCTGTGGCATGCAGAAAAATTAAGATTTCAATCCAAGCTACCTATATGTGCAATACTAGTTGAAGGACTAAGCCAAAATGCTCTACTTGAAGGAGATAATTCTAGAAATGCAACAGTTTGTAGATGCTTAGATTGTAATAAGATCAAAAAGCGGAATAGGAAAAGCTAAACAGCCAGTCGCGTCGAGTCGAGCTGATGGGCGGATAATCTTAAGCGAGAGTCCAGCAACTGGATAAAAAAAGTCCTACAGTGGACGAGAGAGGCTAAGTGATGATGATAATAAAACAGCCATTAAGAAACTTAATTACTTATTACGGAATCAGCACATACAAAATACAAGAAATATACGGATTTAGTGGAAAGTATAGCACCTTCCGGAGCTGAGCCGTGGGATATCAATAAAATAAATAGAAATGGTTATAACTTGGAGAGTGGTGTATCATCAAAATATTCTCTCACGAAAATACACAAACTTGTGACTACTTGCATACAATTGCCGGCCGAAACTAGCTCGATTGGAGACGGAGTGGACAGTTCTTTATATATACTCGAATAAAAGGGCACTAACGGATTTTTATCAAGTAACGACAAGTGTATCCAGTTATTCAAAGAGAATTCATAAACTCAAGTAGCACAAAATAATCTGAAAGAGAAGCTCAACTCAAGTACAGATAGCAGTAACAAATAAAGAATGCCAGAATACAAATATCACAGCATATAATTTTCCTCAGTGCATATAGAAAATTACGAGTCATAACACAAAAACGCATAAGGTCTAATATAAAGATCTTAATATATTCTTACAAATTCACATAACGATACAAAATGTATCGCATACATTAAAATCAGGTTCGGTTTGCAAGGCGATACGCTAGTGTGCTCTCAGGTACCAAGCTCGCGAAGCGAACTGTATACTCCCAAGGTCAATCGAAACGTTAAAATGCCCGGTGCTCAAAGCGGCAGGAATGCTCGTCACAAGTGTGAAGCGGCCCTGCAGCGGAAGATAAGCACGGGGTCGAGCTCGCGTCCTACGCGACTTTCGCATCTAAATATTGTGGAAAATAATACCTTTGCAAACGGCCCTAACGGCTCCACATTGACTACTATAAGGGAAAAATGGTCAACGATAGAACAGAGGTGAAATTAAATACAGCCTGAAGAAGGCTTTCTTACTTACCCTACGATGTTCAGGAAAGCAAATCCGCGGAACAGGTGGCAACCAATAGACAAATTAAACTGCAGGTCCATAAATTCACAGAACACTATTACTGACGCTGCGCTGACAATTGCGACCTTTTAATCTCTGTGCTGCAAGCCAAAAGTATGCGTGCCACAATCTCGCGAAATATCAACCCAGTCCCATAAGCATCGGAATAGAATAGATACGTAACAATATGGAATAAGTACTACAGACAACGAAATCAAATAGATGCGCTATGATAACAGGTGTATGTCCAGAGATGAAACATCTAACTACGGGCTATGAGTATCTTTATAAATTGCAGCATTTTGTGTTATTTCGAAATCTATTGCAAAGGAGGCACCACCAGCAAAGTACCTAAAGAAAGAATGAATGTTTGAATTGCCATGTTTAAGTATGATAATGATTGACTCTGCAAAAATAGGCTAAACCTCTATCTGCAGGCATTTTGAGTTGATGAAATAATCCAATTTTCTTGTCTGTATGATAACTATCGAGTAGTAATTACAAATTGTGTAAGATCAATAGAGTTCAGGAACAATGTACCATTGATTGACCACTTCCTGCAAATATTGTCATTGTAGAACTAGATGGAGCAGAATTATTTTCGCAAACTTCTTTTATTGTATATATTAAACTGTAGAAACTGACCCATATCAAATCAACAAATTGAAGAGAAGCATTTCATAGTAGGCCTTTTTCCAGAATTGCTGTAAGGAAGGTTGTATTATGGTTTTTCCTTTGCATACAAAATTCCCTTCTTCAAACATTATATGAAGATACAACGTGTAACTAGTAAAAGGCACGTTAATGTTGCCACAATTAATTATGCTTTTTAAGTGCTTTATCATCTCAAAATGAATCGGTTTGGACAATCTCGATAGCTAGATAGAGAAGCGTTTAAATAATTTAGCATTTATTTAGTTTTGAAAAACCCATCAAATTTGCTATCTGTATATCCAAATTCTTACATCTCGAATTGAGTGAATTGTTGTGATGATTAGAGTCGCATTCACAACCCTTAAATAAAGAAAATGCCAGAGACTTATTATCTTCGCTAATGATAAATGTTGCCAAAAAATTAAAGTACCATTGATTCCGAAGGAGAGGAGAATGTTCAATAATAAATTTATCATTAATCTTTATTAGTAGTATAAATAAAATTTGCACAATAGGTGTGCCTTACAAGACAATTGAATGCTACGTCAGGATGTAGTATTTTTTTATTAAATTTTAAAGAATCCATGTGATCAACAAATGTTTTCTCGGTGTTTCTACAGGTGTTTTCCAGAGCAAATACAGTTTAATACCTTTGAAATCAGTGTGCTAAGAGTGAAGCTGAACAATACGTATAAATTACATGAATTACGTTTATATAATTCAGAAATGTCTTTGCATCTATCTACTACTAATAATTTATAAAATTATGATGATCAATGCATAGATCCTCATAAACAATATAGTATAAAACTAGCTATTCGAACTGCAGCTTATTTGATGTGTGATAGAAAGCTTCATGAATCATTAGCGGTGTAATACAGAATCAATACGATAATCTCTAAAACCTCTCTGCTGCGTTTTATTATTCATGCGAAATCCCAAACAAACAGTATGCATAGAATCAATGTGGCGATTTCAGATATTTCTATGCAAACCAGCAAACTTTTGTAAATTTTACTTCCATTGCGTGTTTAGAGTTCGTTATTTGAATGCAAATAAGTTCTTAGGTAACATAATTATATTTTGTCAATATTCTGTCGAAATCAGTTGTCATACAAATCATAAACATTGAGTCAGTTATAATATGGCAAATATAATAATAATAATAATAATAATAATGGACTTTATTGTCACACAAGCAACTTCAAATATTTACATTATAACACAAACAAAAATTAAGGAACAAAAAAAAATGTGTGACAAAGGCGGAGTTCAGGTGTTATGAAACACCTGTTCTTCCACTCAACCTTGTTAAATAATTATTACTGCAACCATATTTAATTAGGCGGTCGGTAGACATTACCACTGTTAGATTTAACTTAAGTCATTTGTGGTTGACAAAATTAAATTCAGAACTAACAGATAATTTCTATACATTATTTTAAGTAAAAAGATACTCCTAGGCACTGCGTTGACGTTCAAAGAGATACTTTGACAAACGTCGTTTAAAACAAGAAATTGGAAGGGCGTAGCATGATATTATTAAAAAGATGTGTACACCAATATTTCTTCTTACAATCCAAAATGGATTTACAAAAAGTAACCAAATTAAACCCGAAAGTGCCTCCAGCCAGCTACAAGGGGTCACAGGCGAGAGGCTACTTTGAAAGCGTGGGTTTTTTATTTAAATAAGTAAATAACTGTTATTATACGGGCGCCACTGGATTTCGATTGTCGCCGTCAGAGATAATTTACATTCCCTAATTACCTAAAACTACAGGCAAACATCTAGTTGCAGCAGACACTGTTTGCTATACAATTTATTACTATTTGAGGAAAATGGTCATTAGGTGGCGTAATGGTTAAAAGCTATTTTTTTAAACTTATTAGGTTAGTCACAATCCAACCTATCTATTGTGTTGTTAACAATACTGGCTTGAAACCACCGCAAGCCTTCAGTTTGAAGTAGTGGAGTGTATATGCCCCCAAGGCGCAACCATTGGGATGGGACTGCTTCATCCAGACCTGGGGCACGAGTAACTGTCGAATATGTTCGTCAGGATGGCATAAATACAGGGGCTCAGAAGAGGCCCGGAATGTGTGAGATAAATCCGATATCCAAATCGTTCGTTGGATCGCGGCGATCAGCACCCACGGGGAGACGTCGGTTAACGTATGGTAGCAGATTGAGGTTTGTATTATTACTCAAGGCAGCTTAAACACGTTATTCACTGCATACAACTTTACTGCGATCGCACGCATATAATACGTAAGGCAAGAACGCCGCGATAGTCTCGGTGGCCAACGATTGCTTCTGTAAAAATTCAGTTTCTTAATTTCCGAAAATTGAAAAACAATAAACGCAGTGATCTCACGGCGGGAGCTATGCAGCTGCCAAGCAGCCTGCCTCCTTAAGATGCTAACCGGGACTGCGGGAAAAAAGCCGACGGTGTTGCGCACTTGCAAATCGCGACGACAAGCGGAACTAAAATATCGCTCCCTCCATCGTGGGTACTTCGAATTATAAAAGAACATAACATCCTATCTGCCGCGATACGACATGTAAATTAAAAATCACATCAGGCAGATGCATTATACAGAAGAGTGTGAGACAGAGATGTCTGATATATAATGGAATATTGGTAGGGTGGCGTAACTACAGGCGGAACAGAAGGGATTGCTAACGGCATAACCCAGACAGCCGCTACAAGCAGTTAGTAATAGCTATGTTTTAAGAATCAACTTCAACAAAATGAATCTAATGACTGGGAAAACGATATCAGACCAAATACCTATCAGATGGTGGTTCAAAAAAGTACTATACCTCGGATCTATGATTGACAGTACTGGAAGGAAAGTCACTCAGCTTGCTAAGATATGCCGCGACGGAAATGTTACTAATCCACAAAAATTCGCTTGGTTAGTTGATTAATATTTCCCATATTCATCTATGCGGTGGAGGTCGTATTGACAAATTTGAAATGTGGGTCTTGTCTTTTGTGACGCATGCTGCAAATCCTTTGAACGGGACGTGGTGCTAATACTACGATACTCCTGCAACTTTCACAGGTTACACGACTGTCCAGCTCATTCTTTCATTGTGTTGCCATAGCAATAGAAGCAATAACGATGTGGAGAAACCGATAATACAAGAAAAACTCAATGCGGGTATACCACAGCCAGTCAAGCAGTGGTAATCTAAACATGGAGGGAAACTGATAACAGCAATCTTAAGACTCCAAAATCATAAGTCACAAAACAACTGTCAAGATGCTATGACAATGAATAGGATCGTCCAATCATAGTAAATTATATGCAGTTCTAGTGATCATCCCTCTGCTTCTCCATACTAGAGAAAAAAGACAAATCGGTATTACAAACAGTATTAAACTACAACAAGGTCTCTTATAGCAAGGAACTTCTGCTTATCACTGGCCCGAACATACTGTATACGTATGGGATGCCTAATTTAATTAATATTGATTGCTTTCCCTCCCCACATATGTCAATTTAATTAAACACAAAGTTAATATTTGCCTTGTGTGGCTATTATCGTTTTTCGCCCGCAGCTGATAAAATATGTCTAGATAATTTAATAAACAAATGAAGTTGTACCATGTAGCTTTAGCTAGTAGATGAAAATAAATGGTAGGATATTATGTACAGCTGATTTATGCAAGCTTTACCTTTATTGTAAATTGCTCCTCAAAAGCACAACTTAGTGGGGGAACATTAAAGTATTTCAGTTAGCTGATATAAGGGGGGGGGCATTAAATCTTTCGGTTAGCTGATATAAGATATAGAAAAAACATGCTATACTTTTCTCGCTACACATAGACAAAAAAAATACACATATTTGTATTTCAAACGTTCGATATTTGCGTCAGGTGTAACTAGGGCAACTCTTCTAGATGAAGGATAAAGGTTATACTCAGGAACTTGAGAATGCCATATTTATCTTTCGTCGTCAATTTGCTATTCTGAACTCATCATATTTAAAAGCTGGAATGCGTCTAAATAAAATAAAAGGTTTTAAGGCGATCTCTTAGATATATTGCTCCTAATGACAAAATATTAACTAGTTCCAATAAAATGTCTCTCATTTTTCAAATTTCTACTGTTAGACAATGATTAAGCTTCTTTTAATGATAACATCACTTTAGGCTTTATTCTGTAGTTTTTTTTAAGTGTGTCCCCAAATTAAATGAAAATCCTAGTTGGCACACGTATATTGAAGGGTTTTTACGAAAATTTCCTTGCAACATTTCAGTCTATTCTTTTATATAACGTACGTAGAAACTTAGCATAAGACACAATAGCTTCTCTAATTAGTTTAGATAAAGCTGCTCTGTTGTTGTCCTCTCAAGCAAGTTTAATGAAGTTGTTATATTTGCACTATATCTTTTTTAACTGACGATTCTTATGAAAATGTTATTACATTTTTCTATATGCCACGGTTTACCTTTAACTTGTCCTTAAGCTTTTCCATTGCATGATACCGTACTTTCAAGTTTACATGAACAAGTTTTACTTCTACTCTTTAGAAAGTGGTCTCTCAAGGCTGCGTTGCAACTGAGAACGTCCCTATGTAGGATAGTTGAACAAGGTTCGACGATTGAAGTTTTTCCAAATATCCGACCAGGGGTCGAAATGAAATTCTACTGCATAATAATGACACGGAAACGGATTGTCGGACTGTGCCTTGGCAATTGTTATAAGCGAAAACGTGGAATGTGCGTCTAAGGGCCACTAATGCACACGCGTGAAGAAGTTCAGCGCTATCCTTAACCCCTCCTCCACGTGCATAAAAAGTTAGTGGTGGTGAGCAATTTTTAAACTTATCTAACGAACTTTTTAATATGTTTCTTGCTGGCAATTGCCATAAAACTCTGGTTACGGCTTTGCGCTTAAGTCTGCTGTATCTTTTCTAGACTTTAGATAAGATGTTTCATTCTTAAGCAACTGAAATGCTTATATTTGTACAATTGGCACTTTTGGTGCTGACGATACTCACGAAAATCAGTATTTTTAGCTAAGTCGATTTGTATTTTTCTTTATGGTTGTCTTTCACTTGCTTTATCTGATAACTAATACAAATTATCATATTACACCGCTGCTGCACACTATTTTTAAGTGTATCCATTTCTACTTTGTATAATGTTTTGAGGTTATCCTTTTGGTCGAGCAGACAGGAGTTTCTTACATTTATTCTATTTTATGATTTGCATATCGAAATTGCATTTTCCCGGTCTTGCATTCTGGAAATATCGTGCAGTTTTAAATTTCCAGACGTCATGTCTATTGCTTTTGAGAAAAGCCATTTATTCCCCTTTACTTCTAGTTTCAACGGTCCACCTGCATTATGCGTTGTAAACCTAGGATAAAAACATCCTCTATTTGTTTTTCAACTATAGCTGTGGGGATCAACCACTGCTATATATCGTAGAAACAGATAAGTAAGGAAGCAAGGAAATATGAAGACACCATTTACCATATTTAACCTTTAGGTCAGGGGTGGCGAACCAATGGCACGCGTGCCATTGATGGCACGCGGCAAAATAATGTGGGCACGACCTTAATTGAGGAATTTAGGTACCTCATCCAAACAATTTACTTTTTCGTCTACATTTGAGGTCATAGTAACAAAGTTCATTGTGAACAAGGCTACCGGTGCCGGAACGGCAACAGACTGCCCGACAGAGATAGGTAGATTTCGCGCAAATTTCTGACCGAACGGATGGGAGTGAGCTACGGAGTGAGCTAGCGCGGGCGACGCGGAGAGACAGCAAGAGGGGCGCTGTTACACATTTAGTTTTAAATATTGAATACATTTTTCCCTGCGTAGTTAGGCAACCCTATTTTCATCTTGTGATAACATTTTTCAGTAAATTACAGCTATGTTGCTATCAATTTAGACCGCTCTGCATTCCAATAGTTTTTCTGGAGGTCCTTTTCCAATTTTGAGATATTTTGGTAACCTGAGTTGAATTGCTTGTGGTAGTATTTCTCGACCTTTTCCATCCCACCCTTCGCTTGAATAAGTTGCTTGCCCCCCGGCTTCGTGCTCCACCAGCTTAGTTAGAGCTTGGTTCATTTGCGAGGGGAGAATTTGGAAGCAACGAAAGCCCACTGAACGTTAGGATAATTGTTTATGGTTGCAATCCTTACGTTCACTACGCTCTTGCGGAATTTTGGGGCCCACTTTCGTTGTTTGCACGGCACTCCAAGCTGTCCGCAACCTCCAGGTTAGTCTTCTTCAGCTCCCGCCTTTTAGCTCGGTTATGTACCTAGGAATATGTATTTTTAGCCTATTTCTACCTGGCATTATTTGATGGCACGTCATGGCCTCATTAACCATTTCTTTAGACAAAAATGGCACGTAGATCAATAAAGGTTCACCACCCCTGCTTTAGGTAGATCCTTCTGTATTTTAAGCTAAGATTCTCTACCTAACGGAGTGATACACTGACGACTTGAAACTGTTCAAAGCATCCAAGCGGAAATTGCTCGACAAGGATAAAAGGCTTAAAACCAAAATCCCTTTAAAAACATTGAGGTTATTCTAAAATTCAGCCCCGAAAAAGGGAACACGTTAAAAATGTAATAACTCGTGCATCGAGCGATCCTCCCTAAGCCCTTCACATCACCTTCCAATTCGGGAATTACGACATAACCCAATATACGTCGACAACGAAAATATCTCGATACAGGTGTGTATAGCTGGTGTGCAGTATTTACTCACTCCCTGGGGCAACATTTTGTAGAACACAGAATAAATGGAGAAGCAAGCAGGGGAGAAAATTATTATCACGCCGGATCTTTGCTCCTGTGGACTCGAGAATTCGCTCGACGTTGTTCTTCCCTTATTATTTTTTCCACCGATATCAGCAGAGGATTTCATAAATAAGGTTTCCGGCGGATTCGCTCTTTTGATTAGTATCATTTTTCCTGCATCCCTTGCTGATGCTCCTCGCACCTCGAAAATCACAGCAAAGCATGTGCGCTGGGGCACGATCTGGGCATGCTTATAACAATTAGTCCTTTTTACAGCCATGCTGTCGGGGGCTGGCTGTTATCTCGTGCACATTAATCGCCCCATTTAAGCCGGTGAAAAAATCGGCGGGGATTTTGTCAAAGCGTATTCCTGCCACGTTTCCCACTTCCAGTAAACGAACCTAAATAAATAAAATTATAGCGGCCTTGTTCGCAATTCTCTGAAGCGACCCCAATATTTCCACGTTAAGTTAATTTTGTATTTCATGTCTTCGTCCTACGTCACTCCTTTCATAAACAGATGTGGGGATGTTTCTGCTCCAGTCCGGCAACCTGCAGCCACGTGGCTAATGATAATGGCTTGGGTGAAGGGATGGGAAATCGGGCAACCCTCCCCGTGTTTTGCCGTTTCCGATGCACATTCTGGTTGATGTATTAACTGCTTCGCTCTTTTATT
Source organism: Agriotes lineatus (assembly GCA_940337035.1). Classification (NCBI taxonomy): domain Eukaryota; kingdom Metazoa; phylum Arthropoda; class Insecta; order Coleoptera; family Elateridae; genus Agriotes; species Agriotes lineatus. The sequence continues at coordinate 58,950,979 of OW679203.1, forward strand.
GGATGTTACTGCAGGAATGCTTGCCAGAATGGCCCCCTTTACAATAAATTGCTTCCGCTAAATTGCTGAACGTCTTGAAACTTTGTAGTTTATGTTGAGTGTATAGTTATTTTTATTTTTTAAGTCCTTAAATCTATGCTCGGTCGAAAGCTCGATTTTTGCCAAATAATACTGTTATATTGCTGGTCCCTGAAACCATCCTGAATCGTTTCAAAATTTTTTTTTAAGTTAGTGGCGTGTAGAATAACTGTCTCTAACCCAATTTCGTCGTTGCTGACTGTAAAGTAGATTAATTTTTTGTATAATTTAGTGGTAGTTGCAAAAAGGTTAAGATGGCTCAACTGTTGAGGCAAAAGGCAACATGGGCGGAACGATTATTTTTTGCGGCAGTCGAACTAACGTAGACGACCAAATAATTGGGAAACCCCCAAGATCAAACGATGAATTTCACAGGTCAACCGGTATTCAGTGAAAATTGTATATTTCGCGGTAACCGATTATAATGCGGCACGTACATGAGGATACAGGCGAGACTAAATCAATTCAGTGCTTGCTTGTGATGACCAATAATGGTTGAATTCTGAAGTTCTGCGCTATATGAACGAAACGTGAACAAAACTTCAACTCTTGAGTTGCCTAACAAGACCGGAAAACGCTTCCATACGGCTAACACATCGCACTCGCGAAAAAACTAGAACCGCACCTTGCTATTTACACAACAGTGTTGTCTGGCTTCTGAGATTTTTTGACATGTTAAGAAATGTATATCCTGCTACTGGCAGAAGCATATGTACATACTTCCATAATTTTTAAAAGTAACCCATTTTCATATCTGCTTTAAAGATAGTGACCAAAAGAGCTATCTTGGTTAGGTATTTTCAGAGAACAATGGGCATTTTGTGGTATCCTAGTGATTTATTAATTGGAAGGTTTTACAGAGTCAATTTCTTCAGGAGATCATTCACATTAAGCCCTGGAAGCGAATAACGAGTGTCTATGCAACTGGTTGCTTGCAAATTATGGGTTGGTATATATAAATAAAGCCGAAATGAAGTCCTCCGAAACATCAACTATGCGAGAACAGAACTATGAAATAAATGTATGTCTGTGGCTTGAATCTCCAGTAGAAAAGAACGAAGGTACCACTAGGGCCATAAATGCTCCAAAGCGTCATATCACATCGCACTAAACGAAATACTCCGAACCACACCCTTAGCCTGTCGGCAGGTACTGGCTTCTGATTAACGGCTATTGACCATGCTAAAATTAATAAAAACATGGTTGCTACAAGCAATTGAAAAATTTAAGCATACAAAAATGATATCTTCCGGGAGCGATTGTACTTAGCCATGACTAAGCAAAATCATTTTATTGTGTCTAACCCATAGGTCAAATTGTAATTTTTAATGCTGTCCCCCAAAATAGCTGTCCTGAATACGTACCTGCTCACCGACCCCTGTTTTATTGATGATTAATAAGCAAAACCTATTTCGAAGTAATTGTAGGTTATCGCCTGTACGTAACTAAGCCAAAATAATTTAAAGGGTGGCTAATAACAGGTTGATGGTTAATCATGGCATTGATGAGATTAATCTGCCCCGAGATTTAGTTTAAATTGCCACTAAATAACTCCAATTAAATCAACGACGACATCGAATTAAACTACACGTTAGCAAAGTACTATAATCTAGAAACATGGTAGTTCAGACTTACAGCAATTGTTTTTAATGCAAAGTTTTCAATTTTAGAGAGTGTAAATATTTCAGGTATGGCAAAAAATACCATTTTGAGTCATTTTATCTTCTGTATTAAGCCAACGATCATATGCATAAAAATAATACTAAGCATATAGAGAAAGTACAGTTTAATCGACAAGCAAATGTAGAATAAACAATTGTGTGGTCTTTATGAAAAGGAATTTACCGGAACGGCGATTTTCAAAAACAGGAAGTAATAGATTGCACTTGAACCAACTAATACTTTTTTGTTACCTACGTCATCGTCGGGCAGAAGAAATAAGCAGTATATTGAGTACCGCAAAACTGAACGACCACAAGGAACAAAAATAAATTTACAACCTTTAATTTCTATGAATTGCAATAACATCCAACATACGTAATCATTCCGGATTTAAGAATTGATTAGACATATTTCTACGTTTCAACGTTTCGCCCACTTGAGTTCTTCGATCTCAATCATGACACAGTCCAATCCCGGAAGTCGTTTGTTACTTAATGACAATGGCCGTGAAAGCCTCAGAAATAATACCTAAGTTACGTTAATTCTAGGGTTAATCTATGGCACTTAGTTCAGAATTTATAATTCCTGCGACCTACTTGTACTGCGGCTTTTTCCCGTGTCTATATTCTATTCTACTGTAAATTTAAATTGCTCTTTGTTTGCTAGTTATCCCTAGTAGAAGCACAAAACCGACTTGTACCTTAGTGTAGCTAAGGGATTTGTCAATATAGGTTATTCCGGCTTGCCTGTTATCACACATAATTTTGTAATCATACATACAAATCCTGCCAGAGATAAAAACCAAACAGTTTACATGAAAACCCACATACCCTGTAAAAGAACATGCATGCATAAATATACATAAAAAACATACACAGTTGTAATATAAAAATTTTACAGCTAAGAAAGGTCCACGATCTTAATGCTGAAACAATACGCTTGAATACACACCTTAAGTGGAAGCGTGATTGTCAATGGGCAACGCAAAGTTAAAAAAACAACAGTACTAACAATGTTTAATTCCGCTCACAAATACACTTAATTCGGCCCTGCCTTCGATAACTTAAAATTAGGCTGACGCTATGTGTCAACAAGCTGATGCAAGCGCTTTGTTTTGACGTGTTAATTCAGCAAGTACGCGCACATGGCTTTTGGGTGTCATTGCTTATTACGGCTTTAGTTTTCCAAGGTAGTTATAGGCTCTCGAGGCTGTATTTTGGCTTAAGAATCACGTGGCGTCGACTGCTCTTAACGCAGTTAACACAAATTATTAATCCAGCTTTATAATACTTCGCGTAGCGTCCCTTTTATTTGGACCAACGCACCAGTCACGTATTAGTGAGTGACTGGCTCTCCGCTGCTTCCAAAGCGCGAAGTTGCACCAAGCGGTAGCGTTACTCTGAGCATACAGTTCTAATAATAGCCACACTCAACGACTAAATCAGCTGGTTTGTGCTCACAAACTCACGCGCGACATTCGTTGTATGTTTTTAATGCATAATACGTATTAACCTAATTGTTACAATGTAATAATTACAGTTTAGTTCTATACCTAGGGGAATCATGGTTAAATACAAAGGTGATTATTAAATAACAATGTGACACAAACTAGCCCGTTACATACTTTAATGTAAGCGTAGCATTTTTTAATCAATCATATTAGGCCCAGCTCTAATCGCTTGAGTCTATTTCTAATAAATATAGTTTAATGTGTACTAAGCTACCACAAAAAGACCAATCCAGTGGGTTACTCTGAATGAACAAAAACTGCAAAGTCGCACTTTATGCTTAGACATTAAACTTGAACCAATATATACACACAGAATTTGCATCTCAATAATTTTAATACAGCTTTAACATCCACAGGCTACAATTGTTATCAAAAAGAGGGTTTGGTCTGGCCTTCTTGCTCACACAACTTACTTTAACCATAACCACCTTAAATATCAACAAGCTTCAAACGTCAGTACCTACCAAACATATTAACCTGGTCCTCTCGATTAACTAACTACATTCTCTGAATTGCTGCCGAAAGTGCAATATTGGATGATTTCGGACAGAAGAAAAGAAAACAAACCACTTGAGACCTGTAATTCAGACATTAAAATAGTCAAAATCGATATCAAATGGCTAGTTGATAGTATTGATATTAACATTTCCTTATTGGATAGAATTTTCAAAACATGTTCCAATCATCCTCAATTTTAAGCCGTTTTAAATCTTCTAACCAATTTTGAAAAGCGATTTTAGAAATGTATCTTTTCACTGAAATGCAAGGGCGCGTTCTTTCACCCCTCGGCGCCAAATTCCGTTAGCACAAAGGCTTTGAAACTTGCACACAAAGTTTCTCGTTTAAAGCAAATTTCAATTTCCAGCGCGAAACTAATCCGGTTTGCATTAATTCGCGAAACTTCGAAACGGCGCAATCCATTTTTATGCTTCCGCGTTTATGTTTAGAAATGTAAAACCCGCAGCCGTAAAGCGAGGATTGTCTCATTACGCAGACATGAATATGCAGCAACCTTGTGTCGCGATCTTATCGGCCTAATTGTAGCCGTTTTGCCCAAAAATCTGCTGCGGGGAAACGTCAATTCGCGCCTTTTAGACTAGTATTAACCGAAGAGCACGGAAATCCACCTTAGCGTTTATTTGAATAGTTTTTTATTGCGTTATGATTTCTATTGAAGACCATGTTGGGGAGATGTTTGAGATCATACTATTGCATGTGTTCTCTTGGTATTCCAGAATAGGCAACACAACAATGTAATGTTCTAATCGACTATATTGATCTTCTTAAGTGCAGTTTGTTCTTATTTTGATTGATAATAATGGTTATAGAGGAATTCTCTATCGGTTATTGTTCATTAAAATATATTTACTTTTTTTTGAGTAGTAGTGTCCAAAGTCGGACATCGGCTTAAGGGGTCACAGCGACATTTTTAATCGTGTTTGGCGACATTCAACAAACGTAGTAAAATACATGTCTATTGCATTAAACAAATGAGATTACCCGCTTATTATTCTCGACAAATAGAAAAAATTTAGAATAAATTTAGAAATTAAAGCAAGACAGGTGAAATTTGTTAACAACTGGTGGTTGAGTAAAATACCTTTGACCTGCATACGCAGACCACATGCTTCGGAAAAATTGAAGGATATCAAGCATGACTTCATCAGAGAATTACCCATATCCAAACCACGTAAAGCTAAGGCGATAAATCGTTCCGTATCTGAGTTTTTATGTGGCTAAAACGTGGGTATACAATATACTGCTATACCTTCTTCACGTACAGTGATATTAATCTGTCTATAAACTATATTTTTATTTTATCAATTTAAAATTGCTTTATTTATGATTTGAATATCAATAATTATTGTTTGTGCTAGCTCCTAAAAAATCAGGGGTGGATTCCTTTTATCTAGATTGCTTATTTCTGAAATCTGATGTTCTGATTTTTAATTTTATTTTATAAGTCAAAATAACGTCTGTCAAGTAATATGTCAAACAGATTTTAAAAATTAAATAACTAATACCAGATCGTTTCACAAGTACACAACAATATCAAAACAGTAAGTCATTTTTTAATAACTAATTCACCTTTATAGTCTTTATTTTCTTTTTTTTGTAATTACTACCTTACTATTCAATATCACCCACCTTTCACTCAAACTCAACAATGTTCTGGATGTCAACCAACCTGCTTCCCTCTGCCTACGAATCCAAACTCTTAAGTACCTTTTTTGCAACAAAAGGTTCCACTGACAGACAAGATGTCGAAACTGTCCAGAATTAGTGATGCAAACTACCCCCACAGCATGTAACCAAACAGACCACATCTGAAGCCACCTAAATCAAACACCGCATCTGCCAACTTCCTGAAACGTGCCGTCTCAACCTTTCCTTAGTGTTACATTTTTACTTGTTCTTCGATTAAATTTCATTTTTATCTCACCACGCCAATTTTGTATTTAACCTTTTTTCCGCCAATCGTACTAGAATTGTCACATTATTGACACAATTTTGTTGAGCAAAGTCAAACATTCCATTACATCAGCCGTTGCTAGGCAATTTACAATAAAACTGTACAGGAATCATTCAAACATTTAATTACATCAGCCGTTGCTAGGTAATTTACAATACAACTGTACAGGAATAATATTCCCGGCCTAGGCAGGGAATATTCGAGTACTATTTCCTATTTTTTTAAATTGCTCGTATAGATCGGCGGAAAAATAGTATGTGTATCTTGGACAAAAAGCAATATTCCCAGACTCCTGTGTTGTTGGGCTCGGCTTTCGCCTCGCCCAACAATATTCACAGTCGTCTGGGAATGTTACGCTTTTCGTCCTAGATACACAATATACTATTTTACTATCCAAACATTACTTAATAAAAAAAATTGGATTTATCTTAATATTTTTAATTATGAAACGATAAAGAAGCTGACCTGCGATTAATTAATTAAAATAATAAATGGTAGTAAGAAAAAATTGCAGATCAACCCCCCTACAGTTTGTACAACACGGTAGCTCTAAAAAATCTTCACTTACCGCGATGGCCGAGCTAACTCAAATTTGGCGATATGGTCGTGGATTCAAACCACCAGCTGTGTACCCTGCAGTCTTAAAAAAAGGATATGGGCGCCAGAAATCAGATGATTTTGAATAATTTAAAATAAACTACAATTGACTAGCGTTTATTTAATAATTACTGGATAATCTTGTGGTATCAATAGTAAAGAATCAAAATGATTTGAACACAAATAATGTCATAATAAGGCTGTGCAAGTTAAATGAAGGTTGCGACACGCACAAAGATCAAAAAACCCCTTTCGGGTTATTAAGTTAATTGTAACCACAAATTTAATCAAGATGTATGCATACGCTGTCAGTTAAAAAAACCTTTCTGTTCAGGCTATTGAAAGCAAAAAGCGTGATGCTCCTTTTACAAAGGTTCAATTACACACCCAAAATTGTAGCTTTAAATATTAATCGTAATTAAATATACGCATAAAAGTTTAAATATCAAAAACAAGAGCATGTATGAATTTGAACTTTACAGGTTAATAATAACGGAAAGCATAAATGTAAATTTTAACTACTGATAGTTTTGGAATGTAAATTCCAGGTATCGAGGATAATTTAATATAATATAATCTTGGCATGGCCAGTCCGAATTAGCTTGAAGGCTTGTAACACTAACCTCCAACTTCCACAAACTGCGGTCAAACAAACGCTGATTGTAAGCTGCTACACACCGCTGTGGATGCATGGGTACTTGAAGGAAAGTCACCCCCAAACTGCAGGATCAAGGCAGGACGCCAGCAGGTGTCGAATATAATATCGGACGGCGACCTTGCATCCAAGACCAAATTGTCGGATAAAACCGTCAACCCAAGAGCTAAAGGAATGCAATTAATATGGGAATAGCTAAACAAAAAAACGCCGTCGTACCTGATTATAGTCAGGCCTTGGAAACACAATGCTCATAAAAATTGGTTGACCGCACGTAATTTGACTTATAAAATCGACTCTCAGCCGCGCCAAACACGGCGGGCCGAGGCGAGAAGAATAAGTTCCAGGGACGAAAAATTCGCTTCCATAGGAAAGCTCGTATTACAACGGCCTGCAATAACAGATAGCGCGTGTCAAAAGTGCACCGTGCTAATGATAGCAACTCAATCCAGGTACAGAAATGCGCTGGTTGGAAAATTTAAGAATTAGAAATGCAATCGATTATAATTCAAATAAATATATACAGGTTAGGTCTGAAATAATTTGGTAAATGGCGAAACAATTAGGCAAAGCCAAAAAATTGTTTCAATTACACCAAAATTAGTTCAGCTATATTTTTTCAAATTTGTTATTTCTAATAATTAAAAAAAGTGCTTAACGATATAATTTTGCTAGTTTTTACACTCTATCTCCTAATATTTGATTTCTACCTATTATTTATAATAATTTATTTCGATTAAGTATTTGTCATTTCCTTCAAACCTATTTTTTAAGTATTATATTATTTTTGAATCCCTCTGTTTCTCAATTAGCCATATCTTACTCAATTATAAATTCTCCTTTGCATAATAATTATTCACATTCCCAATTCATATTTCAATAGATCTTGCTTATATTCAACTATTGTAGTCCCTTAATCCTTTCTAAAATTGATTTTTGTACCCCTGTGTATATCATTACAATACATAGTTTCGAAAATATCGCAAAATGCCGGATCGACCAGTTCTGAACCTGATTGCTGACGATCTTCGAGGTAGATCAGATTTCTAAACGTCCCTCCAGAGAAACCTCAAAAATGCTTCTTACGGAATTGAAAGTAAAGTGACTTCCAAATTTCCAAAAATAGGTAAGAGCTCTACCCTGCTATATACTGAAACTTTAAAAAAAAGAAGAAGAATGCCAATTGTATAAACACATGCTCCCTTGGCTTCAATAATTGATAAAACCAAATCAGAAGTCTAGGAAAATCGTCTGCAAGGGTCCTCTGGATTGCTCCAAACATCATGTTTCATTTTTTAATATTCAAAGCACAAAATCCTAACCTATCACACTTATGCCTTTATAATTACCAAATTTTGTTGCTGCATTCTCTGTAGATTGAATTTAAGTGTTCTGAATATCATTCTGATAGAACTCCGTCTTCATTTATCATACACTGATTGGACATCAATAGTAATAAGAATATCCGATCCGGGTTGGATTGGAACAGTGCTTGTTCCTGTCGTTCTTCCCTTTTTCTCTTCTTCTTCTGTTTACATTAGGCCAATAGTCTGTTTATTCAACAAAGCTGTGGTTGTATGAGCGCTCTTTATTTGTAAGTCGGGCAAGGTGGCTAGCCTTGCCCGTCGAAATCGAGGAAGGTTTCCATTTTTAGGGGTTAACAACTACCATAGGTGTTAGCGTAGTAGCAGAGAAATTACGATTTTTTAAATATTTTTAGAGTCCGCCTGAGAGTCCAACATTCGCTCGCAGGGCCATTGGCTTACACCATTTTTTTTTAATTTGTACTAATTCCTTACACCAGAAGATGTATTTAGTGTTATTTCTTATATTTCCTCTCATAAACTCGTTTCTATTCTCATGTAAGAACGTGCCTGTATTAGTTTAAGTTTACCAGCATTGTTTTACTCAAGTTTCAAATAATCTTTCAAGCATCAGCAACTCGTGCTTTCTTCTCCCCATATACCTGTTTAGAGTGTTAATTTTGTCCTAAAGTTAATTTTTCCGGCTTCATGATTTCTCCTGTATTCTTTTTGGCGTACAGTTTTCTATCATCAGTACTTTTCGTTCTTAACAATCATAACGCGTTTCCTTCACACATTTTTTTAAAACGAAAGTACTGTATGCCCAGTTTAACCACATAACTAGCTTAGTATACATGAGACTTTTTTAAAATTACCATAACTAGTGGCTATAAAGCGTTACTATCTTCCAAGAACAGGAAGCTAATTTGAATGAGGAAATTTATTCACATAAATAACCAAAGACATATTTCCAGTAGAAGACACAACGAATTAATCTTAGCACATAACAACTTACCAACAAATGCTAAGTCTATATGCATGTATTAAATTCAACACAATTTTAATTCTCCATGCAGTTGTTTCACGCACGTGTTTATTTGTCTATTAATCGCTTTCTTTTCGATAGCAGAGCTGTCACACAGCCTTGAGTGAACGCTTATTGCGTCAATTGAAAACACTATCTGTATTGCGCCACTTTAAGCACGTAGCCTGGGAACTTCTGCGGAGCACTCGGACTTGCCCAGGTCGTGAACCTTGAATGACTCAGTGCATGGAAATTTTCCACGAAAGCGGCTACTTTGGGAAATTATCTGACTTTACACTCGATCGGCTCTCTAGCTGATGGCATGACAAACCAACATGGATGCCCTGAAACTCCTTTGGGGCATCACAAATGCGTACTTGCTCACTTCACGGTTAATTGGCACTTACTTGAAGTGCAAACACTGGTTTGCTGCATGCAAACAATTAGGCATTAAATTTGATTTACTGCGTGATTTCAGGCTTCTTTACTTAGCTTGCTGTAGACGTTTGTATTATTACCTATCAGGCTTACTTCGACGGCGATTGGGCTTACGTCTTTACATCGTCATCTACCCCTTCATACAGCGACAAACCTATGTTGCGTAGCATTCCTGGTCGAGCGGTTAAGCTGCTTGACTAAAAATTATATTCTTTCTGGGAGCGTAGATTAGAATATTACAGGCTGCAATATTTTTTGTCTTTGCGAAATAATGTTATTCACATTACTAAGTCTTTTGCTTGAATGTCTCAGTCTTGTTAGAAACAATAAGATGTTTTTACTTATTTTGTAAATAATTATGAACATTTCGTCATCGTTCAGGTGAATTATGATTTAATGTGGGGGCTGGTAATGGTGCCACTTCCGTCATCTCTCTAGTTGCGGTGTAGCTTCTTTTACAATTCTTTGAAAAAATGCGAAATATGAATGGTGATGAGCTACTTAAAGCAATAGTATCTCCTAATATTTTAATTGTTGTCAATTCCAAGTTGAAAAACCGCTGGTATATATCACATTTCTTGTTCTTGCAGCTCTAGTTACATTGGACAGACTGGTCGTTTCATTGATCTGAGAGTTTAAGGACATAAAGGCGATTGCAAACACAAACGCATCACAAAATCAGCCGTCGCTGAGCATACATTTAGAAATGGGAACACTTTAAGATATAAGTACCCCAGAATACTTTCCAGAATACTCCACTACTTCCCACGAGTGATACGTGAAGCCATGGAAATAGAAAAACATTCAAAAAATGTAAACAGGGAAAATGGTTTGAATCTTAGTTAAATGCGGACTCCTGTGGTACACGATCTAAACCATGACAACCACTGTGCGTCATATGGCCACGCCCTACGGAATACGCTACACATGAACGACCAATCAGAGTTACGTCTCTCAGAGCGAATGGCACGGAGGACTATAAATAGCTCCACCACGGATTTTAGTTCTTAGTGCGTCTTTCACTCTGATGGTGCAAACTGCAAGGTCTTGCGAAATATTAGTCAATATGGGTGCACAAACCGCAACAAGGTCAAATATGCCTAAGTATTATCGTTCTGTAGGTACTCAAACGACACGAGCCACCAAAGAGCATGACCATCACCTCAATCCTTGCTCGAGTTTACAAGGTGCAGGGCATGTTAAGCCAGAGAATGCTAGGTGTTTATCTACAAAGCCTACTCGGTCTAAGCCGAAATCCTATGTTCTATTTCTTCCTCCTGTTATTATAAGCAAGTGACCTGTTATAGCCATAAAGTAGTTCTATGAGCCCTCTTTACCCTTAGGCCGGGTAGGTGGCTATGTTAACAACAATAATTCGAGTAACCGCGAAAGCCTCAAACAGTACTGTATAGAGACGTAAAATCAAAATTACAAACTTGGTCTTTTTCATGTATTGTACTATTTAAAGACGGTTAAGTAAGCTGGTGGAGGTGCAGGTGGTCTACCAATTTTCTCCCTGCTAAAAACCGTCACTTCTCTCAGCACAACAGAAAGACGAACTGTCAGATTATTTGTGATTAAGTCACTCAATATATTTGCAATGGCATTAAACTCGTCTCAACGATAAATCTCGGTCTTCCAATTAGAACGCGGCGTACACAAATAAAACTGATAAACCCGCAATTAATCTCGACGCGCCTGACTGGAGTATTTTTTCTGGTGGCAGCCATTAATCATTTTGCCAGTTTTCCTATACGGTATACTCTAGAAAATCCAGGCCACTCGAATGTCTCGTTAAAACATGCACCACTCCTGCTGGAACTTCCTAGTCATTGACACGATAATTAATTTCGCACGCTTCTTCCGCTAGCCCAGATTTCGCCGGCCAAATTGAAGCTCGCACAACAACGGTAAGGGCTCCGGCCGTCCCAATAAATATTCGCCACTCGTATTCGGCGTGTGCTCTGGATGCGCCATAGAGCGGAAATAATTCAAAAGTAAAATTCGAGCAAGTGGCGATGACCCAATTTGCTATAAAACGTCCGACGTGAAGTGATTTCATGATTGGCGTCCCAGCCTGTAATAAATAAAGGCATTTCGGAGCCGGGAGATTAGTCGTCCATTGTGCTGTTTCGCTCGCCGCTTCGCTACTATGGCGCCCTGCAGGATTCCGATGATTCAGTCCGATTATTTTGTAATTCGGGCGGGCACATTCACAAAAACAATGCCTGCCATACTTGTCCGAATCTGAATAGCGCCTATTAAAACGATCTCTGCAATAATTTCTGGATTGTCGGTGCTCCAAAGGCTGGGGAATTTTAATTAGGTGCTGGAATTTAAGCTGAATGCTTCAAAGGTTCAGGGTGGTTGGGAATTGCAATAAAATGCAGGTTATATGCACCGCACACGTACACTAAAAATTTGAGTGGTTCCGGTTCCGATTTCCAGTGCCGGTAAGATTTTCATTAGCAGACGTATTGCTTAATACCTAATAATGGAGTCAATATCAATCTGTTTTGAATATAAATTCATTTATATTTTTCGGGCATTAATTTTTAAGTTTTAAGACCATCTCTGAGTAAGCTTGGTCACTAAGGTTTATGTTAACTGTCTAACTTTCAAAGTAATTTAGCACCTAATCTTTGGAACTGTAGATCCATTCAATATATTTTATCTCGAATTGGAGGACCAACACTCAAACCTTACAGCTGGTAGATATACTCATCATAGGCATACTACTAGGATATGTATTTATATCTGAATGATTGAAAATATTCGAGATTTAAATTAATTCATTGTTGTTCTCTGAATGTCATTTTTTGGCAGTGGTCTATTATGATATGTTTTTCGGACTTTTTCCACTGTCTAGGGTGTAAATCACACAACGTTTCGGGAGTTATAATCTACTCCCGTCTTCAGATGTTCCTGGTTAGTCCTGAGAAGGACTGATATTATACGTTTTTCTACGTAAATTTGTGCCTCCCCCGGGGTTTGAACCCGGGACCGCTGATCGATAGTCTGCCACTCCAATCACTAGGTCACCAGGGTTAGAGTGGCAGACTAGCGATTAGCGGTCCCGGGTTCAAACCCCGGAGGAGGCACAAATTTACGTAGAAAAACGTATAATATCAGTCCTTCTCAGAACTAACCAGGAACACCTGAAGAGGGGAGTAGATCATAACTCTCGAAACGTTGTGTGATTTACACCCTAGACAGTGGAAAAAGTCCGAAAAACATATCATAGTTCATTGTAATATATGCCATTAAATCGAAATAATTGCAAATATTTCAATTAAGCAGTAGAACTATAAATGACTTACATTTGATGTTAATCAAAAGTATTTAAAGCAGGGAATGAAACGTGAATATTAAAAAAGTGAATCACTGCAATTGTGGCATTTCCAAGAAGCGAGAAATCAATATACCCGAACGTTGTCTTTCAGCACATGGTTGATCAAATAAACGAACAGACTGATGGCTACTCAGTGAAACACGAACAATCCCCGGTAAAAACTATATTATTCAGACCTGTGAAATGGGGTCATAGCCAGTAGAGCAAAGGCTCAATTAAGTCACAGCTTGAAAACCATTTAAATTTACAATCAGTATAACAACTTTTAATAATAATATTAAAACTCCAAAATTCATTTAAAATGCAGGAGTGACACTTCGGGTCACAACTTGGCTTTCCATTGGAGGATCCTCTCGCTTAAGCTACAGGACCCAAATGGCGAATTATGGAGCTAAAACTTTAACGACAGCTGATGTCGAATCTTCAATACGACCAGTGAAATCTTTCTTCAACAAACTCCACCCATGAGGCGACCGGCTCCGGGCAGTACTGGTATAAAACTCTCCATGCGTCGCCCACCACGTGGTGAAATGAACGAATTTAGCAGCGTGCTGGTCGAAAAATTTCCTGCCTCCACGAATCTTCTATTCGGATCAAGCTATATATATATTATATATAATATGAGTTACACAGACTAATTTTCAATACGGCCATGGAACCACCAATCATGTGGAGAAATCTCCCGTTAACATGACACCTTAGAGTTCAACCGACCAAGGTTTTGTTTACATACCATACATACTGCTAAAATAATGTAAAGTATAAGGTGGGGACAGCAATCAATTAACAATCGAAACACATTTTCAACGCTGAAGAAGATGTTTGGAGATTTCCAAAGCAGACAAACTGCGTTCAAGACAACAGCAACTAAGATGAGCGGTAACTTTAAGTTCTAACTCCTTTCCGAAAAACGAACAACGGACGGAAGTGGTGTCAAAATGAACGATGAAAGTGAAAATGTTTCTTCTGTTGATAAAATAAGGTTCTGAATACTTTCACCCAATCAATAGTATACATTGTTATGATGATAGCCCCACTTTGGGCGCCATTCTTGTAATGATGGCTCTACCACGGTGCAACGTCTTTGTTATACTATAATTGACTTAAACCTCACTTTAGTTTATTCTCAATCAATTGTTTTTAAAATTAAATTTTAATTAACTCATTTGCTCTATTTAATTCTGGATTATCAAAATTATTAAATGCTAGCTTCGGTAGAAAACACTTGATTGAAACAAAAGTCGGCTTCTTTATAATCTACACTGCTTCTATTCTGAAATTTGATTTTGTTGTTCTCTGAATGTCATTTTTTGGCAGTGGTATTATGATATGTTTTTCGGACATTTTCCACTGTCTAGGGTGTAAATCACACAACGTTTCGGGAGTTTTGATCTACTCCCGCCTTCAGGTGTTCTTGGTTAGTCCTGAGAAGGACTGATATTATACGTTTTTCTACGTAAATTTGTGCCTCCCCCGGGGTTTGAACCCGCGACCGCTGATTTTGTTATTTTTATGACAAGTCGTACGTTTGTCACCTGTCAGTTCAAGTTATTTTAGTTGAAAATTAATTACAAATACTTTCTCGTTATATTTTTGTCATTCAACAAAATCAAATGGTAAGTACTCCCTTAATTAAAATTACCTCACTTCACCCTTTCTATATTTTCTTTCAGATTTTATTTAAATACCTGTATTCTGTTACCTGTTATTGGACCCGACACTCTCCTCTACCAAGCCCAATGCATCCAGCAACCTCGCCAGGATCTCCCAACTTCCAATAACCGTATCTGCACGAACTCCACCAAAAACACACCTAGATCCTCAAAGACTTCCTTGCTCAAACACACGACAAGGCACCTATCAACTCTCTTTAGCACCAATGCCAGCAGCAATCACCAACCACGTCGTCCTACCAAAATCCTCAAGCTACTGACGACCTGCTATCATGAACCTCGACTAGATGCAAGTTATAAGATGTCACTTCAATGACAAGCTTGTCGAATTAGAACTCCTTCAGATGAAAATCTCCTATGCAACCAATAAAACGCTCACTCTGCTAATGATCTCAATGTATTTCCAGTAAAAAGCATTCTTTGTTATCCAATTCAGATGATGCAACGTAATTTGACAATAAACTCAGTTCAGCATCCCCTTCCAGAAATTTGCTTTTGTAGATTATAACTGTATTACTTTGTTATTTTCCCCACATCATTTATCTTCATTCATATAGTCTGCACATCTTTTATCGTTTTAACATTTTACATTTTATTTTTACACTACGCCAATTGTATTTAAATTTTTAACCCTTTTATACACCAAATAGCTTTTTAATACTTTTATAAAGGGTTTATTTTTATAATTTCAACCGCTACAAATTGTATTACATCTTTTTGTATCAAATCTTTACATACTAATCAATAAATATCTCCTTAGTCATTGCGTTTAGCATCTATTTCACAGTCCAACACACTATAGAAGCATTATTATATTTGTCTAATACAGACTATGTTAAATAGTATATCTCGAAAAAGTATTTGGGATTAATTCCCCTTTTCATTTCAGATTAATTAAATTATGTTAAAATCCTACTGTTTCTTATGCAGCTACATTTAATAGAATTTTAAATTCTATTTCCTTTCTTTACCAAATACATTTTAATAATCTTGATATCCATTGATACCTAAATTAATCTTTTAATTTTTAATACTGTATTCTTTTAACCTTACTAATCTGATTTTAAACCCCTGTACCAATACTATAACAATATGTATTCTCCAATACCGGGATTGACAAAGCCACCATGACGTGTACCATAGATAGAATCAATTTCTAGTAGGGCGTTGACCGTAGCCGAGATATATTTGAGGCGTTTGCTATTTTACGTAAACAAGTCAACAAATAAACATTCAATTATTATTTAAACATTCATAAAGCAACCTATTGGCTAGTTTTATCTGGATATGAAATCATCCCCTTCAACAAAATAATATTTGTAGTTAGAATTCGAAAGACGGTAAAGTCGACGTTCAAAGCATGCTACATATATAACCGTTGTTGACATTCTAAGTAGGATTTATGAGTTACTGAGAAGGTATTCTAGCAATAAGCTGCAGTATGATAAAGCAGTACTTCAAACTTATCTACTTGAACGTTTCCTCGCGACCTGCAGTAAGTAAATCATAATATGCAAAACTGACTTTCGCATGCTAGTGATTCAATTCCCTATCTCAATGCCTTCAAGATAGGGACATCTTTTTATAATGTAACATTACTAAGGTAGCTTCTTCCACTTTTAGTAATTTACGATATTGAAAACCTTGACCTAGCAATATTTTGTAGCTGAGACAAGATAGTGAAGTTTCTGTTTACCATGTGAAATACGTCAGCTGTCAGATTACCTGTTTATAAGAATGAGACGATTATGGTGCGCACAGTTCAGTGACATGATAGTCTATTGCCGCAAAATGGCACCGCAATGCAATTTCGTTGTATCTAATTGTCTTTTATCATGCGCACAGGCGCAGGCGTACAGTTTACCTGATGGATCTTTTCTGACCTCGTATACGTATAGAGTAAATATGCAAATGGTCTACAATGTTCTCCTCTACTAACAAGTAAGCAAGTTGGTACCCAGAGTACACGAAAGGTTGAAATAAAAAGCACCTCACCTGTACCGCTGCCCACATCCAGAGGAGTCTGCTAGAACGCACTTGTGATACCAGATCTATGGCTTTTCACAGAGCGAAATTGTGGCCCAAAATATGGGGTGGAAAGCAACAACGGGTGGCTGCGTTAACATCCATAGATTTGTGGCCTTAACTAATCTTGGGATTATTCGGATTAAGAACATAAAACAAAAAAAAAACCTGGAACTAAATTCGACTAAACGTTATATTACGTAAAAGCAGACCGCTCCATGAAATTTCTGCGTACCCAACAGGTGTTTTACTTCCAAATCTCAATTTAATGAGACAGGTGCAGCAATTCACTAAACCAATAAAAGTAGATCTGCACCAGATTATCAAACAATTTTACTGGATAAATTCGCTCCCAGTGTATTATCAAAAGGAACCCCTTATGGCCTCGGCAGTAAAATTAGAACGACAAAAATTTAAAATAAATGGGAACCGAAACAGCTATACGCTGGAGTCATGTACAAAAAATTTTCAGAACAGGTATTCCAGTTGCGAATCCATAAATTACCAAAAGTATGTAGGGAACCTGATATATACAACGATGTTTAACTTGCCGAATGTACAGCAAAAGCGTGCGAAAATCAGAAATAATATTCTAGGAAAGAAATAAGGCAAAATAAAGAAAACGCATTGGAGAAATGAAATTAATAAGAACAAAGGGACAAAATAGAAAAAATAGGAAGTAGAAACTGCTTATATAAGGAAAACATGGAGAATATCTGCAAGTGGATAGAACCAAGAGCTAGAAATATCATATTTACCCAATTGGAAGCAAATAGGTTGGTACAAGGAAGAAAAACTGACTTTATGAGAAAAAATCTTTAGCGATAGAAGAGCAAGAACGGAATCAATCTGATAATAGAGCTAGCTCATTTAAAAAAAAAAGTATCTGGAAATATAGAACTGTGTTACGTCGACGTTCTCATGCCATTTCGGTTTGTTATCATTACTATTTCTATTAACTCATTCTAGGAAAATTCAATAATGTGACTACTAAATTCCCTCTTCTTGTTTTCTATGTTGGCACCCGCGAGGATGTCTTGTTTGTAATTTATCAATTAGTTTTCTTTAAATACGAGATCGCTCTAGTGTCTTATCAGTTCTTATGCCGCTATGATTTGAAATTAATCAATTTACAGGTGTTACAGGTGTAACCAAATTTACGTAACAACCTTAAAGGGATCCCATAGCTCAGTGTGAGGGATGGGTGGAGAATTGTACCTCAAACGATACAATGATAAATTCGTGTTATTTTTGTGGGCACCACTTGATGCGTCTACCGGTGATGGATTGGGAAAATTTCACCAAGAAAATGATCCCGCGGCGATGGGACATGTGATTGTTGAGCTCTAAGATTTCGACCTACCTGCGTGTTTCGTGTTTTCTGAACGCTTATCTTACTGCAAAAATACGCTGAACTTCACAGATTGAAATCGTACTGTAAATTATCGTTTCGTTTGCAATAAATTGTCAAAAGGGAAATCCAGTTTACGTAACAAACTTAAAGGGGGCCATAGCTCAGCGTAAGGGATGGGTTGAGAATTGTACCTAGAACCATACAATGACAAATTCGTGTTGTTTTTGTGGGCACCACTTGATGTGTCCACCGGTGATGGATTGGGAGAATTTCACCAGCAAATGATCCCTCGGTGATTAGAGATGTATTTTTTGATCTCCAAGATTTGGACCTACCTTCGTGTTTCGTGATCTCCGAAATCTTATCTTACTGCAAAAGTACGCGAAACTGCACTTTACTTCACATGTTGATATGGTACAATAAATTATCAATCCGTTTGCAATAAATTGTTAAAGGGGAAACCCAGTTTACGTAACACACTCAAAGGGGGCCCTTACCCTAGCGTAAGGGACGGGTCGGGAATTGTACCTGGATCTATACAATGACAAATTCGTGTTATTGTTGTAGGCACCACTTAATGCGTCTACCGGCAATGGATTGGGTAAATTTCACCAGGAAAATAAAACCTCGGCGATGGGGGATGTGCTTGCTGAACTCCAAGATTTGGACCTACCTTCGTGTTTCGTGATCTCCGAAAACTTATCTTACTGCAAAAGTACGCGAAACTGCACTTTACTTCACATGTTGACATCGTACAATAAATTATCAATCCGTTTGCAATAAATTGTTAAAGGGGAAACCCAGTTTACGTAACAAACTTAAAGGGGTCCCTTACTCTAGCGTAAGGGACGGGTCGGGAATTGTACCTGGATCTATACAATGACAAATTCGTGTTATTGTTATGGGCACCACTTATTGCGTCTACCGGCAATGGATTGGGTAAATTTCACCAGGAAAATAAAACCTCGGCGATGGGGGATGTGCTTGCTGAACTCCAAGATTTGGACCTACCTTCGTGTTTTGTGATCTTCGAAAGCTTATCTTACTGCAAAAGTACGCGAAACTGCACTTTACTTCACATGTTGACATCGTACAATAAATTATCAATCCGTTTGCAATAAATTGTTAAAGGGGAAACCCAGTTTACGTAACAAATTTGAAGGGGTCCCTTACCCTAGCGTAAGGGACGGGTCGGGAATTGTACCTGGATCTATACAATGACAAATTCGTGTTATTGTTGTGGGCCCCACTTAATGCGTCTACCGGCAATGGATTGGGTAAACTTTACCAGGAAAATAAAACCTCGGCGATGGGGGATGTGCTTGCTGAACTCCAAGATTTGGACCTACTTTTGTGTTTCGTGATCTTAAAAAGCTTATCTTACTGCAAAAGTACGCGAAACTGCACTTTACTTCACATGTTGACATCGTACAATAAATTATCAATCCGTTTGCAATAAATTGTTAAAGGGGAAACCCAGTTTACGTAACAAATTTGAAGGGGTCCCTTACCCTAGCGTAAGGGACGGGTCGGGAATTGTACCTGGATCTATACAATGACAAATTCGTGTTATTGTTGTGGGCTCCACTTAATGCGTCTACCGGCAATGGATTGGGTAAATTTTACCAGGAAAATAAAACCTCGGCGATGGGGGATGTGCTTGCTGAACTCCAAGATTTGGACCTACCTTTGTGTTTCGTGATCTGTGAAAGTCTCTTTTACTACAAAAATACGCGAAACTGTTCTTGGCTTAATAAGTTGAAATTGTACAGTAAACCATCAATTTGTTTGCAATAAATTGTCATATGGGACACCCACTTTACGTAACAAGTTTAAAGGGGTTCCATAGCTCAGCGTGAGGGATGGGTTGAGAATTGTACCTGGAACGATACAATGACAAATTCGTGTTATTTTTATGGGAAATACATGATGTGTCGACCGGTGATTGATTAGGAAAATTGCACCAGAAAAATTATCCCTTAGCGATGGGAGATGTGCTCATTGAGCTCCAAGATTTGAACCTACCGTGCGTGTTTGGTGATCTCTGAAAGCTTATCTTACTACAAAAATATGCGAAACTGCACTTTGCTTCTAAATTGAAATCGTACAGTAAATTATCAATGCGTTTGCAGTAAATTGTTAAAGGGGAAACCCAGTTTACGTAACAAGCTGAAAGGGTCCATAGCTCAGCGTGAGGACTGGATTGAGAATTGTATCTAAAACCATATATTGACAAATTCCTGTTATTTTTGTGGGCACCACTTGATGTGTCTACCAGTAATGTATTGGGAGAATTTCACCAGAAAAATGATCTGCGCCTTTCATGTTCTTTGATAGCTTACCCTTCCGCAAAAATACTCGAAACTACACTTGGCTACACAAATTGAAATCGTACAGTAAATTTAAGAACTTTATTAAGATAACAGTATAAGTATTTTTTCTTGCCACATGCCACTTGGCCCGCCCAACTCCACTTGAGGTTCACAACCCTTTTTACGACATCCACAACCCCAGTTCTTCGCCGTATTGCTTTATTTGTTACCCTGTCTCTTAAAGTCAATCCCAACATAGAGCGATCCATAGCGCGTTCGGCAACTTGAAGCTTTTTAATCGATTTTCTTGTAAGGGTAAGGATTTCTGCTCCATACGTCATGGCAAGAATGAGGGACGACAGGTGGACGAAGAAGATTATTGAATGGCGACCAAGACAAGACGCTTACAGAAACAGAGGACGTCCTCCAACTCGATGGACGGATGATCTTAAGCGAGTGTCCAGCAACTGGATAAAAGAGGTACAAAACCGACCTAGATGGCAAACGTTAAGGGAGGCCTATGTCCTGCAGTGGACGAGAGAGGCTACGTGATGATGATGATAAGTATTTTTAAAGAAACTCCACCTGAATGCCACAACCGCGACAAACAATAGTAACAAAAGCATTCATAAGATTTCTACCTGCTCGTGATGTCACATAGCGCAATAAGGTTAGCTTTATAAGTATTCGCCTAGGAAGCAATTCCTCAGGAGAAAACACTTTTATAACCCAGCGTAAAGCTGTAAAACGTTAGTGTAATTCTTACGATGGTTGCCCCAAAACCTATTGCACAACTACACACTTAGTTATAACACACTTGCAAGTTTGGCAGTAATTACTACTCATGCAAACTTACCTTACTACATATAACATATTTTAAATCTACGGTAAATTACACAAACAGGGTAAAATTAACTGGCTGCAGTAAACTAATCGGCAATGATGGTGGAATACCGGCGGTAGAACACTGAGGCTGAGCGAAGATCTTTGACCGAGAGCGAAGCTACGATAGTTTCTAAAAGTTCACCTAGAACGCAAGCTCGAAAATGAAAGCCGTGGTTGGCGGCTTGCTTAGTGAACCAAGAATGCACAATGGCAGTTCAAAGACTGACTACGAGCAATCGGCGTTGATCTATACGATAGCAACGGGAGTATCTACATGGTTGCGTCGGTTTGCCAAATAAAGGGTGGCCAATGGCAGTTGTGAGCATCTGGATACAGGGCGTCCATATACAGAGTCTTGGTGAAATTATTGATGGTAAGACGATGCTGGGGTTACTTTAAATATATCCGAGCGAAGACCGATATAAAATTCTGCCACACTCAACGAATCGGTAATGGGAAATTCTAGACGGGTTGGCTACATCCGACATTTGCCGCAGTATTTTAGATTTGGCATGGCAAGGCCGATAACGCTCACGTCACACAAAATCTTTGCTTGACGATCCTGTGAAGATGAATGTCTTTCGCTAACTTGAAGCGACGAGCTCAATGAATTGCCGACCCATTCCTTCTTTATGTGCGTTGTTGATTTTCAGACTGACCTAACAAAATATTAAAAATAAGAATTGCTAACTGTTCCGGTACTTGATATGTTTTGTAATATCGGAGTAGGTTTTTGGTAAATCACCGTCTTCGTTATACAAATCTATAATTAGATATTGGCAGTAGAGACACTCATGCCAAATGTTGAAACCTGTCTAGAGTGCCTGGGACAGTAACTCGGGGGGTATTTCTAAGCTTGACTATCAGATGGCAGCACAAAGTTCTACCAATCAGAGCTACCAATCATGATGTGATCAAGTAGTGGCGCCATCTGTTAGTACTATCGGAAAGTAGCCCCCAGTAGCCATTCAAGGTTATCCAAATCGGAATTTTGACATCAAAGGAACCGACAGTGAGTGTCTCTACTTGTTTGATGTATGTACGCTGATATTGGTCTGTTCAGATTCACATTTTTGTTATTCATTTCATGATTTCTGGCAGTAGTTGTTACCAAAACGGGAAATGCAAATATCAAATATTTGGATACATATTGTACATTCAAGTGGGTACCTTTTAATGAGGTACAAACCAGATAGCCACCATCCCCACGAAACCGGTTAACACCCTTATATTTATTTGTATGCTAATTCCGAGCATAGGACATCTATAGGATTGAAATAAAGGTAATTCCTGGAAGTCCTAAATATATATTACATACATGTCCATGATACGCCATCGAGGTAAAACATTAGTGGATGTGAATTTAGAAATGCTTCAAGATATCAGGTTGTGGCAACATACTATAAAGTCACTGAACTGTGTGCACAGGAAAACGTTCCGTTCCTGTAAATAAACCACCTGACAGCTGATCTATTTCACACAGTAAACATTTTACGGAAACGCTTTCGTGCGTCGACAAATTCAAAACAAGAGAACTTTCTCTAGAAACGCTCGATCGGTGGTCACTTGAGTCCCACACGTCACGTGGTTTTATTTATTTTGATGGAATTTTCCTCGTCTACCATGTTATCGACGTATCTAGTTCGAGTTATGGTTTTTGTTTTTGGAACCCTTGTATCGAATTTCTGTGATAGGCAACACTAATAACTGTAAAGTGAGATTTGGAAAGACATCGGTAGCGGTATAAAGCCTCTCTTGCATAATAATTGATCTGGAGAAATTTTTCATAAGTTGGAAAGATGAGCTACTGGAATTTTCTACTTAAGCTCTACATCTTTTTTCGAGTGTCCAATCTCGTATGATTTAATATTTCATTTGTCAGAGCTAACGGAGGCTCCATTTGGGGACATCGTAAGGTAATATCCACATACTTGCCATGTTTGCTTTGCCTGGAACTTAAACAAAAGCCGCCGCTCATAAAGAAGTCTGCAGGATTAACTTTTACGGCTGGAGGGCTTTCAGCCCGGATATTTTCAAGTGATAATCCACCAACAATGCAACTGGGACAGGCAGGAAATACTTCGCCAGATATATTTACCAAACAAGTATTTTCAGCAGTCTCCAGACTTTTCCTCTCCTTGGCACCAGCCTCCTGCTAAACACGTAAAGCGAACCCCGCTTCTATTCAGGACACTTTTTCGGATATCGCCCCTTAAACCTACGGATCCATTTATTGGCCGTTAGGGGTAAAAACCATCAGTCATAAAGCTTTTCCGGCGCCCTCATTTGTTTAAAAGGGCGGCTTTAGAACACCTAAAGTTACCGCAAAAGAAACTCTAATCCAGTTACAAAACTCCGGCTGTAATTTCATTCCGGAGCCCACACTTCCGCCAGTTCGGTTTAAATTGTACATCTGATTCGAATAAACGACAGCAATGCTGGTCGCGAGCTGCGCCCGAGGGTTGCAGATAAAATCCCGTTTCCGTATCTCCGTACAATTTTCCGTCGTACTCACTTGGCATTGCTGGAATAAAAAGGAGCACGCGGACGCCTCCGGCGGCGATCAGGGTACCATCGGGGCATTTATTATTTTTTATCAGAGGCGAAACATTTATTCAGCCGCATATGCGCCCGTTTATTTGCCTTTATTTAGCATAACAGTCGTAAAGCCGAACCCAAGCAGGGGCTTATCTTCTTGGCCATCGTAGATTTGAATTCGCGAAATGGATTGAAATAACCGTCTTCCAGACAGTCTTGCTTTTACTACGAGGAGTCGGCAAGGTAGTCGTAAAAGAACTACAAAAAGGACATAAATGATTGCTAAAGCAGTACAGTGAACACATGCTGGAGTATTTTTCTCTATTAGTCCGTCAGAGGGGAGAAATAACTGCAGTTTTACGACTACAAGTTTCTCCTTTTGTGGGAGTTCCGAATTTTTCATATGGAACATCGAAGCACCTGTGAAAATAAATTATTTGAAATATAAAAGTAGGCTACGATCTCGCAAACTAGAAGTGAGCTGTACTGGAAAATATCTAAATCCGCAGTAGCAAAAAACGATATAATCGATATGTTGACCACATCGAGTATATCGAATATATTTCATGAAATTGATTGACTAGATCGAATATATTGCAATGACCTGCCTGTCTGTTCGTTATTATTTTGGTAAGTTAAATTAAGGCAAATCACCACACAATTCTCAGGTTAATTTTTATACTGTGCTCACTTTGCCTGTCAGTAATTTAAGGTTAGTTAAAATGACATGTATTGGCTAATGTTCAAAATAAAATGGTTGAATGCCCCTTTATTACTATTTTATGGAACTGCAATATTATTTAACTGCCTATCTCAGGTTGGGTTCAGAATTTTACTATATTCACAAATTAGTAGTTCATTTTAGATTATTCGTCCTTGAGTAGCTCATGTACGTGGTTCTGTTAGATAAAATTTACAATCTGTCAGATGACACAAAAACTTCGCCAGTACAACAGCAATTCCTTGAATGTTAAAAAAAATCGTGAAGTTAACGAGGAATCGTCAGTTAATTTGATTCAATTATCGCTTTGCAACAAAACCCCCACTTCATTGTTACGCCATCCATTCACTTGTTTCTGCTGCTTGGAAATCCGCCAATTTCAGAAAATTTGATGACGCTATGAAATTTTGAGATTATTACGGCGTAGCTGGACCCTTGGATATGCGATAGGCCTCTTCAGCAAGGTTTAATCTCGTATTTTAATCAGTTTCCCAAACTTTGGCACTCGATTTATAGCTAATTTCTACATCGTACAGATTTCAACTTTGCTCGGAGATGGTCGCAGATGACTTTGCTGGAATTTCTCTGCTGGAAACGCTCCCCTGACTGCAACTTTCACCCAGGATGCTCCTTCAGACCCCGCTGATGTGATGCAGTGCAGATCTCTGGCTTCCGATGCTTAATTGTACCGGAACCGAAGTTCTAAAATTTCAGTTGTCGGCTGCCGATCTTCAGTCGCAGATGATATTGGAAAATGTTTAATTTTATCGTGGCGGAAAATGCCACAACACTTCCACTGGTTCACGGTGATGTGTACAATAAAATGCAACACTTTTTATAACTGGTAAACACTTTTTATTTGCAAAAATATTAATTTAAGAGAGCACAATTTCGCTCAAACTGTCTTAATTTTTTTCAATTGTTCTTTTCTTATTTTATAAAAACGCATCGCGTTGCTATGTTACCGCGATAATTTTTGTTAATTAGAAATTAGTTTTGATAGCAAAATACACAAATGGAGTAAAGTTTGATTACATAAATCTTAACTCAACATTTTCTTAAATCTAAAAAAAATGTCCTTTGCTTATAACTATCATTGTTCCTTCCGTTACACTCACAAATGTTTTAAAATTACTGCTCTTCTTTTTCACTTTGTCTTATTAATGAACTGGAAACTGAGTTCAAATTTACACACGTTGCTCGCTTTCTTTCTTTTCCGTTGCCTAATTTCGGGATTGCTCTTTGCAATTTTCTATTATCATTTGTTCTGATCTCATTTACCTTTCAGATTGCTTGCTATTTACTGACCTGTACTTTTATTAATAATTGGGCTCATTTATTCTGCACATAACAAACCATTTGCGTCAATTAATTTTGTTTGGCCTGGCTTTAAATATGCACAAACCTATTTTATTCAATTATAATACTTTATCTAGCCTCGACACCGCAAGGTAAATGAGGTTACAGATAATACATACATACATACATACATATATATAATACTTTATTTAAAGTCTCTGAAATATGCTTTGCTTATGCATGCCTTTATCCGTTTGATTACTACTTCTCGCATCTCATTACCGATGCATTTAATACTTTTATTATTATTTTAAATTGAAATATCATCAAATATCTTAGTTCTGTGCTTTACTAACTTGGTTGAATATCTTGCACTGCAAACAAAGCCAAGTTGTAGGCTTAAAACCATCTCAATATCGATAACATCGAATGGAAATATCTTCTTCTTCATCATTTTATAGGCCAGTGGCCTGTTTTAACCACAAAATGGTTCTATAAGCCCTCTTTGCTCTTAATCCGGTTAGATGGCTAACTTTGCCCGTCGATAGTGAGGAAGAGCTCTCTTGTTTAAGTGTTAGCTGGGTAGCCGAGAAACGTACGATTTTAAAAGACCGAGTACACCAATTTCACCCAATATATCGACTTATTCAACTATATCGCATATATCCTTCATGCAATATATTGAATAGATCAAATATAAATAAACTACATAAATTACATCAAATATATTCACTGCATGGAATACATCTACAACGTCGAATATATTGACTACATCGAATATATCCACTACATTGAAGATATCAACTACATTGAATATATTATCGACTACATTGAATAAATCGATTATATTGATTAAACCGATTACATTTAATATATCCACTGCATCGATTATAATTCATTTTATGAATATAATATAATATCGGCTAGATTAAATTTATTGAGCACTTCAGATACTACTAACTGAAAACATAAGAAGTATATATATTTCAAGAAACAATGCATTCTATATAATTTAGTGAAAATCAACTCAAAATATGATGAGTAAGTTTAATAAGTAACATACGATTAATACAAAATCACTATTTTCCTTGGAAAATTTTCACCAATTAAATACTCGTATTTGTAAAATTTCGTCCATTGACAATCAGGTAATAGTGAATATTTTCAGCAAACACAAAAACATGTTTAATTTTTTGAAGTTGGAATATGCACACAAGTTTTATACTAGGGATTCTGTATTTTGTTTTTTAAAGGTTCCCGAACTTGTATAAAAGCGGGTTTGAACTTAAAACTGACAATGACAGCTAACATTTATATTATTTCAGTGTCAAAGTCAAAGTAGAGATTCTCCTTTGAACTTTTATAAAATGTAATGAAAATACTTATTATTGCATTTCATATGGTAATGTACTACATTTTTACATTAAAAATCATTGAGTAAAGTGATATTTTGCACCATAGCAACCATTACTTCAAAGCAACGACGATTTGTTATACGTTTGGCAATACTCAAGTGTACTGTTGGTGGCATTGTAAGTCTGCGTCATATTCTAAATTAGCAGGTTAGGTTTTTCGTTAGTTTTGGCACAGAATGGCGCAAAACCTAAATTACTAACCTCGAATTTAACATAGACTTACAGTGCCACCAACAATACACTTCTGTACTGCCAAACGCATAACCTCAACTGGAGCTGCTTATTGTGTTTCAGTACATAAAAACAAGTTCCGTTCAGTTTGGTTGATAAATCTTACTTCTTTTATATTAAAATTTAATATTTCACATTTCTTATTAAAGCTATGCCTGTTCAGTAAAACATCACTTTTCTCAACTTGTTGGGTAATATACTATTGATAAACTCTACGTCAATAGTATCCAACCCGGTGTTTGTATAATTATCTTAAAGGTAATACTTCCAACGTTTATGGCAGATTTCACACCCTTAATCTATTCGTTTTAGTAACTTTCTGTAAGTACAATCCAAGGTAACGATTAGTTTCTGAAGTACACTTATGAAATTTTGAAAATAATAGCCCACTTTCTTTTTTTATGTTTACTGAACACAGTATATACAAATACTCAGGTATTTTCACATGTGTAATACCCGAATATTTTCAAATTTTGAATAAAATCTCCCAACAATTTGACATTTGTAATAGGAAATCCATAGTACCTAAGCACCTCTTCACAACCAGAGAATGTTTTGGGGCCTTGCAGTAAATTTTATCTGAAATTTAAACAAAATCACTATACCTTAAAAGCGTATACACTCATATGTGTAACAGGCACAAATATACAGGATGGGCTAGGACTTGGAGTTTTTTACTTCTTGAGACTGCAACCCAACGTACACCTATCATGCAACACAGGGTTGTTAGTACTCAAAGTGTCGTACTCATTTAATAACACTGAGTGAACCTGCTTTCAGATTAATATTGGGTATCTGTGTTGCCATGAAATGTGAATGTTAGCGTGCTGTTCCAGATATCGGGGCCATCCTCTATAGCTTTGTTAAAGAACTTTTAGCGAAGATCAAGTGTACTACCACAAATAGTATTAATTATATGTTTTTTAATAATTAAACGAAGTGCATTTATAATTAAAAACGCTATGGCTTGATGTTGCGCTTTAAACGAATTGGGTCGTCTACTATTTTGACAAGCGATAAGCAACAAAATGTTATTTAGTTATACATAAATTACCAAAAAATCCAAATTCGCAAACAACAAACGATTGTTTACAAGTTACAACATTTGGGAGCCATAAATCCACTTTAGAAAACAATTTACACAACTCGCTTCTAGTAGCATTGCATTGAAACTAAACTACTACGTATCTTACGTCACCATGCAAGAATATGATTGTTATATGCTAACAGAAACCCCGAGAATCCTACGTAAACCACCTAAAAAACATTGGCGTTACAAGCTTAGAGAGGAACCAATACAAGTCCAGGAATGGG
This sequence comes from Agriotes lineatus, assembly GCA_940337035.1. Lineage (NCBI taxonomy): Eukaryota > Metazoa > Arthropoda > Insecta > Coleoptera > Elateridae > Agriotes > Agriotes lineatus. The sequence continues at coordinate 58,979,839 of OW679203.1, forward strand.
GCCTAGAAATAGATTTCACTACAGGGTCTTGACCGGCCTCGAAGGGATTTATTTTTCTGGAAAAAAAACAGTTTAGGAATATCATCAAAATTCGGTGTTGTACAGCTAGGCCTTCCAACACTCTGGCGGATTACTAGAGCTTTATGGGATGACTTACTTTTGCAAGCCTCCCTAAAGAACCGATAAATTACCCTACTCACCTATTACATACGCCAATCCATCAAAGCCATAAGAGTAATAATATTATTTTTTTCAAAAATTATCCGTAATGAGTTTACACAACCTAGTTCATACACAGGGGTTTAAAGTGACTTAATCCCGACGGTACAGCACAGTTATATTTGTTAGAAAAATAACTTGGGGATTTATGTAAAAAAATGTACACCCTTACAAGTGATTGTTCAGCATTTAGTGAAGAAATTCCTAAGTACCGATTACACTTGAAACGCCGGCTAAATCAATTCGAGTACAATTTGTCACATTCAATAACACGGACCATTAGCAAGAAAAACTTGGCCCGAGTCGTGGTCTCGAGATAAAAAAATAGTGTCTAATTCCCATTTATGCTTCTGTTCGCTTTGTACGTTATATAGATTATTTATGAAGTGTTGAATTTCCCCAGATACATTCTTAAGTGATGCTCCTACACTGGACCAAATGTGCTCTAAAATGGAAGTTTCGCTGCTAGACTAACTTGAACTAATTTCATTAAAGGTGAACACCTTAAAAGGGGTTTTCTCCCAATTTAATACTGAGACCCGCTCTATGTGTTTGAAATATGTACATATGACTACTAAAACTTATAACCTAATAAAAACCTGATTCACTGCTACCCGGTCCAGAATAGCGAGCACATTCTAACCAACAATCTAAACAAAAGTAACCTACCATCGAAAGTAAGTGACTTATACTCCACAGTTTTATTATTAGGGTTACAAAAACACATATCAATAGGTTTGAATAAGAGAATGAACTGCTATATAAATTCAAGTACCAATTATTTAATAAAAATTAATAATTAGAAGCGAAAAGATTTTTACCAGGATACTGATTTAAATCGAAAAGAATAATTGTGTTATAAACTAAAAAAAAAATAGTACAATTAGAAGATTTGACCAATTAGGAGCACTCGGAATTGATTCGGCGAAGTAATATAGTCCCTAATTAAGAAATCATCATCCACCCGTTGCGTCGTACCACGAGGGCTCACCGAACAGACGCAGTTATAGATATGTTACAGTCTATGGCATTAAAAAGTTCTTTACACAAACATCGGATAGCGCACATATATCAGCAAAACAACCCGTTTATATATAATATAGCACAAATGCGAAAAATAAAAAAAGAAAATGAAATTAGTAAGTAACTGTTGGTTGTTTACTAGTCATAGAATTTAAAATCTATAATAATTAACCTCCATAAAAAACGCGATTCGATAAGCTATGCGGTTTCAATCACTGCCGGAAACGCAAGGATGATGGCTGCGACGCGGGGAATCCAAAAAGTTGAAAAAATTCCCATAACCTGCACTGTTAACCACTTAGTCTGAAAGACAAGAAGAGTCGACCAGAACGAGTCGAAACTTCCAAGTGGCATGGCTTTTCACAGAGTGTAATTTGTAGGCCAACAGGTGGGGGGCCGCAACGATCGGTTACTTCAATATTCAAAGGTTTGCAATAGATGGCATGGCAAATATCGGGGATTACTTGGAATGAGAAAAAAAATTAACAAATCGTCCGACCAGGTGAAGGCAGAGGAATAACAGTTCCTAACCTGATATTTTTAGTGGTCAACAAGTGGTTTTACTTCCACATCCCATGAATATCTGATTCAATCAGATGGGTGCAACAATTCATCGAATCATAACGCCAAATCTGCATTTAATTACTCAAGTTTTGCGATATAAATCCGTTGACCAAACGTCACCAAAAAAGTTCCTTACAGCATCTAAAGTTAAGTTTAAGAAAATGAAAGTGCTAGTTCGACAATTACCGACGTGAAAAGTTTTCTAAAGTGCTGTAATAGTGCACTTACTGCATCTCGTTCTTACATTTAAAATGTCTAAATTCTAGGTCTTAAACTTTTAAAACGGCCAATTTCAAAACTATCTAATTTTGGTACTAATAAAAGTATTCCCCATTTTGTGAAACAGCAGTCTAAACTACCTTTCAGAAAATTGCAAAATGGTTAAATAATAGTAATAAATGTGCTAATAGGGATAAAAGTAATATATAAACCACGAATGTCAAGACTATTGCAGCCTTTCACAACTCATTTATAAAAACGCCTTTTCAATCTTATACTTAAATATTATTATTGCTAGCATCTAATTTTGAGAAAAGTCTGAATTCTGAAGTCCTAGAAATTTATATAATATCATTTCACTTATTGTGACAAATGTTTAGCTACCAAAGTAATATTATTTGAAGTGCATGTATCAACCTTCACTAACTCTGCACGGTTAAACATACAAAGCAAATGTTTTCTACTATATTGTGGTGCCCTAATATGGGTATAATGAATCTTTCAATATAATTTTTAATTATTTGAATAAATTAAACGGCCCTAACTATCACCCTATTTGTAATTTGCCCGGCTATACTGTAATAATGCTTAAAATCCCTAATTCGAATTTACTCTCATCTCAGGGTTAGGTCGCTACATCTAATTAAACGAATATGAACTTGCTTTTCCTATGATTACTGATTAACTACATTTGGCTGTGAATTACTATTTAAGGTCCTATTTTAAAATATTCATTTAATTGTAAGCTATTTATTTAATGGGATGTGACAACTGGGTTACATTTTTAACAAATACAAAACCAAAATGGTTTACTTGCTTCGATAATACGTAAACAGGCGAACAATTTAAATTAATATCTCGATGTCCATGCAATTAACGCTATTGCTATGCGATAAGTATTCCGCCTCATAAACAAAACGCTTTTACCCACGCCACCAACCGGAAGTGACACGCTAAAGGACGCTAAGAAAGCACATTTACAAAAACCAACACATTTAGTAGCCAAAATCTGACCTTTTGATAGCTTCTTCGTTAAAAATAGCTGCCCCTCGCTGGAACTCCCACGGTACTCTGGGCCATTCGTTGTTATTTTTCTGCAGTCATCAAGGCTCAAATCTGCGGTGAAACCCATCTGGTAAACGGCTGAAGCTCTCGGACACCTCTGGAACGGCTTCCAATGAAGCTGGGGCCTCAAATATTGTACTATGCTTGCTACACGGCCGCTGCTCTCTTATTCACTCGTATAGGAACTTATCAACCTGGATGGACCTCCGTAGAATATGCCCAAAGCTCCACAGCTTCCACTGAACCACTTTGACGCCTCGTATTTTACCTGTGCGAAAGTCCAATGCAAGGAAAAACTTCCACAAGTAACCCAGGACACAATCACTCATTTAAACAACACTTTTAATTAGCTTGGGTATTTATTGACACATAAATAACTTGATTTTTGGGGCAGCGTGGCAATTTTACAACCAAAGCTTTCGAAGAAGCTACCTCAATTGTTTTGTTTACGGTTTACACATTGTTACATAAATTACCAAGCCTGATTTGATTTTATTATATTTTAAACAAAGATAAAGCTATTCATAAACGTCACTATGCAATGATTTTTATGCCCTATGCTATTTCTTAACAATTCTGAAATTCAAAACATTACTGAACGTTCTTATAATAAATATTTGTTTCGCTGGTTATATTATTAATTACTATTAATTATTATGCGTAATATAAATGCTACTAAAATGTATTCATAGCAATATTTATGTTTCATTTGGTGTACAGAAACGAGTTAATCCAGAAAATAAACATTAATAAGAACATCGAAATAATAAAAAACAAGTACATATACAGTCGTAAAATAATAAACTGTAGATGAACTAAGAATACATACAATTTTGTGCTATTGGTTATACTACATTTTTTATTTTTAAATCCAAAGGTATTTGTTTATATAATGTGCGAGTGGTTTTACTACATCGCGTAAACAATTTTGTAAAATATTGTACTCTCAGCAGTATCGTGAAAAACATGGAATTAATTTCCTCTAAATATTTGTACAACTTCTTTTACAGGAAAAAACAACACAACAATATTGCTGAAACCAGGAAACTTTTAATTGTTTTTCCCGCGAAAGCGGTTTTAAGATATCTTTTAACAAACTTTTGAAATAAAAAACTTTATACCCACATCTTAACCCTTAGAAAAGGCATCTCGGTTTTCATTTCTAAGCTGTTTATCAGAAAATTTGCAAATATAAATTAAATTCAACAACTTAACGTTAGCACTTTCTGGAAATAAATTTTATTTATCTTCGAAGGCATGACATCGCTAGCTGTCTTTCTATTTTAAAAATTGTTGTTTGTTGTACTTGGAATAAACAACTTTTGCATAATTTCAAATCTGCAAATATCGAATATTAAAATGTCTATGTTAAATTCAGAATTCCAACGAACATGTTACACCGGAGTTTTTAAAATTTCTATTACAAAATTAAAATTATGTTAATGTAACCCCTTATTTTTACTTAACTTTTACCGTTGCCGCATGGAACCGCTTTCGCATTACTTAAGAAGACGGCGATGTCACTTAGACTAACCTTAACTAAGTGGCAGCAGACACCACTTGCCCACCGAGGTCCCATCGTATAGCGTGTACGAGGCTGATTCACTTGAAACACGTTTATAATAAACCAGCCAAATAAGATCAACTAGCGATGGGTTTTCTGTTCAATCAATTCATAGAAGAATTCAATTCAAAAACTATAGTTGTAGAACCGAGAGAGATTTCTTGTATAAGAGGGTGGAAAACATTCAGCTTAAAAATAGGCACATTCAAGAGATGTTGTGAGTCTTTCTTATATATTCTGTAATGAAAGTAAAAGCTCTTGTAAAAGCCAAAGCTTTTGTACATTATAGATTGCAATTACATTCATTATCAGAAATGGCGTCCTCGTAGCGTATTGTGGAATAAAAATGTACCAGAAACATTAATCATAAACATCTCAAATTAATACACTTAAATCACAATAGACTATTAAAAAATGTAATACTTTAATAGCAAAAGAAATATACCGGGTGTCCACTCCCGAAGTTGAACATATGCAATCAATATTGTGCATTCGAGTTTTAGGTATCATTTCTATACTACGTCAGTAAATATTATTCTTATTATTATTATATTACTAGTATCAATTGATGTGCAATAATTTTATCTTTAATACCATTACCTTTTCTGCAAGTTGAATTGTCGAGCAGGAGTCAATAATAGCGGTTTAAGTAACAAGGAATGTATGGATCTATTAACATTTGAGGTAGGCAAGTACAAGCCAAGGCGCAGCCGCGGCTTGTTGCCTGCCGAAAATGTTAATAGGACATACATTGCGAGTTATATTATTATATTTTTCTCGCTGGTTATCGAAATTTTCCTAGCTTTTTAAAAAATCGTTTGGTTTTTCACTTGTCACCAGAATGAATTTTCGTGAGTCGTGTTACCTGTTAGTGTCACATTTCACATAAACACTTGCAATTGTAAACAAAACGTCTAAGTCTGCATCTTGCGTTGCTAATTTTATTATAATAGGAACTTAACAATAATATTAAGTTCCATTGTCAAGGGAAAGCAGCAAACAGATATAATCACCGACTTACACATTTTGTTCTTAAGGCTGTATCACTCACTTACATGATCGACAGCGGGAAAAAACGTTTAATGTAATGTTAAATTGGTATGTTGCATTTTGATAAGGGACACCCGGTATAAGTTAGCTCAGAGTGCGGTGGATTCAAATTCAGCTGCAGACATTAGCGTTCAAACCCGAAATACATATTAATAGCAATTAAATACAAACACAACAAACAAATAGATTGCATTCAAGTATATACTCAACAATAATTTCACGAACCAAAGGTGTACGGTGTTTATTCATACAGAAAATGATCTGATTAGATAAAAGCGTTCGGAATTGATTCAGCAAAGTAAGAAAAGCAGCAGTCAGCATTAGAAAACTATACAGTAAGATGCATTTCTAAATTATTGTGCCAGTTGTACTATTGTTAACAAATAGAGAATACTGCATAAAATCAGCGAAAACGAAATTTGTTGGCCAACATAAGATTGATTGCTAGACGCAATTATAATTAAGTGAAAGAACAACTTATTGTTTTTTTAAATAGTTAAAATAAAATTATAATCGAATTCAAGATCCCTAATAGGTAACCTCGATGTATTTCAATTCTAGCAAAAAGTGCAATATTTAGGAACAATAGGAAAATCTGACCTGAGCAGCTACTACTTGCCCTGGAAGATCCGGGAGAGTCTGCCTGAACTGACCTGTTCCGGTTTTCCCTAGTATCGAATTTGCGGTCAAACTGCCGGAAAAATAGGGACGTGCCGGAGTTTCAACATAAGCAGATTTGCAGCCGAATCTTGGGATTACTCGAGGAAAGAAAAAATCATCTTCTGGCGGGAAAATAGTGTTTTACTTCCAAAATAATAACAAATCCTGACTTAATCAGACAGGTGCAGCAATTCTACAAACCAGTAAAACTAACTCTGCACCAGATTATCGTCGATTTTTTTGGAATAGGTGCATTCGCAAAATAGCATCAAAGAGGCTCCTAACAAACACATCACATTAGAGCTTCGCGAGTAAAATTAAATTTACTTAGAATTTCCAATAAGGAAATAGAAACCAGAGAATGGCCCCACGTAAAATGTGTTTGCTAGTTTATATTTCGTGGATTGATGTTAATAATATGATAACAAATAAATAAGTTTATTAATAACTGTATTTACATATTCAGTTATATATATATATATATTACTTAAAGTCTATTTACTACTACGACGTCTGCATTTTTTGCGATTCAAACGTGAAATATCTCGGTATGTTTAATTTTATTAATTTATAATATAACGACAAACTTAACTTAACACAATGTATTCGAAGTGAAGACCAACATAACTTAGTAATTCTAATAAGAATTTATATCTAAGATTTAGATGTAAGTAATATAATTGTCAAGGTATGATGGTTTAATGGCACGTTCTGACCTGGTTTGAATTACCCTTTTACAGTTGCTGTTATCTCCATTTTTTTGGGGTACCATAATATTATCTGTAATATTATTAGTACACTTTCTTTCCTTAGCAATATCTGGATTAAAAACATAATTGTCTTCTACTTTTTCCTTTTCTTTGATCCGTGTTATAGTTAAGCTTACTATTTTATCTTTCATCAACAAACGTTTGAAGAAAACGTCTATTTCTTGTATATACTCTATTTGGTTAGTCACTATTACACATTATCCTACCGATTGCGCCATGTTGTGTTCGCTACTTCTATATTTTGTTGAGTGATCTTAATAATATAATAACAAATAGATAAGCTTATTAATAGCTCTGTTTACATATCCAGTTACATGTGTCAAAATAGTTGTCTTGTGTGAATGTGTGCGCCGTTTACCACGTTCTTTTTAAAGTCTATTCCTTACTAGGACAGTACGTATACCTATTGGTATAATAAATTAATGGGCTGACGTATTTCACTTCATTGCAGGTAGGGTTTATGTTGGTTGTTTATGTAGTATCCTACATCAGCAAACGCTACGCCAGTTGTGGGTTCAATCCTTAGAATTACTGGTGTAAGCCGAAACTAATAATTTATTTATACAATGCTGAGTGGATAAACTAACAATATTTTAATCAATTATTAGTATTAAATAAACGTCGCCCTTTAATGGCCGCAATTGAGTGGGTATGACATACGCAACATGAGAAATATTTGCAATTTAGGTGATAGCTGTAGCACTTTTAGTGGAAATGACTATAAGATACCGATTTATTGTTTAAAAGGTACCCATATGTGCGGTTTAGCAGCGAACATGTTAAATAAATGTTATTAATTAAACTCCCATCATACCAAGTTTAATAATACACAAAGCAGCTAAACATCATCCTTCAACTACGTATTTCTGAGGCTTGCGAATGTGAGAGTAGTTTATTTTGTAACTACTTATAAAAATGAATAAATCTCACGTGAGGAATAAAAGATAAGCGATTCACTGCCTCAGGAAATCCAATGGGGACGGGAATAATTGTAGCACAGATATAAAAGTTTCATATCTGTGGAAAATACTAATTCTGCATTGAAAAGCGTTGCTACGGGTACGGAGTAACCGTTTAAATTCGAGCGATAATGATTGTAGCAGCTAGCAAAGCCGCCCGAAGAGCTCTTGTACTTCTGTTTTTGTAAATAGCAGCAGCATTTGCTACCTTGTTTTTATTGATAAAGTATGTTTCTACTGCATACAATTAATCTACACAATAATAAAACTGTAGGTTTAGGTGTAAACAACGTTAATTATATTGCCCGTACTCGTCATATTGTTTAGTTTGAAATACACTCTAAGTTAGGTTTACGTCAAAGAACGGTATTTAAAATATCATTACGTGTCACATACCCTAGATGGGACGCATTTTTATATATCTTTCGAAAGAATCCCAACTATGCCGCCATTCCCGGCGAGATAAGCCTAAATCTTCCGTCTAAATCGACACGGCATTAAAATCAAGTAGTCGTTCTCCAGTCAGAAACTCGCCCTAAGCCTCCGCTATCGCCTCCAAGCCCCAAAAAGTTGAGAAAAAGTTCCCTTCACCGCCTAACCCGCATTGGAGTTCGCGATCTGCACAAATTTTCCAGCGCATAACCTTTATCGCGCATTGGAAGCTCATCATCCGATGGTTTTTCGGTGAGGAAATGTCGGCGTGCCATTACACCGCCCCCGATAGGACACCCGATAAGTCAATCCGATTAGGCGGATCCGGCGTGCGGTTTCGTTTGCATTATCAATTATTGATGATCCTCTGAAATATTTGGGTTATCTCGCCGAGCGGTGAGCGAGTTCGAGGGTTTATCTTGGACGTGTTTGCTCGCAGACTATGTGTGTTCCTTGGTTTACATTGACGAAATTAGATTAATAATAATTAATGGCTCTAGTTAAAGAACGCGAAGTTGACCTACCGTGATCCTATATTTTAATTCAATTAAGAACAAGTCTGGAAATTATTGTATGTACATCACCACAACCATATTGATGAGTTAATCAGCAAAAATCATTAGATTTTTCTCTTGCAAAAACAACTGTATTCCAGTTAAAAGTTTGTGCAGAAAGAAAAAACTACTGTTTACATTGGAGGGATGAAATAATTTCTATTCCATTGCTATAACTTGCAAACGCACAAAAACGATACTATTAAATTTAGTGTCAGAGCATATAAAATATGAAGGTCCTAAAGAAAAAAATATTAAATGGATAGAAATAAAGCAACTATGATAAAATAATATGCTATTGGAGACCAAGTACGTACTTGCTAATATCGAATTAGGACACAATAACGCCAGTAATGACGGTGTGCTCCTAACAAAAGAGGGAAGCTGCTATTTATGAAAGCAATTAATTCAAAGTGAAAGAGAATCTGCTAATTATAGGGGCTTCCCTTGTAAACCTCAAGAACAGGATTTATAGCAGAGCTGCTCTAGCAAGATATGGAGTAGAAAATGATTGGTGTCTAGTTCAGAAGCAGAAAATTTAATACTTAGTTCAAGGAAAATGAGAAGCTGCAAATCTGTATTGTCCTGTAAATAGATTTTGACGTTTTGAAACTGGTAAAAATGAATTTTTGTGTGAAATTTGATCGACTTTATAACGTTCAACGTTTATTGTAGGACATTATTAAACAATACTTCGGCTAGCTTAGAGTATACAGCCGCGGTTCCAAGATGACGGGCACAAATCAATCGACAGAAAAACAAAAAAAGCACTTACAGTCAAGGGTAGCCTCTACAAATTTACTCAAAAGAGTTGGTTGAATAGTACTAAAAGGTCCGAAATGAATTCAAAACGACAAATCACGTAAAACTAGGGCGAGGAACGGCTTGTTACCTAAGATTTCGTGCGGTCAAAAGGTAAGTTTCTTTTGAAACAGCTTCAAAACATGAAGTAATCAGATAGGGTGCGGACATTTGCAAAACCATTATATCAATCCTGCATCTTATTTTTGACGACCTTCGAGAATGAATTCGCTTTCTAAACCTGCAGGAAAGAAAGCCTCGAAAACTCGTCCTACAACATTAGAAGTAAACTAAAGACAATATTACCTGATAAAAAAACATTACGACACTATTTGGTTATTACAAGCCCAGCCCACCTGAAATGGTGGTAATAAAGAGTTACCGGCTAGCTTAGTCGAAAAGGCGTAGATTATTCCGCAATTCGTTCCTACACCATACAACGATACGATAATTCATTGAGCGCCACAGGTTTTCTGTCGATAATAATGGACGATTTCTTAAAAGCGGAAAGAGAACCCCATCTTCAGGTGTGTTGTCCACTGCTGCATCGACGTCTTTTCTAGCGGTGTCCCGGATTGTGGTTTCCTACAGCTAGAACCTTTTACACTCAAATACAGGAAAGATCACATGCAACAACCGTCAGATGGAGTAATTATAATTCAATCTATTGACGTCAAACATCAAAATTACGTTTATACGAAGATCACAACTGACATAATTACTGAATCCTAAGCCCTACATGAAGTCATGGGGTTTTAAAACCTACTAAGTATTATTATCGGTCATCTTACTTAACTATTTACCCGATTATTAATTCGTGAAACGATAATGACTGTTTTTGCCGTTATATGAACGTTATACGAGGTCTTTTAAACATGCGTCACTTTAATTTGCTTTCGCGGCAAATGTTACACAGTTGCTGGTGTCCCTCTGGAACGCGCTAGAACCTTTGTCACTGCAGAGACTGCTGGGGGTTCGGGAAGTCGAATGGATATAGAAGCGGTACTGAATAAAGCGAGGACTTGGGTAACGTGGTTAATCCCTTCATCAGGAAATCCGATAATGCTGATAACGAAACGATCGAAGCTACCATATTCCGACATGCAGTACTACATAAACCAGGTTAATTGGCTCCGTGATTGATCCCGCAAAACGGTATGAGGAGGTATTCTCCGGAAATATGATCCTATCAAGGCCTCACACAAGTGAAAGCCAATCGACACCAATTGCACAACTTGACCGGAACGGTCTCGTTTAAGACCCTAATTTGAATGTTCAGACTGAATTCTGAATGCTCCAAAAGACTCCGCAAAACCCTTTTTAAAGATCTGGACACCGTAATACCAGAAAGGGCGCCCCATTGGAGCTAGAAACATTCAGATGTTTGCAACTATTGGTTGAAAACGGAGCAGGCGTTTAATTCGGCAATGTGTTGGCTGAAGCCTTACAGGGATGCGAGATAGAGTGACAGATTTTTGGACAGGCTTGTGAGAAGGGGTTTCTGTTCGACACGTGTGTTTTATGGCTCATATATCAACCCTGAAATGAGGTTTACTGCGTTTTTGATGCCCTAACGAGCGTTTCGACAAGCCACACTCTAGTCAAAGGGGACCGGCATATGAGCTACGCGCAGCTGCGACGAAGACACTGTACTTATTTGAAGGCGGCTTAGCTACGCACATGCGCGCCCGTCTGCTTGATTCACTTATGAGACAGCGGCTTAGGTTATCAAAGAATAGGCCGCTAAAACACATAGCTGGTGATTTGAGAATATATGAGCTGCCGGAATTTTTGCTAGCGTGCGTTAACCTGAAAAATTCGTATAATACATATACTATAAATAATAAAAATCAGAAAAAATCAGGTCATCTGACTCAATTAATTTAGATATTTGTGTATATATATTTGCGGACAGTTTTGTTACCATATATTATAGACAATGCTCCTGGAAAATTTTTAGAATGTATATTATATCGAACAGTCGAAAACATTCCTTAGTTTGATTTACTGTACTCCACGAAGAGTAAAATACCCTGATACTTTATTTCACCTTTGATAACCAAGCCAAGTAGGATAAATGTGGGATTAAATCACGGTATGCATTTGTAACTTCCTCTTCTTTCTCTTGTATTAGGCCAATTGTTTGTTTCATTTCACAATGTTGTACCTCTATGAGCCTTCTTTGCTCGTAAGCCGAGTAGATGCCTAGCTTTGCCCCTCGAAGTTGAAGGGGAGTTCTCCACTCCCCAGCCTGAGGATCGAACATGTTACGCATTCCGATATTCGCTCACTATTTGGAAGATCTGTTTAAATTTAAGACCCAACGTTTGGTAGATAATTCTTATACTTTACTACCTCTAGTTTTACTATATTTTCAATCTAGCCCTTAAATGGTGTCAGATACATATTTCCTTCTTTTTGGCTTAACTATGCGTCTCTTTCCTAACAGCACCTTGTCTTTCATTGTTTTCTTCTTCTGTGGTTAGACCTCTGCAATCAACATATTGAATAACTTGAAGCTATGATACTATCATAAAAATTTAGTCTACTTAACTGTTCATACTAGTAACTGAGATAAGTGAAACGTGATACTAACATCGAATCAGAATTTGTAAATTTGTTATCAAGATTTCTCTTTCGGAAACCTTCGGGATTCACCTTCAGGATTGGACTACATTTTCGGTTTCCAATTTTGGAACTTTTTCAGTCCTAGCTTTAGTTCAGATCCTAGAATGTGCATTTTACGTGGCTCACTTTGATGACGCTTTGAAAGCGCGCAGATTTGGTGTTATGGATAACTGGACTACAGCACCTACTGATTGATTCGGGATTTTTATGCCATTTTGGAAGTTAAGTTACCCGTAGGCCGTCCAAAATCTAAGGTATAAAACCTGTTACAGCACGAAAACGTCGTTACTACATGAATTTGGCATTCAAAATACTCAACCGTCAGTTACCCGATAAAACGACACAAATCGGAAAAATTCTCGGATCGGTTGCCGACTAAGACTCATAAGGAGAAGGGGAGGTACACTACAAACTTAATTAGGGCCACGACCCGACAAACGAAAGAAAGATGTTATTTGCCAGACGCCACTACTATACTAAATCGAGGAAAACACAGGTGGGCTCACCGAAAAATTGGAATCGGTGAATCAACATTTGCGATCCAACCTTGGCAGTAGTCGGGCGACGGTCCACGTAAGCCTGCATTGAACCTACCTTGCTTGCATTTTCCTACAGCTGCTTGAATCCCTTTACAGGGTAAATCACAAACTACACCTTCAAACGTCATAAATCTACTAGAGAAAAGCACAACTACTTGAAAATGAACTATATTAACCTAGAAATATGCATGTGAACAATAAACATTAAATGAAATACTCAATAAATGTTAGTATTGTTAATTTCGCGTAGCTTAATCTAACACAGGCGATAAACTTGACAGCAAATGATCTAACTGACTCAAAACCGGTAACAATTTTAATTGCGCAGTAAAACTATTTACAAACAATAAATCTTGGTGGTAATCAATCAAATCTGACTAATTCACGGCACATAGTTTAATCTCACAACGTTAAGCTAAGTGCAAACATTAAGACTTGGCGATAAATACTCAAATAAGTTAAGTGCAGTAACGACAGTTTAAACACTTAATTTTAAATTATCATCAACGCTAAGCAATGGCGCTCTTTACTGCACCCAAATAATTATTAAAATTATACATAGAAAATACAATACCTTGTAGAGGTTCAGCTTGCTCTGGTCCAACGATGCTGCAAGCCGTGCCCAAGTGACTGCCTCAAAATGCTTGAAGGATTGCGAGAAACGACCTAGGGTGCTATCTGTTGAGCAGGTCTGCACGATGTTAAATCCCCAAAGAGGCCAGAAAACGAAGAACGTAGTCGACAGGCAAGGTTGCTGTACGGTACATGTAATGTCATTAAAAGCAATTAGCACGAAAAAGGTTCCCATTAGTTATCCGCCCAAAAACCGCCAATCGGAGCTTTTCAACTCCATAATACGAGATACCTCGGCTAATAACTGTACCAAACGTTTCTCAAATAACCAGAAACTGTCCGATCACAATCCCTTACAATTTAATTTAATTTCGACGAAAGCCTGGCGAAGGTCCAATGCCTCCGCCTTCGCGTAACAAACGATCACACTCGTTGCTTTCTACAAGTCAGGCGGTTAAATGTCGATACCAAAGGAAACGCGCGCGTGCTTAACTTATCATAGTCTCTCTAACTCATACAGAAACTTCCGGGTTTGCGTCAAGTTGTGCAACACTCGTACGTGAAAACTTAGACAATTTAACATCAGACAATGGGCATCCCGTACAGGTATAAAAACATGATACGCCGACTTACGTCATTCATGCGGCAACCAAGCACATCTAAATTCAAATCGGCATTGCTCAAGGTATCATAAAAGGAGCAGGAAGATGCTAGTATTTGGAATGCACAAGATTGAGTTTTGAAACATAAACTGCCAAGTTGGACCTAGATGAAGCGGAAAAAGACCATTATTTTACCGTCAGGTGAGCTGACGCTGTCAAATTTATTTTTAGGCCTTTTCTTCATTTGTTTCCAAGTGACTGCACGCTGAAATTGGCCGATCGGGATTCGTACCGTCTTTCGACGAAAATGGTATATGAGTCAAGGTCCGGAACGTTCGTTGTAGAGGTTACTAGTGGTAGATATCAAATTTATTACCAGAATAATATTTTTTACCAAATTTCATTTACTTTGTATATTTTTTTATGTGCGGTAAATTTCCTAGTTAGGAGGGGGGGAATAGCAGAAGAATACTTTTGCTGATATAGGTGCGCCACCTGGTCATGGTGCGAAGTTTTTTGGAACGCTTGATAAAACCCACTTAAATTAGGGTTTGTCAACTTTGCCCGTTTGTATCTGTATAATTCCTGTAGTATATTGACTCATTTAATCTTTTGTAATAATTTATATAATAACAGTTTAAATTCTGTTCTCGTCTTTTATCTGACGAACCTAACGTTACTTATATAATAATTGGCATTCATTGCATATTGCCCATAATTTTGAATCTATTTATTTGAACTTGCTTGCTTGCATTAAATTTATTAGATTTGTTTCATTAAAGTACGGTAATTTTAAATGAGTCTAGTGTTATTCCTGTAAAATATATGGCGCCTATAGGTTTATTAGTTACCAAGAACTCACGACCCAAAATCGCCGAGAAGGTCGACCAGGCGCGGGACTTGCGTCCGTTTAGGAATTACAAAATCCATACCTGTTCTGGATTTTGTAATGGTAAAAACGAATTCAAACAAGAGGAGCACATATATGTCAAATTCAACGAAATAGTATAAAGCTACAAAAGTAGAGAAATATATTAAATTATAACCATAAACTGGTTCTTCAAAATATAATACTTTTGTTAACTATAAGAAACCAAGTTGAAGGCATCACAACAAGATGTATATAGTTTCACGGAAACAAAACGAATTGAACTCGTTACAATCGCTGCCAACTTGTATCTCTTAGCTACAACGGTTTTAATTACGACGCTACAATTTTCAGAATAAGAGCGCGAACTTTCAGACTAGAGCTATTAATTATAATGATATATTGGTCTAATTCAGCTAGCAATAAAAACTTGAAGTAATGAAAAATTATATTTTCGTACAAAATCTCAAATTAATCCTCTACTTTAAACTTTCTAAGAAATCTGAAACGAATTTTTCTGGCTTAAATGTAAACTTCAGGCGAAATGTATTGAAACATAACCGATGTTTCTCTAACTGCCTTATATCACGCAATACTGATACTAACTGCGCCTCAATAGTGATTAGAAAAGTGCGAAAAACAAGATGGTGGTCATGTAGCCCATACTATGTTTCACGAGAAATAAACTCAAACAAATAATTTTCTGCACTTAAAATTCCTTGAAGCTTATTTTTGTACCTTTATTTAATAAATTATTTCATTATTTTTAAAACCACTCGATGCATTTCGACAGTCATTTGGAATGAAAAATAAGTCGAAATTCGCTACTAGATCCATTTTAAGTACACGTAGACGTCTGAAAGTAAGGTTCAAAGCCCCTATATGAAAATATTTAGCAGTTTGCTGTAATATTAATATTCCAAACCTGGCAAGTGGGAAAATTGTTTTTCCAAAACTTCCTTTGCAGTCTAAATAATCAAGCAGGTCATTATGAATTCTTCGCTGGCTTGGAACTTTCCTGGCATCCAACCAAGAGACACGTAGATGCTCCCCATGCAAATTGCACCCTGAATACTGATGCGTATTTGCGAACAAAGCGAACGCATAATTGCGGCGACCTTGGATTACAGGATTACATTCAAGGGCCTTAAGATGCACAAGTGGGCGAAAATTATTTAAGCTTAAACGGTCTACCTAAATTAGTCTGGCAGTTGTGCTTCATGTAAGCCGCGTTGATGTAATTTACACCACAGGACACCTTGTTCCGTTGGTCCTAATTCCGGTTGTCTGACGCAAGTATTTTGATGTGCACAACGACTTATTATTGGTAAAATATAATAAGTAATCAAGTTCTTTAGCGACTTCTCTTTGAAATCTACACTAATGTTGAAAATTTTAAAAAATTTATAAATCAGGATAGGCAAACCTCTACTTGTCGCAGAGTAAATGATAACATATAGGAATGAATATAAAAAAAGTAATGCTAGAAACAGGGAAATTATTAAAAGAAGACAAAAACTTCTGAACAAGGAAAGAAGAAACTCAGTACCATAAAAAGAGATATAAAACGTTTGAAAAAAGCAGTAGGGTAATGCTTATTACTATACTGACTGATCAAGATGGCATTGAAATACAAGATAAAGAACATTAAACCAGTTTGTTGTCGGTAAATCTCCGTTTAGCACAAGTAGTAAGCTTAACGGGGGCTCAGCGTAATGGAGGAGGGTCGTATTCTGAAATAAGAGGAAGCTCGCTCGCGATATTCGAAACGATCATAGCTGGTTTAGCTGGCTAAGGACGTCACGCGATAATAAACTGCTACGTCTCTCTGATACGCCTCGAAATCTATTTCATAATGCCAAACCCATACCTAAATTGGCGGTAATGCTTTTAAAAATCTATTTCTAGGTACGCAAAACATATTCTAAATTGACGGAAAACTATACATTCATCAAATAATAAACAATAAACTTCTTACTTTAGTGCAGTTAATTAAAAAGCGTGGGAATTGAGGCGGTTTGTTACAGGAGCTGAGCGAAAAATTGGCCCGGATCAGTTGCCGCCAAAGTTTCCTAGATTTGCGGGCTTGTATCTGAAAAACAGAGGCACTAATGCTACGCTGTATGTAGGGAAAATATCTCCATAGCTGGGTTTGAAGAATGAACAGCGGTAGTTTGATAGCATCTACGAGCAGTCAGCAGGAATTCACACGCGATGAACGGATTTTCTTCCAGGTTTGTCGGAAGGCCGGAGGGTTGTGAAACAATAGATTAAGGTACAGTGCGTGTATAGCGCTGCTGCTATATAGAGCGTAGTGAGACACGATATACGTTATTTATTGGAATCTATCTGACGATTGGTCGATATCAATATCAGTCGTCTTCTTAAGACAAGACGGGATCGGAGTTTCACATTTGACAGACGCGTTTCTAAAAGCTGGTGTATTTGACAAGGTCGTAATTTGTCTGAAATTGTCAAGGCTTTACTACGCTGTGAAATTTATGATACGATATAACACTCCGTATACATCCTTTGTACTTGCCTACATCTATACAAGTACTGACCTCCCGGCGACCAAAATTTTCAGGAATTATGTTTTCTTTGGTGCGCACCTTTGAAAACCAGCGTCGGCGTGAATTTTCAAACGATTCTAAAGTTTTTACACTGAATTGCATCACTCAAAAGTTAGTCCAAAAATAGCATGACAGAAATAATCAAAATGGAGATAACGAGCGTTATAAATCATAATAAAAATAATGAAGCATTGGGAAAAGATGGCGTACCTACAGAAATGTTGACGTTTATAAAGAACTAGAAAGATGCAGTGGCGTATTAGCGCAGAAGCCTAAGAAGCCCAGGATTTTGGAGCAAAATTTTAGAGGGCGCTAAAATGGAATACATAAATATATATATATTACTACCGCGGAATATACTCAATATTTGACAAAACAGGAATCTGGTTCGCACCTGTAGTGTTCTCGAGCCGAAACTGACTTCCAACCATTAAAAAAAAGCTAATTCGTTTTCACAATCTATTGACTATAAAACACATAAAAACAGAGATAAAATATAATAAAACCGAAGAAAACTAGATTTCACTGATAGAAAAACATACGTACAAGATATCTAGATCAACTCGCGTGTAAGTATACAACATACATGAAACAAAATCAAAAGAACATTGAAAAGAACGATGACACACTTGTCTTTAAAAAACGCAAATTGCGCACACTTAAATTCACACAATTCGCGTACCTAAACGCACTCCTTAAGCGCGATTAGTAATTTTAAATTTAAAAAAAATTTACTTAGAAGTACGAACTTCCTCTGTCGCAGTGTGATTCGGTAAGAAAGTTCCGGTCATCTGATGTCACGAAATAATTTACTTCACTCTTCATATGGCGAAATTCAGATTAAGTTTCACAATGTGTTTCCTGCACATGGCCGGTTACACGCACTTCTATTATTCAAGAATACACTGCTAAAATCTGACTTACAGTAATACAACATAGAAAATACAACTTAGTGTATCTTTTAACTATGAAAATGGCAATGCGTTTTATCTAAAATTTCCGCAACAAATAGTTTGTGCGTTATTCTAACACTAAGTAAAATATTGGCGTAAAATTTTAAGGAGCTTGTGGCGCCACCCATCGTTAATACTCAACTGTAAATACGGGAAGTGGAAATGTGTTAATGTGGATAGCGAACAACTGAACCATTGACTTCGCGGTAGTAGCTAATAACTTTGGAGGTCCAAAGTAGATCTTAACAAAGGTAGAAGGTTCACAATCAGTGTGGTTAAAGGTATTTTGTCTTCGACAATTCTAGTAGCTCTATGAGATCTATTCAAACATAGAGCAACTGTCAATATTAGTCGTAGCAATCACCTATGGTATTAGTAGTGCCTCGCGGGTACTATTTTTAGAGGCTGCCCGTCACGGGTTCGTTTTGTTGCGTTTTGAGCGATCAGCTCGGTTCCCTAAAATTTTATCTCCACAGTGTTTGTAATCCCACATTAAAAATAATAAATGTCAATACGTATAATGTACGTGCTTTTTACTAACATAATATGATTGCTATGAATTTATAATCTTAATTCAACGTGTACTTTCGTAAAAATTGATTATGATGCTACAGGTCCGACCAAAGAGTACTTGTCAACCTTTGAAAAAAAATAAATTGCGTAATCCAATTTTTAAGCAATTATGTGCTAATCTTGTAACCTTAATGAGATTTACAGTGGATTGACCCAAACCTTTGCTTTAATGGCAGCATCTCTATATTTTCAAAAAACAACGTTAATGAGAAGCTTGCGCCTACTTAAATTACTTTCACAAGAACAAATTAGCTTTAGGCTTAATGAGATTTAAAATAACAAAATATCTAGAATCTTCGTTTTGTGTTTTATAACCCCTGTTACCTGGTTGGGCTACACGCATGACTTAGAAAGCAAAATTTAATCGCTACAAGGGAATAAATAGAATATATGTGAGTATATGAAGTTAAAAAGGGTCTTAGTATTGGCCTATGGCTATGTTTGAATGGATGGAATTATATGATTTCCATAAATAACAATGTCCTTGTTTGATTATACCATTGAAATCAATTGGAGAAACCAAACTTTATGGTTAAGTAACTAATGTTTCAGAAGACCTTCCGTAACTGAATATTGTTAAGATTGCCTTGTTCTGACTCTTGTTCTAGTGCCAATGCTAATGAACGTTAGTTATCACTTATCACGTTACCTTTTCATACCATCAACGCAGGTTTTTTATCCAGGCAGTTTGTCTTTTGCTGGACTAACTCCAAAAGCTAGAAAATTGGTTTGGTTTTTCCACTTATTAACTAATCATAACGAACTAACAGCAATTATTGACCCCTGATTTATATGCAACACCTTACGCTCCAAAGTGATAAATATGCAATTCTTCTAACATCTAATTTTCAAGGTTTAACTTCCCATTTTTGGTTGTTGGCCAGTAAATTAGAGTTCTAAACAATTAGCTAATAAGTTTAGGGAATTTGGAAAACATAAAAAACTACTTTCTGGTTTTTAGATACTAATCTTTTCTTGCCTTGGCCGTTATTGCAAAAGGTTGTTTTCTTGGAGGTTCTATTCTGGAAAATGTAGGTTAAATACGTAGCATAACCGAATAGTTAAAATTCACCCATAATTCCGTAAATACTTAAAATCCGAAAGCCTCTGGTTAGCTATATATAATCCTGACGTGGAGTACCTCGCATGGTTTTTACCACAGGGATCCCTGGTTTATCCAAACCGTACCTACAAGGCAGTAGGTTAATTACACACGAGAATTGACTAATAAGATATCGTACGCTACCAAGAGCAAATTCCTGGTTGCTTGGTGTGGCATAGTTCTTAGCTACATTGTAAGTATTTACAACCTAGGGTTTCGGTCGGTGCAGCAGTTGCCGTATATAATTGTAACCAGCGGTTTACTGACTTTAAGGTTTCTAGGAGGTTAGCATGCTGGGTTTACATCGTTTAATGCCATAATTGGAGTGAAAATAAGCTTCCTCAAAATGTTCTCGAAATATATGTGCAACTGGTCGTTTCTTACACCACTATGTATTTATAAATTATCCTTGCTCTTTTCTATTGCCAGCTAGCTTAATAGCAATGAAATCACTTCTCCAAAATTTAGCTCGCTCTGTCGACAGTCTAACCGTAAATAAAGCACTTTACCTCCCCCCTTTCAAGCGCCAGCACACTTGAGCACTTGAGCTCCAGGCATAAAATGACTCTGTCCGCCTAAATCAGATCAATTATCAGGGGATCCCCCAACTACAGATATCGAATAAAAAAATCATTGGCGCTATTTTAAAACTAAATTTAATTATATATACTACTACGAATATAATCGGGGTCTATCTTTGTTTTTATTTGTTAAATTAAGTTAATGACTCTAATCTCAAATGGGATGGGTTCCTACATCCTATCAATTTATTATATTGAATTGTATAATTATTTTCTAATGTATTGGCTTTTAACATAAATTGTTCTTGTTTTTGATTAAATGCAGTCGTCTAAATACTACTTATTTAACTACTGGGATCACTATAATACGGGATTCGTAAACTAATGGGAACTAAACTAAACGTCATATATGCCAATCTAATCGCACATTTAACAAAACAAATTGGCTTAAAATTTTAACAATTACGTCGACTATTACGTAAGACGTGTCACCAAGGTGACCTGACTTTTTTTGGCTTCTGCGATTGATATTTGAGCTTAAATCGGGCCCGCAGCAAGTTCCGCGACGCAATGAGCCCATTATTCTCCGTTCACCAGCCCGACAAGCCGCCTATGCCTCGCCATCCGCTTGCAGCACTTTCGCTCCTCTTTTTGCTCCTAACTCAAGTCCTTTGTCCCACGCTTACGACTCCGCTGCACCTCAAGCTCCTAGGACTCTAACTAATCTCACTAGGATCTCCAAATCAGCCACCGAAAAACACCAGCTACGCCCGAAGCACAGTTGGATACTTTTGCCCTCTGCACATGTGCCAGGAATTAGTGCAAAATCCTCTACAGCCTATCAAAGACACTATACTAAGTTGAAACAGCCTTTATCATTGGAAAAATAGGCATTTATTAACTTTTCAATATTTTTCTGTGGGAAAGCCAAAATACACACCCATAGCCGAGCGTTGATTCTCCAATTGTTTTTGTTGACATCGATCTTAAAGCAACAAACCGATGTACAAATTGAAATGTTGTTTCTAACAAACTCAGGCGAGACGAATCAAGTTCCTGTTTCATGTGTGCTAAATGGAATTGAAATTTCGTTTTAAGTAAGAATAATGCCGTCAAAATATTTGCAAAATTGCTTTTGATTTTTGTGACTAATATCTACCTTCGAGCAAACTAGTTTGTATTCTATAGGTTATTATTAATTGGCAGCTACCATGCGTAAATACCTACTGATTAAAATTTAAATGAAAATAGCATTGTAGATGCTGCTGTGTGTGCTTTCAAGCTGCAATATCTTGATAACCACAATCAATATTGTGTGTATTGCAAAGGGGCAATCGATGCCATGTTTTGTAGTATTTCAGTCTCCTTAAATATTCAATTTCTAAAGGTATTATGCAGATGGTAAAGATAATAGGATGCATATTGTAACTTTTGATTTGGCTATTTCAATTGTTTTTTCTTGGCCACTTGATAAAATACGGTATTTTTAATAGGGCCCACAATTTTTTTTTAAATCATAAGCAAAAAATATTGCTTACATGTTATGCTCATCCCTGATACAAATTCTTCACAAATTTAGTGTTTACTGGAAAAGTTTTACCAAAATAAATTACAAAAATCTCAGCTCCGGATTAAGGAGCAATGTATTGTTGAATTGTAACATTGATTATTTTCGGAAAAGATCCACCTTCCATCTAATCAGGCGTGATGAAACTACTCTGCGTATTCGTACTTATGTCCATGTCAGTTGTCATTAACCGTCTTCCTATTGAGTTCACCACGACGATATGCTCCTAATAATTCCATTATGAAAAGCACCTTTCTATTGAGATACTCCATGGGGTTCTTTCAATAAACGCTTTCTTGGATCTGCGAATCAGAAGCTAATGGTGTATTTTCTTCCACGTCATCAAAGCACTGTCCTTTTATGGGCAATGTGGTCTAAGAAAACATATTCAACGAATAGGAGGGATGTTCCAAGATTGAGACACTGATTTCGCCAAAAACGGATTCACAGTTAGCACCGAGTGCACAGGGGCATTGTCACACATCTTGAATGCGTTTCAATAAACAGCTGATAACACTCTTGTAATACAGGTTAATGACAGTAACAACCGGTGGCATAAATTCTTTGTGAATGACGCTTTGACGGTCGAAGAAAGCGATGAGCATGGTATTTACGTACTATAACTATTGGGGCCAAATTTCGTTGGTCTTAGATGCTTCGTTAAACGGATCCCATGCTTTGTATCTTGCATTTTAGATCGCACTGAAAGCACCACGATTCGTCACCAATTAAATCCAGAAAATATGGGTATTTTTCGGGCGTGCTCGCTTACGACTATTTTTCTTTTCCACGGTTGGTGGCTACGTAGACAACTTGCTGTACAGGGTTTGTCATTATTTCTCGCACTTGTTCTGTCCATTATTGTACACTTAATGTGGCGACACTACTTTCTCTTTCATATTTTTGCTACCAATCTTCTCTAACTTGCTCTTCTAGACTTATAGATCATGCCAGCTGTCAGCTGATGTCATTTTATTATAAAGTCGTCGATGTAAGACTTAAGCGGCCGCAGCTGAGTTATCGAACTACACTGCTTACAGTATTGTAGTTTCCTGGAGCAGAATTTGTAAAATAGCGTGCTGGAACATGTATCCTTCTAAATCTCCATAAACCTACTAAAATTATCCAACTTCCGCAACAATGAAATGGCCACAGTGGGGTTATTTGTAACAATTATTACATCTCCGCTTGGTCGCTGAACCATTAAACGCATTCTGGCAGTTGCATACTGCACTTAGAACTTGGCGTGTAATCTGCAGCTTTATAACGATCATCGCGATTATTAACCCCTGAACTACCCATGGGAATACTTTGTAACCCGCTCAGAGCTCCGATAATTTTCCAACTACCCCGATGAAGACAGCAAGTAGCGAAAAGCGAGCTGCACGAAGTCATTTTGAATGCAGTACGTTACGAAACAGAGGCTTTGCAGCTTATAGCTTGCCTCCAGGCTGCTAATTTAATCCACGAAGATGCGAGCGCGCTGGCATACCTAGAGCTTGCTTTCCCGAGTGATAAATTTTGACAAATATAAATAGCAAAGAAAATGCAGGAAAAATTGAAAAAGCTTCTTAAGTGGTGCTGTCGAACGAGATTGATCTATTGCGTGTCATTTTCGGGGCTTCCAGCTTTCGAGTCTTGTTAAACGGGAAGGTCGAGATGTTGCAGCTGAAAGTTGCTGTGATTGGGCTGCCATTTTTCTTGAAAGATTGAAGGGTTCTCTTCGATATGTCCTAATCTGGTATATAAATTGTGTTATGCAACGATTAAACAAGGAAGCTGACATTTTATTAATTTGTTCATGTTAAGTATTTTGTTCTTCAATAGACCTTCATTGTTAATCGAAGTAACAATCAGATTCTTAGTTATGTAAAAATGCTAATCCAGCTGCTGTCACTACCATAAAACGCTTTTAATTGGAATTTTAATTTGAATTAATCGTTTGTAGTGCTCTAGAAGGCGGTGTACTAGTTGCAATCATTCACCATGTTGTATTAGGCCAATGTCAAGCTGATAACTCAATATAATCTAAGGTACGCTAAATACACATTTATACTTGCCACTCTAGCAAACAGTTATAATTACTTGCAAGTTCCATATATTTGACGTGGATGTAGATACAAAATTCGGTTATTCGCAAACTAGCAATGCATATATTCCACCCCGGGCCCCTGCGCGTGCTAGGTTCAGAACTAAGTAGACAAGGAAACCATTTGCTGATCACCCCTAGGTATTGGACACAATCATCCCCGCTTACGGGGCGAGATCATAGGCGTGTACGCTGAAACTTCCCCCCTTAAAATTTAAAATATCTTAACATGTAATACAACTAACGAACCACTCTATTTTTCTTTCTTGTGGACTTGTGTAGTTTGGCACTCAAATATACTTGAATCCTCTTATGGGGTGAAAAATCCTACCACCTTTTAGGTTAACATGGTCATATTGATATATAATACTAATGTGCGGTTTAACTGGAAACTAATGCCGCTCTTTAGCTACGTTACACTTTAACAAATGTCAGTATTTGGCGACTCACTGCTTTACAATAACAAACCCTACAAACTTAATTGATTATTTTCAAATCTATGAAGCCGCTCACGTAACTTGTCTTTCATATTTTTGTTAAAATAAAACGCTTATTTGTTTAAAGACTGACATCATAAACAACATCATCATTGTGGCCCTTTAGTTATCGTTCTTGAACATAGACCTCCTTCATTGTCTTCCAAGTCTGGCAGGTTCTACTTGTCGTCCGATTTCTTCCACCCAGTTCTTGAGCCCCCTTACCTTTACTTTTTGGTACGTGGTCGTCACTCCAGCACTCATCAAACCCATCAGTTTCTTCTATCCTCAATGTGGCCTGCCCAAAACCATTTACGTCAGGCTGTAATATCGCCCATATCACTCACCTTTGTCTTGCCCAATATCCATTTGCGTTCTCTCGACGAACACGGTTTCGGTACCATAACTTAAATACTGGCAAGACGTACTGTTGAACGTGTTTTACCTTTTGATAAATCACACATTTGGCTAGGAAAACTTGCTTATCTGCTCCGAGCGTTGCCCGCGCTTGCGACATGGCTCGATCGACCTCTGCGGTCCGACTCTCTCTTCTCAGTCTGATCTTATGTGCTAGGTAAATATGCTCATCTATAGTATTTACTAGTAACTGGTAGTTTTGAACGTTGTGGATGCTGGTCCTGATTTTCGATTTATTGAACTTGCATCTTAGGTTCTACCCACTTCGTCTTCAACATGGTCAGACAAAAGCAAAGGTTGAAAAGTTTGTACTCGTTATTTCTGATGGGTTTGTCTCTCTACTTAAGTTAGTTTAAATGCCTCCTTCAAGATTGAATTTGCTTGTCTTTGTGTGAAAGTGTACACATGCTGTATCAGTATTATGCAGCTTATTAAACAACTGGATATATGTTTCATCGAACCTGCAGTCTGCCGATATTTTTTTTACAGCCCACTATTCTATCGGGTCGAACGCCTTTTCATAGTCAATGAATGGTAACATTATCGGCTTCCTTGTATTCATGACATTTCTCTGTGATGATCTTTAGCAAAAATTAGATCTTTAGCGTAGCTGATAGAAGTCTAATTTCTTATGGAGCCTGCTGACTAGTACTCGGGTGTTTTATGACGATAGATTTATGACGATTCCTTTCTTATGGATGAGGGTAATGGCTGGTTCATTAAAGAGTTGGGCTATCACGCTCCAAAAAGCTGTGGTATAAATTTTAAGCTTTTTAAACCTGCTGTATCGTGATAGGTTCAAAAATATCATGAAATTCTACGTTTTTGAGTAGAGCATGGTTTTCAAAAAGAAATTGTTTTCTGTTTCGCATCTGAGCTGTTCAGTGTTCAGCAAATTTATGGGCATGCAGTGGATTTTTGGGTGTTGGTTGCCCACGCCCTTCGGCAGATTTGAATTACTGAAACATAATTTAGGGAACTTTTGTTTCCACGCCATTGTCGGCGAATTCCACGCTTGCTGGTGTACCTTATTTGCATGTGCCCAAAACATCGCGGGGTGAGTAGGAAGAATTCTTTAGGCTATATTTAATTTCCCTTATGTTCTATCGTGGACTTTTTTCTCCCTTATAGCAGTCAGCGGGGAGTCGTTAGGAAAGTTTGCAAAGGTGTTAGTTTCCACATCATTTAGATGCGGAACGTCGCTTAGAGCGTCATCTTGACCAGTGCTATCACCAGTAGCGGCCCGCTTCACCCTTGTAGTGTGCATTTATTAGCGCTCAGGAAGGGACCCGATTCAGGAACTTATCTTCAGGTGA
Source organism: Agriotes lineatus (assembly GCA_940337035.1). Taxonomy (NCBI): domain Eukaryota; kingdom Metazoa; phylum Arthropoda; class Insecta; order Coleoptera; family Elateridae; genus Agriotes; species Agriotes lineatus. The sequence goes on from OW679203.1 coordinate 59,006,516, forward strand.
AAGTCCCCCACTTGTTTTAAACATTTACTGGCAACCAGTGCTCTGTCGCTTCCAGCTCTGTTTAGGAAATTTGACGTTTGGATCACCGACGTGATCTTGGGAGTATGCAGTTCGCGCCCCGAGCTTTGTATCTAGAAGCACGCTAAACGTTTCCTCCAAATCCACTGAGTAGACTCCATCGCTTTGCAAACCACTGCCTGATTTTAATGTGTGAGATCATATTATATCGTATTGTGTACTTGTATGTATTAGACTTTATGTGGTTTTTGAGGTTCCTCGTAACTTGTCGGCCTATAGGTATAGTTGTTAATTTATGTCAACCTGCGATTCAGAATTTGTGATTATACTGTGATATCAGCAGAAATAATTTATTATATAGACCTGCGAATCAGAATTTACGATTATACTGTGATACTAGCTGGGTGGGTTTGATTTCGTTATGGCTACTTGTGTTATTTGGATATTTCCGTTCAGGGACTTTTTGTATGTACTAATTGAGTTTACGAATTCTCGTTTTGAACACGTGGGTACACTTGTGACGACTTAATAGAAATTCGTTGGCTCTCTTGGCATCTCTCTCTTTTGTTTTTACATTTAATTATTTTAAAGAGCTGTCACGCCGGCTTCGTTTGAGCTAGCGGCCGACAATTGTACCCGAGTCAATATTAAGTTTCGGCCAGCGAATTAATTGAGATAACAAGTAGTGTTCTTTAGTGTCATGGTCTCTTTGCTAGGACAGCATACTTTAATCAGTCCAAGTGCGTACCATTTGATTTGTTCCAGCTTATTTTCCAGTTCTAGATACTAATCTATCTTCTGACGACATTGTGTTTTATGGCAGTTGCCAACTACCAGAGATTACCCCTTCTCCCAGTCGTGACGCTAGCATAGAAAGCCCGACCGCCGGTAAAATTTAGCGCTACTTTTGGTTAAATAGCATAGGCGTAGTGTGTTTACATGTAGTTCTAACTTTAAAGACAAGGGTCTCCTGTGGAAAAGGGGTTTCCAGTTGTGAACTGAGCCCTTAGTCGCACCCCATTAGTTCTTTTGTAATAAAAAATTAAGTTGAAAAGAATTGTAATTTTTAATGCAAAGCTCTAGTAGTAGCACAATGTCAATACAATGTCACTTTATAGGTTAGGTATAAAATATAAATTAGTTTATCTATTTTTTAACGTATTTAGCCTTCCACTTTACTCAGTCGATTATTATTCATTTTACCCCATTCATTTTTAATAAAAGTATATTCGATATTTTTCTCTCGTTACGATAATGGGTCTCAAGAAAATGAACTAAATAGCTCTCCTGTTGCTTCTAAGTAATTTGGTTTAAAAATAATTTACCTTCATTTTATACCTTCTCTGTAAGAAACTTCAAAACCAGCTCCATTGAGTTCCGTTAAGGAAATGTAGTTTACAAATCTTTGCGAGTTCAGTTGGAGTAAACTTTGGCCTTAGTATAGCAATAGTTCAGTTTTGGCATAATTATTTATTTTTAGAGAAACTAAACGCATGTACTACCACATTTGTGTAGTCTCCACGACGCATTACCATTAACATTCACCCACAACTGTTTTGAAACGCTAATAAATCGCCATGCGCATCGGTTATTTACGTGTTTATTTGTGCAATACCGATGCCAAATCACTCGCGCGCACACCACCAAACACTAACGGAGGCCTTAACTATTAAAACTATTAAAACACGCTCAATTATAATTGATAATTGCGATCAACATGTAGCTACGAGCTGTGCTCATAGTTCACGTCGGCGGCTATTACGCCTTTTGTAGCTGACGTCATAGCCCATGATGTCAGACAGCTGAGGCCTGTGTTCTTTAGGTGGTATTAGCACTGCTTGCGGGAGGCGAGGTACACTAGGAAGTGAATCATGTTTGATTGGAAGGGTTTTGGCATAATCACCACGCCAGCAACGGTGGGTGGTGAGATAAATATTCCAGCCCTGACGGCCGTATATTTCTCTCTAAATTTTGCCTGCTAAGCCTACTGATAATGGTGTTTCCTATTATCAAGGCATAGACAGCGTTTATTTAACGACGGCACTAACTTGCCATGACATAGTACCGTCATTGGGATAGGCTCGAAGTAGGGGTCTGCTTATTTTGGTTAATTTAATCCTCTATTCGCAGCTGTCCCACGTATGTGTGTGATGTTTCGCTATCCGCTATCTGCTATGCGGGTAGTAGCTGAAGCTCGCTCGGCCAGTGTAATTAAATTAAATTTTAGAGCAAACATACATAAAAACTAGATGATTCATTCCAACAATGCATTCTCGTACATTTGTAGGACAACTAACTATGCAATCAATTTTTTTTACTATTCTATATAAACTAACTAGAATCATGTATATGGAAACGCAAAAAAAATAGAACAAGTACAACCATTATAGGTATGTGGTATTTTGGACATGTTATCTTCTTTTTAGGTAACTCAACTATTTTTCATCGTAATATTTTACAATAACAAGGCTCGCGTGGTAATTGAGCACTTTTAAATACACTAATGGCCTTACTTTATGCGCATCGTTTAATTTGCACACATACTTGATTTACTCATCACTTATCTTTGCTCACCGTCACCATATTAAAGAGATTACGATACAAACTGAAGCTATAATAAGGCCACCTCTTTGTTGCTTGTTTCAAGTTAGTGAATTGTGATTAAACATAGAAAAGATATGACATTTCCGTTTTCAAGGGTATGAATGTGAGAGTGTACTACTTACAAACAAACTTAATTTGAAAATAAATTATAATGTGAATGTTTGTTACAGTATTATAAATTTTCCACGTCTCTTTTGATTAATTTTTGTCAAAAGCAAAATTAAGGTTCAGCGCTTTCAATGGTATTTAATATTTTGCCACAGAACAAGGGGAGAAGTCGAAGCCAGGTAGATGGAACTGATCCAAATTAATTTTTGGAAGCCTCCCATTTCGTTCACCTTGCTGCCCCTTCTCCTTAAGATTTAATTTCAATTATTTATTCCATTTCTGTCTGTCTGAAGTTATTATATATATAAAAGTCACAAATTGGAAAAATTGCCAGGCACGAACCGAAATAATTTTCAATCGAAAATTGGTCACGTAGAAATTTCCTTTACGTTGGCTGTCTCGGAACTTTCATCAAATACCGTAATTTTGAAAAATTTCTTTGCCAGAGGCCTTTATGGATTTATAATAAAATGCTAATAAAAGAACGACTTTCGCGACCTCGACTTTCATTCGTCCACCTACTCTTCGCCTGGCTAAAAACAAAATCGCATTTGGAAACTCCCGAGCATAGCCCCAACGACTTTTATATTCCGTGAACTCGCGGCTACTTCCGGAAAGTTTTTGAGGAAAATTCGGGAATATCTCCCTGGAGAGACGCTTGGCATTATTGCATTAAACTGTTCGTCCGAATTATTCCTTCAAACTTTCTTTATGTGACCATGCAAATCCAACATTGTAATTCTGTGAGTACCGACACTATTAGCTTTGTTAAGGATTGGTTTAAACTAAAATCTAGTTATTATGCAAACTAGGTTGTTACGAACGCTGGATATAATAATAATGGTACAAAGAGATTGTATTGAAAGGATTGACTCAAATAGACAAGATAAGTATAGCGATTAGACTAAATATTGATAACGTTTGTTTGGGGTTTAGAGGTAAATAACAATTGTGGACGCTGCTAGCCTTCTATATTACAGCTTAAAAACCTGAAGATCCCCTGATTGAATAGTAAACGATATGAAAAAATACTGTCACATTTTAAACCTGAAAGTGCAAGTTAGACGAAGGACATATGGAATAGGAACCAAAAATACGAGAACTGCACTTCTAACGGGAATACCTACTTATAAACACCTAGAAAATGAGTGGAAATCTCTGTATGCAATATTCTAGTCTAGTACTTTTGAAATTGGCGGTGAATCACACATGCAATATGAAATAATAAAACATAACTAACTTAGCTGGGCGCAGTAATTCAAAAGACGGCAAGATGCAAAAATCAAGGCAAGTCGGGCACCGGGCGCTAAGCCAAAACCTGGCCGGCAGGTGGATCGACAGCCACTCATAGAGATTTGCAGACTTCAGCAGGCTAAATGATCAAAATTTAGTCCATTTACGTGCGATAAAACCGCCGCAATTCAAAGATTTTCTCTGGGACGATAATAGTTGCTTCATAAGGTGGTTGGAATAGATAGCGTAATCATGTCATATCCCTTTAGTTAAATATCCAACCGGATACAGATATAAAGTTCCGTCATAATCAAACGAGATGGAGTTAGAAAATTAGATGAGCAAGCTGCGCTTCAAGAAGCTGAATATATCCGAAAATGATCGTAATCTGCCAAAATTGGCGGTAAGGGTCTTCACAAACAGCTACATTCACTGAACGATACGCTCACAGCACACATACGAACTCTTTATTCGAATGCCTGTAGCCAACTGTCCCTCTCCCGAGCTTGAACTTGACTTGAGAACTCAACGAACTATCAACCCCTTCTTCTTCTTTGTGCGCGCCAAATGCAATGTCGGCAGGCAGTTTCAATCGGTATTAGTTATAATTTACTTAAATCTTCAGATATCGCAACGCTACAAAAGTATACTTAATAGCCCGCCAGCTAGACTCAGTGAAGGTGGGGTGCAATTTTTTATAAAATGTTGTTACCAAAGCCAACAACAAGCCTTCACTTACAACAAATATACTCAGATAGATCGATAAATTATAAACTTAAATAATAGTAGCAAGCAATAGTAAATATAAAAAGGTATCGTTAACGAAATCGGAGACATAAATGACATAAACAGTGCATTGGATTTATTAAGAAAACGCTGAATATAATAGTCAGCACAACAGGTTCTAAAGGTGTTACTTACGCGGAAGGTACACCCTCAATTGGCATTTTATACTAGTAACTAACACACTCAAATAAGTAATTAAAGGTCAAACAAGCTAAATGTAAATTACATACTGAGAACAGCTTTAATTTCTCTACGATGATGCACCTGAAGCTGAGAGTATGAATATCATTAATCCAATTTAGCATCGGCTGAGTCCTGAAGGGTATCCATCCAGGTGCGCAGTTTGAATGGCACGGCACGAAGGCCTGAATGCAACGCCGAGAAGGTATACTTTTACAGCTCGGATGGGGCTGAGGCGACGCGGTTTACTAGATCGTAATTTATTTATCTGAAAGACCAAGCTTCTGCAGTAGTTGGTTCCATAGCCTCCAAACGGGGTTCCACAGCTATGCTGGCAGCAGTTGAGATTGCTTACAGAAACCATCAAATCGTAAGCGAAATATGAAGGAATAAGGGAATGCACGCCTCTCAAAGCACGCCGAATTGGTGCCTTAGAACCTCCGCGATAAAGCTATAAACTCAGTACTCGGTCTGATAGTTGTACAACGCTACTAAAACGAAAAATAGAGTAGCTACTCACCCTATATGAGAGGCTTTTATGGGGAACCACAATTACGTGCTTGCTGCTCACGCGAGGCCACGTACGGAAAATATAGCTGTTCAAGCCGCAACAAGTCGTTTCGCATCTCGAAAAGGCAGAAACAAAAGATGCTTGTATCGCGAAGTTTTTCTGTCTTCCAGATAACAGGTACCAGCAGGTATTTGTTACACTGTAATCGGTAATCGCTGTGGTGTTAAGTCATGGAATAGGGTGCTTGTGAGAGAAATCCGCTAGTACTATTTGGAGACAATTGTAAATCCTAATACAACATTAATTTTCTCAGTAACTCGGCATGGCCCTAGAATATGGACCGATGCTTTTGAAATGTACTAGAGACGACTGCTGCGAATTTTATTGGTAGCAGGACGTTCAAATACGTTTATCGTCGCTGAATTAAAGAGTTCAGAGCGTTTAGCATCAATAATGTAATATATTTGTCATTTTACAATATAACGATAATTTTACACTTTTTATATTGCTTGAAAAAAGTTGAGATGAGAAAGAGAAAAAATATGGAGACTCTATAAACATTCTCTCAATCGGTGCATTCAGTTGCGGATGACACTTGATTACATATACAGTAAAGTAGACGCCCTGCTGGTTGCGAAATGTGTCTCGGGTCAGAATGTTAAGGGTCGCTCATGTATGTTTAACTGCTATCGATCCTAGCCGTCCTGGAGAACTACAATCAGCAAGGAATACTTTTAGTTGACATAAATCTGTGCTGGGGCCAAGAAAATCTCCAAGTTGGGCCCGCTTAATCTAAGCTTTTGAGTTGCAAATAGTCGCTACGCGCTCAACTAGTCGAATAGTTCAAGCTGGCACAAGGAACTGAAAGGGCAAATGGAGCTAAAAAGCTCCTTTTTGTCGCCGATTTGTTCGATTGATTTGTAACATTCGACTTCTGAGCCCGAGGGGGAAACTAATGTTGCGGTTAATTCTCGCTTCTTGGAGCAAATCTAGTTTTTTGTGGCATTTTTGTTCATTAATTAAATTTAACCCTCGTGAGCAGCTGAATCGCCGCACTCTGCGTGCTCGAAATTGCCTGCGACGCCAGGCGCCTGCAAATTTTGACTTATTGGCGCCTGAAGCTGCTTAATTGATGAGCAAGCCTATTAGCCTATTATGCCGCGGTTTCGTCCACTTTAAGTGCTCATATTTTATGCATGCCTTTGTGAGCAGGTTATAAATTCGAGAGCACACGACCTATGTTTATTAAAATACCTAAGGAGCCATCGAATTCGCGACACGCTCCGTTGTAATTAAATTATGCTTACAGGTTCAAAGAAAGTTTGACGAGAACTTCGCAACGACGAAGGAAGTTAGTTGCACCTCTTAGCAAGTTTACCTACGATTTTTCTTTGGAAACTGTGTCGGCACATTCTTGGAAAGTTCTTGAAGTACTTAAAATGAAATGAAAGTGTATATATGTATGCAACGTCTTGGGGTGCCTGTTAACTTTGCGGTTTCAAGAGCATGCAAAAATTAACTAGTGTTAAAGTTTCTTCTGTTTTTAGAAACTACAATTGAACTTAAGATTTGAAAACATTATTGCATCGTCATCGAGTGTGTTTATTGTCATCAAAGGAATTTGATGGTTTTTCGATCTGTCGTTTCAGTTACTAGTTATTTGTGTTATCAGTAGATATCAGATTGTGTTCTATTGTACATTATCTGTTTTGAATTTCCACTCGAAGTTTCGTTCCATTTAATTCTCGTCACCTTTATACACCCGTCTTTCTTTCTCAATTCTAAATTGTTGATTTCTTCTCAGTTTACTACTTTTTAAACTTATCTTTCATTGCTACCGTTTGCCATACCAATGTACAAACACACTTCTTGGAATTGTCCCTAGCCAGTCTGCAATAGGCAACACTCGTTGAAGATACGTAACAAGCCTTAAGATGCTCAATTTAGCTCAGTAAGAAGGGGGATCGCATGTGAAAAGAAAATGCTCGCTCGTGCTACCCAAACAAATTGTAGCTTGAAAATTGCGGGGACAAATACGTGTAGATTATGTGAACGCTTTGTGTCTGCTGGGGATGGAATAACAGGTTCAACAAAAGATTTTCCCTCGGCTGCAGGAGACGCGCTCCACTTTCAGAAATCTTGTAGAATGCCTATTTTACTTTAAGAATTTTGGTGACTGCATTTCGCTTCACAAAGGAAATCATACAATACAGTATAAAATTTAAGACAAATATATTAGTACAATGTAACTGATCACAACATGCATCGCTTGACTTGGTACATTTAACATTCAAAATTTGAAGAAATTTACAACTTGCATTACTGAACTACTAAAACAGGTTGCGCTGCATGCAGTAATTAAATAACAAGCGGCAAGGTATATAAGAATCAACTTGGGAAACCACCGGACTAATCGAAGCTTTGCCGGCTGTATTTGCCGAGAAACATTCGAGCTCGATGGTACAAAGAAGGACAATTACAGCTCAATGAGTTCTTGAAGTCCGTGTCGGCTTGAAAAATAAAATATATACAAGGCAGTTTAAAGGGTAACTACGGGTTCATTGACGTTGATGTACGTACTTTGTATCATTGGACCAGAACGTCGATCTGCAAAGAGTTGGTCAAAGGTACGTCCCGCGTGCATAAAAAGACAGTAGCGTCGGCCAGTTTTTAAACTGACCTAACAAGTCCTGTCGATCATATCTGTGTTTTCTCATTTCTATTCGTTTCTAGTCATTTTAGTATTTATATTTACTATTTAGTTCAATTATTGTTTTTCTTTTTTCTTTCTTTTAACAGAACCATTTTGCTTCCATATATCCACTTTTATATGAAGAATATATGCTCCGATGATAATTTGAGCTGCAGAGTAACACATTCGTACGCTGTCGTTGAATAAATATTACCATAAACATCTATATTTAATTTTTCCCCTTTTTGTATTTATTGTTGTTTGGCTTATAAGTGTCTATTATATTCCTTGTCCTGCATGTTGATGATTATCTTATTCCAGAAAATTGAATTCCTTTTCTATGCTAAAATTGAGACTAGGAAAAGTCGTATTACTTCTTGATCATGTTGCCGCTAATGTATTCCTTTAGCACCAACACTGAAATATTTTTCAATCCTTTCCTTAGTTTCGTAGTCTTAGCTCAACTAAGATGGGGTAGTAGCTTACTTTATAATACATTGGATCCCCCAATGCGATTTAAGAAGGTCTTACGTTTATATATGTATACAGTCGACAACCACTATTGGTACCTGAAGGTATTCTAAATTTTAGAAAATCTATACTCTTGTAACAATGGGTTTTCAAAACCGAAGAAATACAAATTTTACGTCTGTTCTAGCTGGAAAATGCTCAACCCGTTGTGTGCCAATTTGTTACAAAACTTTCTGATAAAAACATAACAGTAAACGAAAATGCTCGGTATCCAGTATTAACACCGTAGCTTTTAGTATCTTATGCAACTAGGTCAAACAGAATCCCGTATAGGGGTCATGTGCATGAAGAATGCGCAATAAATCTACTTATTTGCTATGAGCAATAATAACCTAATAGTTAAGCTCAACATTTTACCGTCATACGCTCTGCCGAACCACACTGAGTAGATGAGCAGTCACAAAAGAAAGCTTTAAGGACTTATTAAATGCTTTAAGAAATGTCAAATATCAACAATTTATTCACAACTACGAAAATAATACACAGAAAGACATTAAAAAACCAGATTTGTGAACGCAAAACCAACTTAAGACTAAAATTGTTAACATACCAATTAATACGATAGATTTTATACATGAATAGTATACGGGGTCCGTACAAGTCAAAAGGTCTGATATGGAAAGGGGGCACGGAATCGATCGAGCGAAGTAATCAAGAGGCACTGAATGAGTAAGCATACATTAATAATAATTTAAAAACTGTAGATTAAATTGGCATGCGGGCGCGATCGTTTTAATTAAAAATAAAAGTACCTAGGACAGGCTTATAAAGCAGACGAGTGATAATCGGAAACAAAGTTTTCATATAAAAAAGTTAAAAGAATATTCAGCTGATGGCTGATTACTGCTTACTAAAGTTTTCGCTTAGAATTTTAGATGTGCTACGTGGGTCCAATCTAGTAAACTATGAATATTTCTCGTATGGGAAAGCGTGAAACGCATTGTCAGGCACGCAGAAGATCAGAGCTACTGAAAGACCTTACCTTCCTGCCTGTGATCGGCGTGGCAAACCCCTAACAGATATCACTGTTGCTGGCATTTAATATTTGGCTATCGTTAATTTTCTCGTCCAGAGGGCGTGTAGAATAACACGTACGGTTACTTCACCTGTCAACAGGTTTTCTTATTAACAGCATGCACAGACACTGTCGTTCTTCACGTACATATATTAGATTAATAACGCACAATTACAAGATCATTGCACAGAGGGCGATGCCAAACGGGAGAAAAAGAGAAAAACAAACAAGAAAAAAAACATCAAAATAAAAATGTATAATCCTACCTTAGATCGTAGTCAGCCACCACACATTTTGCTTAGAAAAGCTACCATTTTCCGAAGAAATCAGGCGGCTTCGGTGTAGCAATGACAAAACTAAGTCTAGTTACTTCGTTGAGCAAAATTCGGTCGTAAAGTGTCACTCAAAGAAAACCCCAAACAAACTCGTCGTGTAAGCAAAAATAATAATTCTCAACATTTTCCCATAAGAAAATGGAGACCATACAATTGCGCACAGCAACAAAGAATCAAAAACCACTAAAACTGTTTAGTTGACGCGAAGCGCACAACAGAGTTTGATGTCGCCGGACCTGCAGTAAAAATTTGCAAAAAATTCAGAGCGACATTTTCGGACTATAACAAGGTATAATTTGAAAGTGTTTGCGATATCTAGTTTCTTTCCGACATTTATGCATCGTATCATATTTATGAGTAGAATTAGTTTATTTATTTTCAACTTCGAACATTACAATAACCATATAATCTTATCTGTAGTAGTTTACAATGCTTTTACTGAAAATTATGTTGAACAAATTATACTTTTGAATTGCCCTTTGTTTGCTAGTTATCCTAGTCGTAGAAGCACAAGACGCTCTCTTACCTCAGTGCAGCTAAAAGATATGCCAATATTGCTCGTTTCGGCCTGCTTGTGGTTACCTATAATTCTGTAATCATACACGCAAGTCCTGCTAGGAATAAATACCACACAGTTTACATAAAAATACATGTACGCTGTAAAACACCACACATGCATAAAAATAAATAAAGAGAATATATAATAGTAATGTAAAAATGTTATGTAAGCTATCACCAATAGCTAATAAAGGTCCACGAGCTTAACGCTGAAACTACATGTTTGAATACACCTTCAATTGGAGTGTAATTGTCAATGCGCGAAGCTGAGTCAAAAACAAATCGTAGAACAAGGCGTACTATCGCGCACAAGTTCCACTTAATGCAGCCCTGCCTTGAGTAGCTTGAAATCAGCTGACGCGATGTGTCGATGTTCGAACGTGCTAATTCAGCAGCTACGCACGTTGCTTTCGGGCGCGTAATGCTGGTTGCAGCTATTGCGTAATTCCTTGCAATGCCTTAGTAATTCTCTGGAATGATTATTTTAGGAATTAACCTTATGTTATAGTTGCTCTAAATGATCTGGTACATTTACAAGATCGACTGCTCCTTTAAAGCTTGCAAAGCGGCTTACGGCTCTGAAGAATTATTGCTACCTCGGTGTTGATTCGAAGGTCGTTATTTGCTCTCGAGGCTGTATTTCGGCTCAAGAATCACGAGGCGTAGAATGTTGTTAACACAGGCCCACACAGAAACTCTCTATCTCTTTTAATACTTTGCGTGGGCGTGCCTTTTGCTCAGACCCACGCACAGGTCGCTTATTACTGAGCGACTGACTCCCCGCTACCTCCAAATCCCGAAGTTGCACCAAATTGCTATGTGACTCGGTCTCATGCAGTTCTAATAATTGCACACTTCCCTATTTGAACGCGGCGAAAATTTCCTGCAAATGTTAAGTACACATTACGTTTTAATCTAATTACTATAATGTGAGAAATACAGTGCTATACCTGGCAGATTAATGGTTAAATACCAAAGTGAATATGAAATACCAAGGTGACACCAACTACCCCGTTACAATTGATATTCAAAAATACTCAAACATCAATTATTGAAACGAAGTATATCTAGCCTCATGGCATATTTAATTAAAAATTTCTATTCCGTAGAACGAATTGCATGTAAGGTGACTGTTTATTGCAAAATAAGTTTCCTTTTTCATTTCCTTGTGTACTTTGTTGAAGCCTGAATATGAAAACACGGAAACGACGAAGCACCGTCCTTTCATATCAACAACGATGTAATTTTACTTGGGGGGTCTTCAAACTTTGATGTGACCTATTTTTTCACCCAACGGTTACAACTTGATTAAATAAGCTTTATGGTGACACAGCTTTTTGTAGCTATATTAAGAATTTGAATCCAGCTTCAGTTAGCTAACACACTGAGATTAGCTGTCTAATGTTCGGAAAATGTAATATGCAAACCAATATTCTGTCCTTTCAAAATAGATTATAACAGCAGGCAGCCATTAATAGTAGGAGATTAATGCCTGAAAATGAAAATTACAACAATGGATATTGTTATCAATTAGCAACTACGGTTTTGACACCATTTGAAATATGAGGTAAGCGGAGGTGGTTAATTATTCGAGAGTAATGGATTGCACATACAATGGGCATGGAAATGAGTTTGAGATGAAAATAGAGCAATCATTTCCAAGATATCCCCTCGCGAGGTAAAATCCTGCAGGCTCAGAAGCATATCAGCATTTCGGGCATTTACCTATTGGTTATATTTTTCCGTGTAACATACAGCGTATTGGTAGGGGCTTACAGTGCGACAATTTATGTCTGAATGTCCAGCTTTTTTGCAGGTTTGGCACTTACACCTTTTATGTTTCCAATAATGCAGAGGTAAAAGAGGGTTTTATTATATAAATGGTCTAGCCATTGTAACTAGCTTTATGGAAAGGGAATATACTAAACAGTTAATTGATCTTTAATCAATCACGTTGACACAAAGGCGAAATTGAGACGCAAACCAGAGGAATTAAACCTTCCGCGACAGCATCCTCCTCGAGCAAAATCCCTTGAATGCATCCCGATCCCTATTTACCCTCAAGTTTAGTACCCTCGTAACGTCCTTCGACCTAATCTCAAACACTCGTGTGCTGGTGCGTTTACAGCCGCAGGAACAAAAAGGTAGTCTGTTGTACGAGCTTTAAATGCTGTAATTTTCGAAACTTCCATTCGAAATCGCTCTCCGGTAGGCAGCAACCGCATTAATTCGTCTTTGAGGCTTTGCTGCGGAGTGGGCCTTGCTAAGCTAATGAACTCGCACCTTATTACATTTTGCTTGTTAACTGCTGCTCTCCCTAATATAACTCATTTAAAGTTTGCCCGTTTCAGCCCGAGCATTATCTCTCACTTACCGTTCCTGGAGTTTTGGTCTGGGAGCACGTTCGCCGCCGATTCCCACCCTCCAAAATAGTGGCTTATTGTGTTTTGTACTTCAACCACACTTCAATCTAGACACAGTAATTTACGAACTTAAGCTCGGCATAACCAAGTCAACCATGATCATGATATTCAACTTTCAGTTACGACTTACACTCCTTGCAGGCAGCAGATGGAGAAACCATGTTGCTATTGGAAATAATAGAGGGAGACATCTATTCACAGATGGAATTAAATGTAGAAATCTAGGTTCGTTTTGAAATTTCGCATCCTTCATATTTGTTTTTACGGTATTTCACATTGCATTTCCATCAGGAAAACTTAAAAGCACCCCAGCTGAGCTTGTAATTGATTGGAGGGAATTTATGTTCCAGTAATACGGAAGCTTTAAAGATTAAGTTCGAACAGTTCGCTTGAATGGCGGCTCTTAATTTTATTAGATTTCCAGCTCCTATTCCGATGGAATTTGCCTGATAAGATGTTCCCGTGACGCTTTAACAGTGCAGTAAAAATATGTCGTAAAATGAAAAAAGCTGTAAACTCCAAGGGTTGTTTAATTTTGATTACGATATTACATGCTGTGTAAAAATGGACTGGAAGTTTTTAACTACATCAGATAGAACTTAAAATGTTTGAGAAGTAACGGTAATGATATCGTGCTCTTTGATCTTGCTTTAAAACCTTTTAACATATATTCGAGTGCGCTTTGCTTTCAATCAGCAGAACTTTCCCGAAAGAAATTAACATTTTCCATCTTTCTCTTAACACCCAGTTTCTGGGTCACCATGGAAATGGGAAGTAAAGTAAAAAATCCTCTCAACTAAACCTTGAAATATTCTCTTGCTCTACGTATTCTAAATCAGGAAGGAAGCTTCTGGAAATGTTTTTTAATTATATGGAGAACGTTCTTTTAGGATAAAAAATATTAACAAGTAAGGAAGCCTAAAAGGGAATATAAAGATCTAAAGGGAATCGGATATTTTGTGCAATTATATGATTGCAACGATGTTGTGTTCCTCTCCTTTTGTATGATATGCAACGTATATCATTCCATGGTTACCTGCGTTTTTATTCGTTTGTCTAAGTTAGGCCCCGTCATTGTCTATGTTTGTCCAACTTAGGAGATGGGAGACAAAATACGTTGATTAAATAGCTGGCTTTTGAGGTAATACGGTATATTTTTATTCTTTAAAATGTAGCTAATTTCACTGGTGCCTTAATATCTGCTGTTTGAGTTTCTGCACAACAGATAAACAACGGCCAGGTTAGGTATGGATGAAGAACCACATTGATGATGGTGTGGTCACCCACCAGAGCACCGACCATATAGAAAGCTAATTGGATATCCGAATAAAACTGAAATGAATCGATAGAAGAAAAGGTCAGTAACCTGCTATGGAGATGGAAACAAATGAAAAAGAAAACGAAAGAGGATCAAATTCAGAATGATCTTACTTCCAACAGTAATATTTTTATTTTTGAAATTAATTTTTTTATGGGTTTGATTCTAAACCTCCTTCATTTGGAAAAGATATTTAAACTCTAATAATTTTGATTTAGTAATGTCAGTCTTTATGATAAAAACGGACAAGTAAAATGGACCTCCATAGTTCTCGTTGCAACTTCTTTTGTTTTTGGTCTTGTATACCACATCAGTGTTGACTTTCCTTTTATTAATATGCTCAACTTTCTTCTGCGTGAATACCCTTAGCACTACTAGTGGCTGAATAGGCTTTCCGTCTAAATATCTTCACGCCAATTGGGATCATTCTGGGACTCGTCAAAATAAGATTCATGTCGTTGAATAGCTCATGTTTTCATGATGTTCTCTTCTGTGAATTATTATAAACTTAATATACCGTGTGTCCACAGGAGTACGCACCATAAAGATAAGATAATGCTAATAGAATATAAATATCAACCAGTGCTGTGACCACCGTCCCTTTTCTTGTACCATTTATAACAATATTGTTTCATACAGTGGCGAGTCAGAAGCCAGAAAACAACGTTTTAGCGTGCCGGCGATCACAGCATTAGCCGATCTTTCTATTCTATTTGGTTATCCCTATGGTGCGTCTTCCTGTGGACACACGGTATAACAATAATTAGTCTAGTCCAGGGTTGCTCAACCTGGCGGTCGTGAAGATCATCCCGAATGTTCTAAGAACAATATTTTTACTACTACTAGTAAATAAACACTATTTAAATAAAAATATTAAACATAGATTAGAGAAAACTCAATGCAAGTAACATTTTTAGGTGTGAAAAAAAATCAGTGCTAAACTTTGGAATGCAGAGGGATTCATACGGTTTTTTGCTTAGAAATAGAAGTGTGGCAACTGCTCCTTAGGGGCTCAGAGGCTCGAGCCTCCCAATCGTCAACAGCCTATCTGCAATTAGAAGAAAGTTCACTATTCTATAATTGAAAATATATTTTATCATCTTTCCTACCGGTATCACATAACAAGGTTTAAGTAATGTGATCCAGGGATCTCTATTTGCTACTACCTAAAACATGGAAAACAATATCAAAGAAGAATGTCAATATAACATATGCACCCATCAACTGGTAGCTGCTAGAGGCGCTTCAAACTTA
This sequence comes from Agriotes lineatus, assembly GCA_940337035.1. Lineage (NCBI taxonomy): Eukaryota > Metazoa > Arthropoda > Insecta > Coleoptera > Elateridae > Agriotes > Agriotes lineatus. The sequence goes on from OW679203.1 coordinate 59,022,082, forward strand.
TATGGGAATTACGCTGTCGCTGTAGAATCGGCGATATTGCAGTTTTAATGTGACACGAAGGCTGGCGATGCTGCAGCCTAGACCGCTGTGAACTCGCGGGATTATCGTAATATTTACAAATATTGTGCACACGAAATGTAATGCAATCCAAGGGTAAAGGCAGCGCCGCGCGCGCCTATAACAAATGTGGCACAAGCTTCGACATTGATAATAAATGCCAACGTAAGAAGGACGTTCTGGTATCCTTGTGGGCCGTGTTTTAGATTATATCGATTGCATTTGGAGAGTGTTTATTAATCTTGAGTGATTTCGGCTGTTTCATGCAGTTTTACCTAAAAATGGCGGATAATAGCATAACTAAATAATATGCCGAATATTAATATTAAAAGCCTTCCTTTAGCGGAAAACATTAAAAGAAAAGAATGTGCACGATCTACATCGCTATTAAATTCTAAACAGCAAAATACACATAGTTGGCATTCGTAATTTTACAAGACATTTTTCTTGTATCTTGTTTCATTATTTTAATACATTTATATTTTGTGTTGTGTTTGAATACTTTTGTTCTGTGCATGTGACGCCTCCTTTTGGATTATTAAAATTAAAAATAATAGCTATATTTGAATTAAAACATCGATGGAATATAGGTTGAGTTATCAATTATTATTTTTTGCTTAGTTATTGTTAAAAATTAAGAGCTCCCCAAATACAATTTTCACAAGCTGTCGCGGCATAGAGGGTCGCCAAGTTACAGTTAATGAAATAGAGGAGAAAGGTGGTAAAACACTGGCCTAGTCTATCCAGTTAAACAATTCTAAAGGTGACTAATATCCATATATTAACTATTTACCTCCATCTAGAAAGAATGAGTGACGCACGACTACTAAAACTGGCAGGCAGATACAACCTCAGGGGTAGAAGCCTCGGAGCAAAAATCGAAAGAGAGAAAATGTTATTTTAAATTTGATAATTGCACTCTTTGCTAGAATTTTCCAAAACCCTTTTTTAACTCATTTTAATTACTTGTCAAGCAACGGTAACATATATATGGCACAACTTTAAAATGTGCTAGGTTTATGTAACAACAGCATTCGGGCTTAAAAAACAGTGGAAATCGTTTATGGCAGTTCAAATAATCCTACTTGGTAAACTACGAGGATAATGTCTCGTTATTTTACGGGCATCACCTGGTGTACATATATGCCTATGATGTAATGGGCAAATTTGACCACGAAAATGTTTATCAGCTTTGGGAAACGTGTGAGTGCTGAGCTCCGAGATTTAAACGTACCTGCTTTAGTAGTCTCTAAAATGATTATCCGATATCAAAACATACGAAACTGCACTGCGCTTTACAAATTAAAGTCACATAGTACAATTAAGATAACATTGATAAAAATACATACTTGCGGGCCCAAATAAAGGACTAAACAGTAACGAACAACAACAATAACAATAGCAACAATAATCTGATCACTATCAATTTTTTTCTTTTCTACTTTAAGCTATATTTCCAAATTGTTTAATTTATAAACAGAAAATTACTATTATGATTATTGTAATAAATAATCCCTAAAAACTCTACCTACTTCTCCTTACTTTCACGTCACGCGATAAGCAAAATTCCCAGCACATGTTCGCCCGAGAAAAAAATTATATTGAAAAATTATTTCACAAAATTTAAACTTACTTATTACACTTAGAAAACTTGTGGTAATTTACACACTAAACATCTTAGTACTCAGTACATGTCAAGTTGGAGGTAATTCACGCATGCAATAGTAAATAATAAAACATATTTGACTTAGCTGGTTGCAGCGATTCGATCTACGGCAGAATGCAAAAATCTAGGGCAGTCACAAACCGGGACTTGACCCAGATGGCTCAGTACCTACCATGATTTGCGGTCTCAAAGAAGAATGACGGCCGAAATTTGGTCTACACGTGATATGACAACGACAATTCAAATATCTTCTCCAGGGCGATAATATTTGCTCTACAGAATGGTTGCGCTTTCTTTAAATATATCGAAACGGAGATAGATATAAAGTTCTATGATATTCAAACGAGACAAGATCGGAATTTTAGATAAGTAAGCTGCGCTACGAAAAACTGGATGTATCGTCCAAAATTGGCACGGTAATGCTAAATTGCAACTTCTACGTATCAATTTTACATATGCATTACGTTTGAAACAAAGTTTCATGTATACTGAGTGCAAACGTTGGGGGGTGCACCCTATTAATTTTATCACTATATCTTTGACTATAACATTTAAGGAAGACATTATACCTGAAATGTTTCAAAAGTATGGTGTTCATCCCCAAGGTTTTCACTCGGTATAACTCAAAATCCATAGTTTTTAAGTTGTATCGTTGTTTCATACGGGGTGATATACCGGCAATTCTTCAATTCGATCTCTCAGGTGGGACATAGGAGTGGGTCTATTTTGAAAAGCGTAGGTGATTCTGTCTAATTCTGGAGGAATGAAGAAAGTCAATAATAATAGGAGGGCGCCACTGGAGTACAAATTCTTACCTAAAGCAATAATCTCGCCTTCTAATGCCGAACAGAACACTTTCGGCGGGGAGGATGTCATTAAAATAGGACATCTGCGTACATACATTTTTTCACTTATTACCGCTTAATGTACTCATAAAATGACCTACATATTGTTGTATAAATTTATTTAAACCCAAAATATAGTAAATAAAAAATATGTATATTGAACTTACACGCTACGGAAAAATGGCCATTACTGTGAAGTTGTGGAATAGCAAGCTGTTACTGACAAAATGTATTAAGCTAGTTACAATCCAACCTGTATTAATAACAAGATTTGCTGCTTCTCTTTAGTGGTAAAAGAGCTAGATACCATGACAATTGCGTAATTTTAAATATTCAAATAGGTGAGTTTCAAATACAGAATGGGAGAAGTATAAACGTGTAAGACTTTCAGCTATGTAGAATTCACTCAGAGAGTACAGCAGATACACATAAATGATCGTCATGCAGCGCACAATACCGACTGCAAGCGAGGTGTGCATCTACTGGTACGGGAGACGATTTTGGAGCGACCTACTGCTTCATCATGATTCTGCTGCCGCCCTGGTGACATTTCTTCCAATATTTGGAGCACGAGAGTCTAAGCAGACTATCAAGGGTAAATCCCTGACAGTTTTTAGGCCACGGGGAAGATAAAGGGAAATGCGAAGAATTTTAAAGCTGTGCGAATGCTGACTTTTACCTGATGGAAGCATCAAATGCTATTTTGCCTCATCGAGCTTAACTGACGATATGACAGCCTGAGGAAGCTCCGTATCTGGTAATTCACCGACTTCTCGGCTGCTTCCCACATCGCGATGGCTTACGCCGACTTGCTCGCTTGTGTGCTCGGGCCATTCTTCTCGAACTTAACGCTACGTTTTTCTAATAACACGGCTGTAGGCAGTTTGTCCTCAAAGGATTTATACGGGGTTAAGTCCGAAACCAACACGTTTGCAAGCAGCGACCGCAATCGAAACTAAAATATCGGGAGCAAAATTCGTGGCGACTTTAAAAATTTAAAATAACCTAACAAGTTGACAAAAGCTACAAATATCGCTGCGGAACTACTTTGGCTACTTGTCCAAGAAATTATTAGGTAGACTATTGGTTAACTATGAAAACGGTCTGACTAGCAGTATTTTTTATCTGCGATAGATTTCCGGTCCAGGGAAAGATCGAGGGGAGATAGAAAATCAGTTCGGACATGTGTTGCGATATCCAGAAAAGTGATACAGGGTAAGATCTACGGCAGGCGTAGCCCGGGAGAAGAGGTATCATTTGTATGAAAAACTTGTCAGGGGTTCGGTGTGTCATTTAGTACTTTCTTTAGAATATCCGTCAGTAAAGTGTTAGTGGTCAATGTCTGTTAACAGACATACCATAAGAAGACGCAACAAAATTATGCTTAGACAAACTGTCCAGCGTCTTTCACTGCTCTTTTAATTTTTCTTTGTCGTGTCTTGATTTCTGGGGAATTGTGAATCATGGTTGCGTGTAGTGGTTGCATGGTTACTACTGTAAAGCTAATAGCAATTAGCTTTAGTGCTTTCTGTTGTTTATTTGCGGCGGTCTGAAATTGACGCGATCTCTTTTGTTCCCAGAAAATTGCACTTTTAGCCTTTTTAATAAACATGGTCATCAATTTACCAAACTTCCAGCTGTAATTGAGTAATGGATGATCCGGCGGGCATCATGTGCACGCTGGAGATTTTAATAAAATTCTATCTGGCTGTCTACGGAACGTGATCCCATATACACTGTTTAATGGAAGCTCATGCATCATCCAAGTATCGTAACGGCCGTATACGTAGCGCCAATAACGCCGCTATATATGTAACTGTCACTGATGCTGTTAGATGGGCACGTGTAATTTATTTTTGAACGTTAGTGTGAAATATACCTATTTATTTGCATGAAATGAGAAACGTGTGATGTGCAGCGGAACGGCGTGGTCGAGTTATCTGTAACAAGATAAACGGGAAAATTGAAACCGGGCGTTTTAATTGTGTCGGCCGCGCAGTGCTTTCAAAGCGAAATATTGCGCGAAGTTCTGTTGATGTTGGCCCACGTTAGCTGGCCACCGTATTTAGATTGAAAATTATAGTGTTGTTTGATGCAAGCCTAAATTATAATAACCGTTGCAGCGTGTTTCTGTAAGTGGAAGTGTTTCCACCGATATTTTACCTCGGCATTTATAATTCAGTGTGAAAACAAATTAATTAAGTGCTTGAACTAGAGCTAGTAACGACCAGTCGCCCGATGTGCCAAAACGTTTTTAATATCTAGTGGAATAAAGGTTCGGTAAATTTGCTTTAGTAATGCAATTTCGCCTAATCAAACGTAGAACTAATTAACCTTCCAACGACTTCCCACCCATGATGGTTATCAAGAATTAACTACTAATACGTTCCGGATAATAATCAAATTGGGGCAAAATTAAAGTAGATATCTAGCTGCTAGACTGCAGGTACGTAGATACCAGAATAACTCAAATAAAAGTCTTTAGGTAACACTTTATTGAGCTTTCATAGTAGCAGAACAATTACTGTCAATGTCTGAAGCACTCTGTGTCTAACTGAATGGATTTACGTCATCTGTCTGCTACATTCATAATATCTTTGCAATAAAAATTATTTAAGTGAATATGCAACCCGTTTTACACAAATTTTTTTAGATGACATTAATCGATTAAGTGAATCTGAACTTGAACTGTTGACAAAGTAATATTCATTGAACATATTTTCAGTAGTTATACGATGTTCAGTGCTTCTACTTATACTTTCTGCCCCATTTGTTTCCAAATTTTGAAATATACAATTTGGAATTTACTGGTGCATTGGCATTTGGCAAAATCAGTACCGGTTACTTTTAAGTGAATTCATCAGCACCCCCTGTCTGGTTGTACTTTAGTCAAATTTGTGCAGAGCTTATGAGAATGATCATTGACAGCGAAAGCGTTTTGCTCTTCAGCTAGGCGCTTTCTTACTATCAATTCAGACGTCTCAAGGACTGCAAGTCGTTAGAAATGTTAATGGCAAGCCAGAAATTCAAACCTCGCGCATGGTGGAACTTTTACTGAAACGTGCTTAATGGACTATCGCGATAGCGACTAGACCGAGACGAAACTCGTTTAATTCACATTTTTAACCGTTTAGATATCTTGTAATCCGGAGAAGTTAAAGAGAAAAAAATATACCCTAGCCCTTCTTTGTATTTTTTTACCTTTTCCATGTACCATGCCCTTCTCCAACAACGGCTTGCCAGCCTCTATCATTCCTTCCGAGTTAATTTTCGGTAATTCCCACTTGGCAAAAAGCAAATTCTACTTATAAAGTACTTAAAGCCTATTAGAGTAGCTACGCAATATAATTGCCTCTCAAAGGTACAATTACGTCTCGTCTTGCCATCATCACGTCTAACGTCTGCTCTGTTTGAAACAGTAATACAATTTTCAGCTTAGCAAATTAAAATCGAACTAGTGTTAACCGCATCGCGAAGCTGTAGTTAGCTATCTGAAATCATAACCCAGCTGCTGTAAACCAAGTAGTGCTGCGAGTGATCGATTTATTATTAAGCGAGGAGCCTGCTGTCACGTATAATTAATGGTAGTATTTGAAACTGCGGAACGTTAACTACAGAAACGGGACGCTGTTAAAACTCCAGTGTTTTATCAGACCATTAACTCGCCTTTAAAATTCGTGCAATTTGCCCGGCATGGATCTGAAGTGGTAAAGGCTTTGCGGCGACGACATTCCAGCTATGTTCGAGGGCCTTCGGACATCGAAGCTTTCGCTGTCCAGGTTTTTGTCGCAGTCACTGTAAGTTTTTTGTGCTGTAGTCTAAAAGATAGGGCTGTCTTTTTGTCAGTTGTAATGTATTTTTTTGTTTCCACAGTAAAAAGCTGTGCTAATGCCAATGCTTGTTTCCAGCTTTTTGCGCGCTTCTAAGTTAACAAGCTTGAGCTCCCGGTTGACCCATTCCGATGTCTCACTCCCATTAAAAAACATGAATTTAGAAATCCTTTTATGTGATAATTTGGTTTTTGCCCGTTGTATTTAGTGAGATGCTGCGCCATTCCTCTCGACGCCTTTTTAATTACGTTTAATGGATATGAGAAGGTATTGTACTTCACAAAAGTGCAAATTGCTGTTGGTCAATAACCTTAATATTATATGGTTATGGATGCCAGCCTGCTAATCAATACGTAAACATGCGCTTTTTTGTAGAAATAATACGATCTGTATCATAGTATACGTAGAAAAAATGCTATCTGTGTCATAGTATAAGGGAATATAAATTTGAATATTTGCTGTCATACATTATGCATTTTCCCTTTGAGTGTAAAAATATGGTAGAGTCGCTCTGTCTTGTGTCTTCAATGGCAAGTTAGAGATCTGATAGGAATGCTAGGACCAAATGTATTAGTTTTCTTAGAACAAAAATAATAATAGGTATAGTGGATGGAATCAATAATCAAGAAAGAAACTCTACTGTTTCTATCCCTCTTGGATAGATTCACAATTATTATATAGATCTAGTAACAAAGTTCACGTGGTAAATTCAATTAGAATAAACTCACTATTCTCTAGTTCTCTACGTATCTACAAAAGCAATCTAATTCCAACAACAGCAGAACCCAGACAGACCACAATAACGGGAAACTCTAATCGCAACGTTAGGAATACAAGTGCTGAACGTCTTAATTTCCCCAGAAGTTCTACAATGGCTAGAGCTGAGAGATAAAACTTAAAAATACCTTCATAAAACCAATTAAAATAAATGATCTTTTCTCGATTGCTTTACCTAGCTACCACCTCTCACAATTATTACACCTAACAAAATTCCAATCTCGCAATTGTCCTCTAGGGACGCCTCACAATTTCTCAATCCAATCTCCTTGAAAAAAGTCGTTCTGCAACTTTCTTTTGTGCAGGTTAACGAAGCTGGCTTAGGATAAGAGCTACGAATACAACTTGTCAATACATATCGTTAGCGGCAAAATTAATCTTGCCGACGATCGCGCCAGGGGTGGATGAGTTTTCGCACGCCGAATATCAACAACTATACGCGAAGTCAAAAGCCACGCGAATTACCGTAATGCAATTAGCGATGGTGTCAGGAGTTCCGGACTTGTTGGAGCACTCCTGCCTTCGATTCGCACGATTTTGGTTGAAGTGTCAAACGGCTGCACCCTCGTGGTTGCGCGTGATTCAGGGGCGGTGATAATTAGGGCTGACTAACGCACTGATGAGAGGCGCCCATTTTCCGTCATAACGATGTTGTGCACCTTGCTAGCATGAAAGAGCTAATCACAACGCTTGTTTCAAGCAATATTTAAAGGGAATACCGTGTTATCACTAATAATGACAAACACAGGTCCGTTATAATAGAAATTTGGGGCACTTCTACTGCTCGGCATAATCGGGAAAATTATAAAATTTCGTACGTCACATCCCATTTGTACTTCAAAATTTAAAAAAAATAAAAGAGGGCCCAGCGAGCAATATGCTTGAGTGTCAGGCGACCGAACTGTATTCAATTTCCAGTAACTGCAAAATTCTAGGTTCCCCGGCTTACCACTCTAATACATGTGGCGGTCTTTAGTCGTAACAAAGAAATTCTTCCATAAATTCGATTAGCAAGGTTAGCCACCTACTCCGCTTACAAGCAAAGATAAAATCAAATAGGCCTTACAAAAGAAGAAGAAGAAGGAAAAATCTATTTATGATATTATTCGTAATTTCTGAATTAATGTATATTTATACGAAGATAAACAATGAAATAAAGATAGTTAGAGAAAGAAAGCAACCATAACTACCCTTAACAGGAAGTACAGGTACAAGATAAATTATGCATGAAAACCGTTAATGAATTAAAGACGAATAAGAGCACATAAGCATCCATTTACCATATGTAACAAACCCAAAAATGAATACAGTTGGCTTTAGTGGGACTTGGGCGGGGTTTTACTCTGAAACCATGTGTGTTTACAGGTCAATTCGGTAGAGGCGTATAAGATGCTAATAATTGTTTGTGAGACGCCCCTGAGTCGACTGCTCTACCCTAAAACAACTGGCCACGTTTCCAACTTAGAAGGGAACATTCAAGACGCCGGGAGAGTATTGAAATAATGCTATCAAGCTTTTGTTATAGGGGAAATGCCCTAGCGGTGACGTCACGGAACTACATGCTGTGTTTTCATGCATTTCATTTAGGTATTAATTAATTCAATGGGTATAAACATTGTATCTATGAATGGAGCCTGTATATATGCAGAAAATACCCGTAATAGACTAGCTCACAAGGCGGACATGAAGGCAAAAACGCGAAGTTGATCTTTAGCGTGAAACGACAAGGCTTGGAACCCTAGCTACTGGTAGCTAGTCAAAAGCTGTTGAAATGCTGGCTCCTGAGGCAGACAACTGGGGCTGCTAAAGTTCTGGCCCAATAGAAAGGTAATTAAACCGGAGTAGAGGAGAAACCCAAAGCCAACGCAAAAATTCGGGGCGATGCGATCAGATCCGATCAAGATTTCGCTCGAAGTTTGACGGTAACACAATTATGACGAACGGAACCCCAACGGCTTAAGCACTACATAAGTAATAATTATCCGGTAATAACCCGAAACGTCTTATGTACTTCTCAAGCGATGGCATCTCGTACACTAAACCGTATTAACCACGAAAACGCATGTAGTTTTCTTACGGGTTCTCCACTTCCTTTCAGTATTTCCTTATGCCGTATCGGCCGCAAACAATAATTAGCCAATGGCGAGTCTAGTTTAAAAAACGACCGCCTCAAAAGCAGCCTACCTGCTCCGGCACGAGTACTGAAGGGCGAGCAGCTACCTATGCGTTCAGCGCGAAAGCATCCCTACCCACGGTGCTTGATCATTAGATTACTCCTCTAATTGTATGAAAGAAGAAATAAATAAAGTTTCGCGTTTTATCGTTCAACATTAAATTTTACTTCATTGCTTTATTTTTTAAGTAATCTGCATATGTGCTCGTAAGGCGTAATTTTTACCATCAAATTGCAATTCATTATTAATAACAATTATGAAAACTGAAATAAAGAAATATTGTAGCAAATTATCTGGAAAATCTTCCATCTTCTTTGGAATGTGTGAGACACCTCTTTCTTTGATATTTACTGTGTAATAATGGGCCAGACCGTACTAACTGCAATATTCAACAGTAGTTCGTGTACACCTTTGTGTTATCAAACCGGCTTGGCAAATTTTCCTTACTACGATTGATACAGTAGTTTTCTGTTATCGTATCCTCATGAATTTAAAAAGATAATATCTCGAAACTTCTTAGCAAATGATCTCAAATAAAGTTTCAAACAATCATACTAAATGCCCCCACAAAAGTCTTATGTCTATTCTTCGTACGTAAAGTGAACCTGTGATTCACTAGCTTGTATTTTCTTGAGAATGTAATGATTAATCCGTCTGCTGTATTTTCAGAGGTTTTCTTGGTTTCTCTTTTATTGCTGCTCGTGCCAGTCGTCCGGTGTTTACTTTGATATTGTGCTGGTTCTAATACTTTCTCCTATCACTGTAAAACTATATCCGCATTAGATATACCAACATATATTTTCTGTTCATTTTCGTTTTCATTCTGTTTTGTTCATGGTCTTCCTGCTAAATAATTCATCGAAAAGCTGAATTTAGCGTCACCATTTTTTTTATAATTGGTAGCTACTTTCTCTCCAATAATCCCTACTAGTGGTGTATGTAACCGACTTCTAGAACTTTCTATTTGGCGTTGTTCACATCCATATTAGCCATGTCACTTTCCATACGGTTTATACTTTGCTGCTGGAGCCCTTCTCTTCATTTTCAATCATCCCACGATCTTTATTTGTCAATTACGTTGCTTCATGTGTTTTACAGTTTTCCATTAATTTATATCATTTGACACATCTGTAATTTTTGATTTCTTTTTAATTCGTTAATTAATGTTCGGGGCGCTACACATCATGCCGTAACTTGGCCTGAAACTCGGCAGATTAGGGTCGCCGATTATCTTTTCCGAGACTCAGTCATCTAGCATACCATTAGCATCGCACTGGGTGATGTAATTAGCATCACACCTTCGAAGACTTCCTGACTTCCTTACTTAAACAAGCGTGGCTTTTGTGACCAATCTTAACGAGTGGGTGGGCTTCCCGCCAGTTCCCAGGAGTGAATATTGACCTCCTTACCTTTAGCACTGCAGTCGGGTTCCTTAACCGCTAAACCACGCTGGCATCGATCTTTGATCATTTCGCTTTACTCCAAGCATTTTGCGTTTCATTCGTTCTCTCTCTCTCTCTCTCCCTCTGTCTCTCTCTCTCCCTCTCTCTCTCTCAGAGTTGTCAATCCTGTAGATTGGTTGGGTTCAACCCAACGGATTTGCCTTTTTTAGCTGTCCCACCCGGAAATCTGATTGGGGGACTGTTATACTTCCGGTATCTTTTACTATGGGAAACGTCATTCTATTTGTGTTAACTTCTGGGGCAAATTTTCAGGCTTCCGCGGTGGTTTTCCGTTGCCTTCCGCTCGTTGTTTATCATCTAATATAATATTTATGCAATTGTAAGAGATATTTTTCATTATTGATTTGAAGTCAGCAACAAGTTGTGACCTTATATTTGTAGCCAATTTCTTAGCGCAACAGCTTTGCTTATCTCATCAAATGCAAATAACCTGTTTATACCTTCTTATTATTTCCGCTTGTAGAAATTTGTCTCTGGCAGTGTGTATTGATAAGTTCCTATAACACTCCTAAGTTTTAATGAGTTTGCTAAATGTTATAAACATGTTAATTAGTATCCTTTCAAGTATTTCCTGTCAAGGGTTACCCTAGCGAAAGGGGAAGGAGGTGCCAATGTAGTTGGTTTCAAGAAACTTTCCACTTTAAAGATTTTCTTTTCGCTTCAGTTATGCAGAAATGTGAATAAACTGTCTATCCTGATGAGAAATTGCTAGTAATCCTTAATATAACTTTGTTAGGCAAACCGGAAGAATTAATAAATTAGAGTTCTAGTACACTTTCTTTATCCTTCGTTATCCAAAGGAAGCAATAAGTGGCTCACTCTAGATTACATTTGTCTCGAGCATTTCATCTTACATAATCATACAAATTCCAATTTAAACGCAACGAGGTGTATGCAGAAGATTCCAGATCTTCAAAACCCAATCCTGGGAGTAATATTTGCCTTCTTAAGGCAGCAGCCTCTTGAAATACCGCCAAAGAGGAGAATTAGCGGAGTACGAAGTCGAGAAGCGCGATGTCCTGAACTGTCAGGACACAACGCCACACAAAATGGAATTATTAACGTCCCACTGGCTGCACAATCCGCAGCTCGAATTAATTCTAGGTGTTATTGAATCTCCGACGTAATTTTCGAGCCGCGACCTCTGTTTTCCGTGTCATTTAACCCGAGCTCGAACTTTTTCCCAGCACGCTAATTGCAGCAAAAAATGCAAGCTGCGAGCGATTTACGGATTCGATTGCGAGACTGTGTTCGAGATACTGATGTATGCTTTCAGTCTCCATGAAGGTCGTTAATAGAAAGTGAGGGTCTATAATGGAAAGCCAAACTTCGAATTGTCGATTAATTTATGTTAGAAGTGATTGGAGACCTAGCGGAAAAAATTGAGAACAGACCAGGAGTAGAAAGTAGTAAAAACTGCAGGTGGTGAAATTCAAAGAGGAGGTATGATGTTGTTGCTGGTTAGGTTAATGGTAGTTTTGATATTGTCTGAGTATATTGTGGAAGCTAATCTTGTTTCAACTGTACATTTTTCTTACGTGTTTGGGAAATTACAGTTCAGTCGATAATTACAACACGTTCTATACTCGAAACTGACTCTTACCAAATGGTGTTTTAATGTAGTTATTACTTGTAAAAGTCTAGTGAAGCTACGAAAACTTTTATTTAATAGAGCACTTTGCCAAGACATGCCAACAGTTATTTATATCTATTGTATTAAAGAGCAACGACATTAGCATCTACTTATTTTTCAAAGACTACGTAATATCAATAATGGTAGGTTTTAAAGAGAACCAAAAAATCTGAGATTCTTATAATATAAAATGTAAAGGGTAGGCGACGATAGCAGAACAGATGAGATTATGAAAAGGGATGGATGGCCGATGATGTCTTACAGTATATCGATTTCAGTATTTCTTAGAAAAATAAGAAAGGAGGAAGATATTTTCAAGTTTAAATGCACATCAGGTTTAAGATCAAAGAAGCCAACGGAGAATAACTGTCGAAACAGTGCTACGAAATTGAAAAACTGGAAGTTCAGCATGACTCATTTGTTACTTGCAATTGCCCATGGTTGCAGCAAAATAAATTATAACATCAAATCTGACCGAATGCAACTGGTAAGGTACCAGGATGGTGGCACTTCAATTACAAAATCAACAACCAACCGTTATAATTACAATATTAATGAATGGGCGCCAGCCTATATTAATTGACTAATTATATCTCAGTAGGGCTACTTAAGTATGTATTCTACTCATTTAAGAACAACACACAAAAAGCACCAAGACAATAAAACTATATATTTAATAATAACTGTTATATTTAATAGGTTAGGTAAATATAATAATTCAAGCGCGTACCTACGTATGTCAAATATTGTAGTTAAAGTTATGTAGCAATCGCACAAACTGAAAATACAACTCGAATTTGTAATATAGCAAACTGATAAAAGTATAAAGAACTAATTGTTAAATACTTTAACGCTATACTATAAAATTAACTCGTCCTAGTTAACGTTCAGGCTTTGAAGTGTGATAGTAAACATTAAATATCCATTTTAGAATTTGATGGCGCCCCTGAAGACAGCAATACCCAAACGCATTGTCATCAATTATTCTTTTGTTCACCAATCAACAACTCCTAGCCTTTGCAATCCCACCAACTAGTAACTAGAGAAACGAAAAACTCTAAAATAACTAACAGCATCAATATTCAGTGACAATTTGTTATGTTAACAAAATATTCGCAGCTATCAATTTATTAGTCTGATCATATAGAAAGGTTATGCTTACTTGTCATATAGAAAAGTTAGGTAACTAGAAGACGCAAAAACATTAAGTTTAAGACGTTCATCATCATCATCAAAGCCAATCCATCCATCGTCGGATGTAGGCCTCCCCAAGTCGTTTCCATTCTGTTCTGTTGTGAGCTATTTGTATCCAGTTTCCGCCTACATGTCTCTTTATGTCGTCTGTCCACCTGGTTTGTGGGCGTCCTATTCCTCTTTTGTGGTGTCGAGGTCTCCATTCTATTATTTTCTTTGTCCATCTATTGTCACTTAATCTGGCAATGTGTCCGGCCCAGTTCCACTTTCGTTTGCATGTTCTGTATATCACGTCCGTTACTTTCGATCTTTTTCTTATTTCTACGTTTTCTATATGGTCTCGGAGTGTTATGCCTATCATGCGGCTTTCCATTGCTCTTTGAGTAATCCGTAGTCTAGTCATAATCGTTTTATTTAAAGCCCAGGTCTCCGTTCCATACGTCAAAACAGGTAATACGTATTGGTCAAACACTCTGGCTTTAATTGTGTTTGGTAGTGTTGATGTTAATGTTTTTTGAAGTTTTCCGAAACTGGCCCACGCGAGTGATATTTTTCGTTTTAGATCCGCCTTAAGATTTGCTTTTGTTACTTCTACTGTTTGACCTAGGTATATATTTATATGAATCCACTCTCTCTAATATTTGGTTTTGTATTGTCATTTCTGTGTTGTTTCCCATGTTTGTTTGGTTAGTGATATATTTAGTCTTGGCAATATTTATTTTTAAACCGACTTTTTGTGAAATTATTTGGAGTTCATTTATCATTTCCTGCAGCTCTTCTGGGGACTCACTAAATATTGCAACATCTTCCGCAAAGCGGAGATGGTTGAACCTTTCACCGTCAACTAGGATACCTTTCTGTTCCCAATTAAGTTCTTTAAAGAGATCCTCCAAGACCAGCGTAAACAATTTTGGTGACATAGAGTCTCCCTGGCGGACTCCTCTCCTCACCCGTATTTTGTTTGTTTTTTCTTCTTCGAGCAAGACATTTTTTATAATTTTTTTAAGACGTTACACATTCAATATGTTTAAAAAGGTAAAGCAAGTGGCTGGCAATTTAGAAAACAAGATTCATGGGGATAGATAATCTACGCTGTTACTGTGCGATGTTGCTCCGAGCCTGCTTAGATTGGTTCGAAACTTGGCTAAGTACCATTTAAAAAAGACCGCGTATGCGCTATGGCTGACATGGATATAAGGTGCATGAGCGTGCTTCACATCCCGACGAGGTGGTCACTTGGTTCTAGAGGTGAAATTTTCCGTTCGCACGGACGTTAGTTCTTGCTTGCTGGTATAGGGGTATTTGTAATGATGTCTATATACTCGTAGGTAGCTCTCCTGTAAGCTACAGCTGATCTGTGAAGCTGAGAACAGAATAAATTGTCGAACTATTGTTATAATTATCTAAATGGTACATTCTCCACCAACAGAAAAAAAATGGCAGAATGGAAGAGTTATTTCACGTCGAAAGAAAGGCAGAGCATAACTGCACCGGCACTCACGAACTTGTGATAACAAGAAGTACGATGCCCAGACGAAAGTTTGCGTCGAAGTACTAAAGGTACTAAAAGTCTACTAATGCAGCTGTTCAACAGCATTTATAAGAGCAGTATATTACCACAAGACTGTTTAAAATCCACATTTTTAACATTATCCAAATAACCAGGTTATTCAGGTCTTCCTGAAAGTTATACATGCCAAAAGTAAGAGAAAACACTCAGTTTGTGAGTCACTGTTTGGATTTTATATGCTGGTTCAGTGGCGTTTAGATGTCAATGTGGATCTTATGTGTGTCACATAGATTACCAGAAAGCGTTTGACGAGCTACTAATCATTCTTCTAGAAGTTGGTGTAGATCATTAGCTGGTCCCCATGCTCGGATCGTAGCCAATCTACATTGGAACCAATCTACTGCTGTCAGGGTGAACCCGGGGATATCTTAACAAACTCTGGTAATAGTTGAATAAAGCTGAGTTCTATTTTTATTTAGAGAAACTACTTGAACAGCTTTGGAAGAAAAAACAAAAGAGTGCTCAATTATCCGAGAGCGATACGGACATTCTTCTACTCGAGTACAGTATATTTTTTCTACGACCTATCAACGAAGAAAAGAAAAATAGGAACCATGGATTTTTTAGAATCTTATTGAACGTCTTGTGAGTAAATTCGTATTTACTCTTGTATTTCTGGGGCAATAACATGTCGTAGCTGCTGAAGAAATATCTGGCGGAGTACCGTTAATCAATACGTCACTAGAATCACTCATTGATAACTATTAGTTTGACAGATTACACTTATCGACATGTTACCTTGCCCATAGCCACGGCCTGCTGAATTGTATGACAAACGTCACAAACGTTTGCCACACACAATTCAACAGGGCGTGCCCATAACAAAACAAACAACAAATGAAAGTTGCCTAGGTAATCAGGACTAACGTGGTTTGTGATTGGTGTATTTCATATCCGCCCGTATGTGGATATGAAATCATATTCGTTCAGTTAACTAGAATTGCCTACTTATCCATTCTGTGGATTGTGAAAAAAAAAATTGAATATTTACATGTGGAAGTAGATAAAATAAATTATACTAATCTGTAAACATTTTGACACCTAGTAATGTCAGTTGTGATGACATGAATGACATTCGATATTTAGGTTAGGTAGTTGAATTAATCATTTTTTAAAGCGTTGCTCATTCCAAAGGTAATGCGATCACAGACATTTATGGCCACTCGGTATCATCAAAGAAATATTCGATGTAAATTCAGGCAATTCGTTAAGATAAGCCAACACGCCATTTTTGCAATGCCGGAGAAACGAGTTTTTGTCTCTCTAGAGATTACAATTCCATTAAAGAACCTCTACAAGCGAATAACGACTAAAAATTTAATTTCCTCGGAAAATCGAGAGCTCGAGCATTGTTGCATATAATCTATGAATTTACAATTAAATGAAAGATTGAAATGTTTAATTAACTCTTCTAGGCTTTTAGGCCCTACTGAATACAAAAGTAACATCAATATCATTTTACAATTTTTTTTATTTAGAAAAATAATGTGTGTTTCGGTAGACACAAAGACCTTAATCTATCATTCTGAACATAAATATAATATTCTAGATATGAAATTATAAATAAGTACAACTTGACTATGAAAATTTCTGAAACAAGTCCTTCCTTGCACAAAACAAAGATAAACATTGCATCAATTTTTTTTACACATCGTTGCCTACTTGTGCTTATCCATCTCTGGATTTTAACCGACCTTGTCCACTTTGACTTGGCGGAAGAGTTTCTCTACCCCAAGTCTTTTTTTTTGTACTGGAGGGCACGGAGCTGCATGGGTGTCCAATTCTGTTCTTGGTGGTGGAAGATGGCATTCAACCACGAGCATTCTGCTTCAACAGTAATCTATTTGTTGATTCTTTTCAACTTTTTGGGCTTTGGGATCTTGTTTGCATTCCAGCCAAATATTTGATCATGCTAGATCAACTGCATGAAATATCACCCTCAGAACTGTGATTTCTTTGTAGCTTCTTTGTAACGTACAATTGCATCTAAGCCAAATTTTCTCAAAACTTCCTTGCTGAAAAACATACGAATTGGCATTTTTCAGTCATCTGATTGAAACTTCCTTCTGACAAGTAGCATAGGCAATAATCAGCAGAATTTATCAATTCGTTTTCACCTACGTCACTTTTCCTAGCACTTTCGAAAAGCTGTACTCCAATAAACTTCTATGTTTCTATGTTATTCTTGAATTTTTAGTAACGTTGAAGCTTTGTTCATCCTGGCATTGATCTTCACCTAATTCTTGCTTCTCGTCGTTAATATTTTTCGATATCTTTGGCTGATTAGCCTCTTCTACTATTTTTGGTGATTGATCATAAATTTCCGTCTGAATTACTTGCATTGAAAGCCTTTCAAGATCGATCTTAATAAGTCCTTTTTCATCAAAACCCAGGGGTTCACCCTAAAAAAATATAGTAAAATTTCGGCATATCATTATGCTTTTAGTCCCGGTGTCTATTACAGCCTATTTAGATTCGACTAAAATAACCACCAACGTGGACTAAAATAACCACCAACGTGAACTATCACCGATGTGGATTACCAATGACTTGGATTACCACCATATTGATTTACATCCGGTTCGAACAGCCACCAACTGGAAATACCCTTGACCACATCCTATTGCAGTTACTACGACATGAAGATATTAATCACTTTCCCGCAATTTCTTAAGTACCGATGGGGCCACAATTATATATAACAGCAATGAGATAACATGAACAAGAATATAACACGTATTGCTTGAGTAAGAAAGAGATAAACATAGTAGCAAATTGTTAATACTGTCATACAATCTTAGTATTATGCCTTGATGCGTACAGAGATTTAAATTCTTTCAAAATTATAAGTTTATGAACACTCAACTGGGGCCACTTTAAGTATTCAACCTGAATCAACTGCCCCGTTTATCAAACTTTCGGCAGAGACCTTACTACTCAGGCTTGCAAGCTAACGGCTAAAGACTTTATAACCCTCTAAGAAACTTCGGTCGCCACATAGAGCTATACAACCATCGTCGCATTTGCAAATACACTGACGCCTATCGCTTAGGCAACTTCTTATGTTGCAATGCAAGATGAACAATAGTTCTACAAATTCGCTTCAGTCAATAGTAAATCCATTCTCGGTGGTTACTTTAAATCGTATGTGCCCTCAGTCGGTGGTAATCTACATTTTGACAAATACTAAAATAACACACAATGGAAGTAAAATAACTCCATGGTCTTTCATGCGGTGGTGTTTAACATAAAGAATTGGAAGAAAATTCTTATAACAATTATGAAACCTCTACATGTCAAAATAGGTAGCGAAATGGTTTCTGTGCTGAATATATGTCCAGCAGAATGGACAAGAGAAAGTGAACTAAAAGAAGAAATTGGATAAACGGAGATAGACAGTGTTCCAACTACAGCCAAGACAAGTCCTTGAGCAACGAAAGTAGAAAACAGAAATTAAAACAATAGTAAAGAATAAAAAAGATAGATAAAGAAAATCTCAAACATAGAACAGAGAAGGCTTTGAACGTATGAAGAACGAAGATAAATAATAATTCTTCGAGGGCTTTAGGTGCCGGAATAAAGAACAGCAATACAGAGAGCCAAAAATTATTCTATGGCACGTTGAAGAAACTAAGATATAAAAAGACGACCACGGCAAAGAAATATCAGAGAAACACGCAAATGCATTAACTAAAGAGGATCATATTATGCAACAATGGAGGCAATATTTGCTAGAAATTTTGAAGTATGAGGGTGAATTTGAAGAAGAAAGATTGTTAGATCCTATAAATGGCGTGACAAAGGTAAGGTATAATAGTCTCGTACAAAAAGCAAAGAGAGACACACAATGCAGGCTTAGAAAAAACAGGAGAACTATAGATTTTAATATTTGTGCTGAGTGGAATTAGCAAGAACACACTAAATAAAGAACAAGATAGATACTAAATAAATCTTCAAAATTCCTTCGACATGTTAAAATGTGCGAAGATGTGGGGTGTCTTAAAAAAAGCAAGGACGACATCAATCAATGCACTAACAGCTTATAAATTGAGTACCCATGTTGTAAGAACCAGACCTGGAGTATCCACAGAGTTCGAATCTAGAAAGATGTGTGTTAAGCTTGATCCTTTTCCTCAGTGCATCAGTGCCAGATGAATCAGAGAAAGTAGAAAAGAAGCTGAAGAATATATTGTCGATAACTGAAGATTGGAGAAGGAACTTCTATTCGCAAATGATATGGTTGTTCTATGAAAATCAGAAAGATGTCCAACACAACAGAGTTCTACATGCAAGAATTATATAAAATTAAGATCAATATTGAATCATCAAGGGGGGATAATCATAATATTAGGTTGGAAGGGAAATTTCTGGAACAGGCCGGAAACTTCAAATATTTGGGAGAGGTGGTTAGCAGAAACGAAAAAAATGAAAAGTGAAATATAAGAATGAATAGCTACAATATGAAGGGTATTTCCTGGCCAAAGTTAACACTCCAAAAGAAGTGAAAGTGACACCATTTAAAAAAGTAGGACAGTTAAACGCAAAAGCGGTAGTGACAGTTGTTCAAGCCAGGCAGCTGAAGTGGTTAGGACACGTACAAAAAATTCAATTACAAGAAATAGTGTGTACGAAGCCAGAACACAAAACAGAATCAAGCCCAATCTCAATAATAAAATCATACTGTTTACACGATATTCAATTCGCTAACAATTTAAGGGAAAATTTCATAAAAATGCTATCGAAAAAGTTACTAAACACAAAAATAATTTAAAAACAGGTCGCATATGTGTTCCACGCAAAGTTCTCTATACCGATTTCAGGATTTCCAAAGCTCCCTTGGGATTCCGTTTATTTAAGCTCGCTCCTCAAACAAATCCACCGGTAATACCCTTGATCTTCAGCAAACAGAACAAATACATAGACAATAGGCAAGAGCGAAAAATGGAAAAATCCCCAGGAAAGGACGGGCTTATCCTGTAGCAGTAAAGTCGGAACATATTTATATATGGTTACAGTGAGTCAACAAGGCTGGGCAACAACGTGCAAAGGCATAACGGCGATAGGAACAAGCAGCTGCCCTTGAATTTATTTGGGACGACAGGGTTAGCGGCCCTCTACTTTTTCTCCCTCGCGCTAATGCTGCGCCGATATTGATTTTCTTCCTCGTCCTTGCACAAACAGTTTTTCGCAAAGATGTTCGAAGCTAAGTTCGTTAGGGACACCTGATAAGGGATGAAGTTAGCCGGCAGGGGAAGATTGGCAATTTTACCTTACTACCCGAGCATTATATAATCAAGGAAGAAGTAAATAGCTGGTGGAGCAGTATCTAGGCCACACATTTGCGTTTAGCTGTACAAACTATCCCCGGCATAATTTACTAGATTACTCCAATCAGATGATTAGATCGAGCACCTACCAAGGGTAGTTCCAAAATTTACTAAATACTCGACTTGACTTGATTGAAGGTCGATTATTTGGTTGGTATTGAAATATGAAATTTCAGTCACGATGACCCAAACTAAAGTCAGCTTCCCCTAACTTGATTCAAAATGTTTTGAATAACAGTTTAAAATTTTCACATCGGGGCGGTTCTCAAGCTGAAATAAGAAAAATCGATAGCTGGCCATAATTAAATCAATTGTACTTTAAAAGACACGGGGGAGTATGTAAATAAATGTTTTTGCTATTGCTTAGGCGCTACCCAGTGGTGAATCCGATGATATAATCGAAGCTTTACTAGCAAAATTATTTTGTGTATCATTGTGAATGCCTATTTAGCTACCAAACACGCAAAATTGCACTGCGCTTCACATATGAAATTATACATCAACCTTCAAGACTTCTGCTAACATGACATTCAGAATATTATATTTCAAGCGGGTTCGGCTTGCAGCTGTAACCGAAGCGAGAGTTTCACAAAACAATTCAAAGGAAGAATTCCACAGGAGAAAACGATATTAATATACTCAAGGCGTTACCGCACTACGAACGGAGATATTCCTTAGTCAACTTAAAAACACATACAAAAATGACCGGTAATTTATGCCTTGAAAATTTAATTTCATCGCCTTATAGAAAACTTAAAATTAACGATAAATAACGCTTGAATAAAATAATAAGCCATAGAAATGAAACTAGGTGGGAAAGTTACAGATCCAGAGACCTTTTCCAAGTTAATCAACGACGGCGGGTTTTACTAGCGGGACCAAAATGAACAGATTTTAGGGTATCCACGGCCTCAATCTTACATGCCATTTACGGATTTCTTTTTCAGCGGCGAGTCGATATGCGGGAATGACAACAATACGAGGCGTCAACGGATGACAGCGGTTTCTTTAAATCCAATCGGAGATTGATATATTTCCGCGGCAGTTCAAGATGGTAACCTGCGTTTTTTTGTATGCTGAGTAGATTCGACAATCGTCGTACATTTGTGTACTTTAATGAAACGATACGTTCACATCACAGCCACACACACCCTCAACTTGACTGCTCCTGGACAACTTTAAACATAAACGTGACGTATGCTAGCCAACTGCTTAAACCCAACTTTCGAACTGAGCATGTCCGGGCTCAATCAAATTAAAATACTCATCCCCTTCTTCTGTCCCTTTCTTGACGTGCCAAATGTATGCCGGTACTGATTTTTTAAACGCTTCTAACTATTACTGAAACGACTACAGATGCAAGTGATCGGAAACTATTTTTAAATATTCTGTGGTTACTTTATATAAGTATTTACACTTAGAGCTACAGAATAAACGCCAAGTTTAAATATAATATTACAATTGCAGTGTACAAAGTAAATACTCAGCAGGATTCGATGGAGCAAATAAAGGAAGTCTCCAAATAGTTCTTCGTTTCACTATACTGTCAGTTGGAAGTAAATGTACTCGTAGATCACCTTGAACTCATATCTTGAGGTTTTGGAAAATATCAATAATAAGAACTTCCAGATCGATACACAATTCGTAGTTTAATTCGGCGAAATTGTATCAATTGTGGTTTTTAAAACATTATAAAAGCTGCAGAGAGAATGCAACGCGTTGTCTATAACGGGTCATTATAGTTGTCTCATTTGAAATATGAGAATTCACTCTTCTCCCAGAATTACTACAACCAATTATTTATGTTTCTATTTTAGCTTTGAAGCGTTTCATAATTTTTGCTTAAAACGTATTTGGGTAACATACTGTGGAATGGAGATAAAAACATCACCGAACGTCTGTTCTTTGAGGCCACCTTAACAACTATTCTTTAGTAACGGATCTTTATATTACATTTCCTCTACGCTACAAGTCTTCTTTTCTCTTTGTAAGTATACACTCTGAAGTCATAGCAAACTTCCGTTACGCAAACAGGTCAAATTTGATATACATACAAATATCTATCAAAAAGTCTCAGCACCTACTATGTATCTAAGATATAAAAATGATAAACGTGTCCACTATCACTGTTTGAAAATTGTAGCTCGTAGCTACGTTATGGATTTCTTAACGTCAATAAATAAAGTAACGTAGATAATTATGAAAGCAATCGTATTTAAACATAAACAAAGATAAACATATGTTATACAAACAACCACAGTAAATACTGATCTGCGACCGAGCTCTGCAGATTAGTGGTTAGAACGCCTACTTAGCATTCGCAAAGTCGTGAGTTCGATTCCCGCAACCGTCTGCTCTGATTTAGGTTTTTAGGTGATTTTCCTGAGTCAGCAGGGTACCTCTTCTCACGTGAATACCGGGGCAGTAATTCTCTACCTTTCCTGGCCTTTCTTTCATTTACCACCTCTCCTTTCTCTCACCCATCGTATAGTTCCCGTTCTTAGCTGGAGAGGGACGCAAGGTCTCTACAGCAGCCCACCCCCAGTTAGAGGAATTAAAATTACCTTGAATCTTTACCTTCTGACGCGACTACCCATGAAGTGAGGCGGTCTAATAATCCGAAGCTGCCCATTGTCATATTCCTTCAGAATTTGGAAGGCTCTTACCTGCCTACTTTCCTGACAATTGATCGGTCCTAAATGTCTAAATTTTTCGAATGACTATGATGTCACTGAGTTGTTCCAGGAGCCGTTGCTACAATAGTGTATTATATCTAATGCTCATTAAAGTGAAGAACCATTACTTTGCATTTTTTTTGGGTTGAGTTCTTTACTCGCTTTAACATTCTTTATTTCTCCTTCCAGTATCAACATTGAGTGTCATGTGATAACTATGCCAGATATTGTTTATAGTTATATATTGTTATGATTTGTGTACGATTTGATATTATCATTTTTATTATATTTTTCTGTAAATAGATGACCTTATCATCTCAAATGGTTGGATTTTCTACATTCTAGCAAATATGATTGAATTTGCTATTAAGATAATTATCTTGCATGATTTTTAAAAGTAATCATTTTAGACACCGCTTGTTTATCCAATGGGACCCCTACAAATTAGATATTTTAACTGATGGGAACAACTTTACAGACATGGCGCTTCAACCTCACAATTTATGAAAACAAGTTGGCTTCGTATTAATAATTACATCAGTGATTACGTAAGGGTGCGTTGCCTAAGTGATTTAATAAACGCATGTAAATAGATGCTACAATAAAACACTCACGATGCGCTTCTTTCGGAGATGTGCAAACACCGACGCCACTTTGAAAATTTTACCAAATTCTATTTTTAGGATAACTTTCTAACTTTATTTGGCTTCCCTGATGCAAAATATGAC
Source organism: Agriotes lineatus (assembly GCA_940337035.1). NCBI lineage: Eukaryota > Metazoa > Arthropoda > Insecta > Coleoptera > Elateridae > Agriotes > Agriotes lineatus. The sequence continues at coordinate 59,046,021 of OW679203.1, forward strand.
ACCAGGCATCTCCACAGCAAGTCCCGCGACGGACAGGGGTTCCTCTTTCTCTCCCTGCCCTGCTGTAACAAGCCAGACACCTCTTCGAACGCAACCTGCAGCTTGCAGGACTCCAAAACTGTGTACAACTCTGCCGTTGCCCTAGTCGTAGGATTCCGCACTGCTCAGCACTAATGTCGCTACCTCTTTCCCTCTTCCAGGACTATGCTCACCTCGTAATATCTCCAAAAAGTACCACATGAATACTAGCTATCACGACGTACTATTCAAGACTTTATAAAACTCCTCTAGGGGTGCAACGAATCAAATCAACCATCCTACAGCCTACCCAAACGACACTTCGCTTTCCCTTTTTTTTTGTTTTCATTCATCTTACATTGTTATTCATTATTTCTAAACCTGCTCTGATTACATTTTATGTTTCAATCAAGGCTAATAATATATTTAATACCATTTTGACAAAGTATTAACTCAAAGTCACTGCTATTCCTATAATTTGCAAAAATTAAACTAGAACGTTTGTTGAATATTTTGTAAAATAATATTTTAAATGCTTAAAACGTTATTAATTACTATCATAATTTTAGAGCCTTTAAAAGTATTCCTTGCAATATGTCTGAGCTAAATAAACTATTGTGGAATGTTTTATTCGTGAGTGAAAGCAGATTAAGTTATTTGAACTTTATATCTAAACACACAGATTCGTTTAAATACAAGAAAAAGTCTGAAATCATGAAAAGAAATATATTTCAGTCCTAATAAAACTAGTTTTACAGCATCTTATCTTATATCTTTTTCAATTGCTGAAGAAAAAGCAACTTCCTATACGCGAACATTTAATTTAGCAACGTATCTTTCTTGCAAAATATGAGCTATTAAGAAAAATCTTTCCAGCAAATAAAATTAATGTTCCTTTTGGTTTTTTTGTATCGCATGACTTGTGGTAGGAAGCCTGGTGTTAAAGTTTTCAGGGTGCGCGAGCACCTGTGACGTAACCTAACTATTGTCACCAAATGACAACCGGGACCGACGGCTTAACGTGTTCACCGAGGCACGGCCGGTAGCGATTTTACTACCACTATATGTTGGACACCCATCCAATTGCCGACCGCCACGGATGTTGCTTAACTCTCGAGACTGTTTAACCAGTCCTTGGAGAATGTGGATATGCAACCAGCTAACAAAAGAAATAAAGCAAAGTAATAAAGCAATAAGTTCCGACATAAAAAACCAGTTGTTATCAACAGTAGAGTGGTTTTCTCTTCAAACTGACGAGTTCACCAATGCATAAAATAAGGCTTTAATTATAATGTCTTTGAAAAGTGTGTGCTTGTAAATAATACCAACTAACGGTAAAAATGTTGGTATTAGATATGTTGCCGAAGTTTAGGATAAATTTTTAATATGAACGTCGTAATGTGTTGATATTTTAAACAATGAAATAAAACTGAATGCCGTAAGGGGGTCTTAGGCATAAAGGTTGCATAATAAACATACCTACCAATAGTAATCTAATATATAGGTTTCCAGGTTCAACAACTTGCAGTGCCACACTCTGTTGAATCATACGCAATAATCGAGCTACGATGATAGGCAGACTACAAAAGAATAATAAACATTCAAGAACAAAGCAACGGCTAGAATCAAACATAATTAATGTATCTATTTTTAAACGACTTTAATACACTGAATGTGAGATGAATCCAGAATTCATATTGTTGAAATAAATTATTACCATGGATTCTATGCACAACAGTATACAAAAGCCATGCAAGTAAAAAGATATAATTTGGTAAAAGCACACGGAATCGATTGAGCGAAGTACTAAAAAGTGAGTATTATTAAGCACTCTAAAGGAACTATTCAAATGACATTATAACGTATCGCCTTGCACGACTAGTCTTCCGGAACGGAGATTGGTATAAGTAAGATATCAAATTATTGCATCAAGGGACAAACAAATCCAACGTATAACCACCGGGTGGTGCACATGTACCAGGTAAATTACTTTTACTTTAATTATGTTTAACAAATACACAGGTGGTTGTTCACCAGTTACAAAACTACAATAAAGTTAAACTATTCCTGGTTGCTTGGGGCCTGATTCAATAAACGACGCATCTTTCTCGTGACGGGAAGCGTGGGAAGCGATTATATGTGTTAAAGCAACTAAAAAAACATGCCTTTAAATAGCTGAGGCAATGCTGGAAAATCGAAAAAGAGACTGCCCGGACGGGCTGATTCAATTCTGCGATTCAACAGATGGACAAAACAGCCACGTAAAGCTACTCCACACAACAGGAGTTTTTCAATAGGTATAAAAGTAAAAAGCTTGTCGAAACACCAAAACACAAACTCGAGAAACAGAGAAAAGGAGAAGATAAAAATATAAAAAGAAAAGGGCCTGAAAATAAATTCAACAGAGGTAAATAAATCTCACCTTCTTTCGCGGCCAATATATGTCACTTCCGGTATACCATTACATCTACAAGTAACCAGCAATTCACTGAACCAACAAGACCAAATCTGCCCCATATCGTCGACGACGACGCAGAGCTTCAAAATAAAGCCGGACTTACAGCAAAATCTAGCAGAAATTCGAAGCGAATCTTTCGACTTATGGATTTAAGACTAATTGTGTTGGTTTGTACACTGACAGCGTATCGGCAGTAGTTAAGAAAAAGACAGGTGAATATTTTCACCGGTGTTTTATTCATACAGCACGTTTGTTTTGGTGTAACTTCTTACACGTGTCAAAATGAAATGATCTTCAATGATCTTTTGTAAAACTAAATATCTTTTACTCCACTCATGGAATTGAGAAATCTCGCCCACTAGTCCTATTATACACCGAAGTTTTAATCCTTTTTTGTGAAGAATTTCTTCAGCGCTATTATTTTGCATCAATTTTTTGCGATTTTAGTTTTCTAACATTTTTCATCTGCCCACCATTGTTCACTCTTGTCATATAGTCTAACGGCAAAATATTCTTATTATTGAGTAGGGCATAACTGTGGTGGTGATTATTAGCCTGTGTTATAATGAAAGAATTGCGTTGGATGTACGTACTCAACGCGAGGAGTGGACTTACCTGGCCTCCATTTTTGTCAGCAAGAAGCTATATCACTTTCCTGGAATCGCATACTGCATTTCACTTTCTAATGAATCAAGCACCAAAATAAATACAATTTTAGTCGTGCCCGTTCAGAGGGCTATAGCTCGTATTAAATTACCTTTAATAGCTATTAAGGCAACTAGTGTTTTACAGAGGGTTTAAAAATCGAGGTCGATCATGTTAAAATTCGAGCAAAGCGAGAATTTTATGATCGACCGAGATTTTTAAACTGTAAAACACGAGTTGGCTTCAATATTTTTTCTACAGCCGAGGAGTTTGTTAGCTTAAATCCCTCGGGGCTTCGCCCCTCTCCAAAGCGGCCCTCGGGGCTCCACCCATCTCCAAGGGGGCCCTCGGGACTCCGATCCTCTCCAAGGGGGCCCTCGGGGATCGGCCCCCCTCCAAGGGGGCCCTCAGGGCTCGGCCCCTCTCCAAGGGGGCTCTTGGAGCTCCACCCCTCTCCAAGGGTGCCCTTGGGGCTCCGCCCCTCTCCAAGGGGGCCATCGGGCTCCGCCCCTCTCCAACCGGGCCCTCGGAGCTCGGTCCCTCTCCAAGGGGGCCCTCAGGGCTCGGCCCCTCTCCAAGGGGGCTTTTGGAGCTCCACCCCTCTCCAAGGGTGCCCTCGGGGCTCCGCCCCTCTCCAAGGGGGCCATCGGGCTCCGCCCCTCTCTAATCGGGCACTTGGGGCTCCGCATACAAATCGGTCCGATATAATAACTGTACTTTTAATCTTCACAAATAAGGTTTTATAAACTCTTAAAGTACTCCGTGCTTTAAATGGAATGGCGTGTTTTATAGACAACATAAAGCACGCCGCATATGACCCTTGGAAACAGTTTAAAATCACGGCTGTAGAAAAAGGTTTTATCTGCACGCGTGATGTCACGCCGGTTACACATTACACAAGCCTGACGACTAGTCAGCCACCGATTTAAAATAGCTTTCAGCACACACCATACGGGAACGTACGCAAAATTTACGTCCGCAAAGTATACCAAACACATGCAACGCGAAAGCGAACTCAAAGTGAGGCGATGGTGTCGAAATTCAGTGCGTTGCCTGTGATATCCGATATAAAATCGAAACAAAACCTCCTCATGAAAACAGGACTTAAAAATAGGCTTACGCCTAGGACATCTGCGAAACAAGGTCTACATTGCCACAAAGGTCGTCAAATGCTTCGACAGGACATAAAAATCAGTCGTGGTGACTGCATTTCAAACCGACATAGCAATTTCATTCTTTATTACTTAATTTCTTATTGCATCTCTTTTGGTAACCTCCAATACTCGCCTTAGGTATTTCATCTCGATGGTTTGTGGTGTCTATTTTTGCATTAATCTAATGCTGCTGTCAATAATGTTTCATTTATGCGTGTCTATTTGCAGATTCTCTTTACTCATATTTTAATTATTTATAATGTGTGCTATTTCTTCTTTAACTTTCTGGAATTGTGTCGCCTCAGGTTTTCCTTGTTGGAGTGGGTCTTCTCTCTCTTTCTTGATCTCCATTACCATTACTTTTATTTTACCTTTTTGCTTAGTGCATGTATCCATGTATATGTCGAAAATATTTATCTTCGAGCCTAGTTAGCAGGAGATATCGGCTATCTAATGATTCTCTTCCTGCCTTTTTTCCATTTCCGTTCTATTCCCCCCCCCCCACGTACACATACTGTTCGAAATTATATTTTAATGATTTTTAATATTTTCTCTCTTTCTGATATTTTAATCATTTTTGGATAAGTAATTATTAATATACGCTTTTGTCTGTGCTATCTCTGCTCCTGCTGTTGTTCAGCATAACCTTTATTCATAGCTCAACTTTTATTACAATTTTGTTTCTGCATCAATTCTAATAGATTTTTAATTACATTTGTCCTCCTCCAGTTTCTTCTATGTGTAGTATTAAGCCTTCCAAAAATACATCGTCTCTCTGAATTTTTCAGCCGCGCTGTGTTTTCTCTTATTTCCTTGATTTGACATACCATTTGTTCCGTCTCACATTTAATACTGTTCTACTGTCATATCCATTTTTTAACTTTCTTCTTGTATTCCTGCTGCTCTTCTTGTATCATTTTAACTTTGCTCTTGCTCTTATATTATAAGAAACATCCACTCTATTTTGACCTCTTAATTTTGTATATTCGTTTGCTTTTTTACTTGTACTGAAAATTTTTATTTGTTTTGAGCTTAATTATAAACTACAATTTTATTTGAGGATGTGGGAACAAGTTGCACAAAACTACTTCTGTACCACACAGAGGTTAGCTAGTTTTCCTAAAGACGAGCTTTAAGCACACTTTATGAGATCGTAGAGGAAACGTTTGCGTTGCTTATTAATAATAGGTCGGGTTTGGTTAATTTCAATTGATAATGATCTACATTATAGAAGGAAATAACCAAATCAGGTTATATTGCTGTTTCTTCTTCCATAAAAATGTAGATCCAAACCACAAGACTTGAACTCACGAAAATCACATCAGTGATTCGTTTCTAGATTTAGATTGTTTCGATGTTAGGTCAGGTCGCTTTCAAAGCAAAGACAACTGATAACTTTATATGTGAATTTTAATATTTCAGCTAAAGCTTTCTAAAGAATAGATAAATGCCGGTAATGCAGAATCAATAATATTGGGAGTGGCAATTTTTAAATTCAACCTTCAAATAACATGCATGCACAGTTAAAATTAAAGCTATATCTGGAAAAAACCTATACGCACCAAATACAATATATATAGTAAATCTAATTCAAATCTACCTTTTGATGTCGATACAATAGGGCACGTGGAATCCAAAAAAAAATCTCAATTTACCACGTTTTTCTCTGCTAACGTGTGCGTCTAAACTCGTATTGCAGTGGTGAACTCATGGAGGTTTAGTCTCTTATTGTGCATTTAAACATTTTAAATTCAAACTGGTAAAGTGACCGTACAAGGTTTTACTTTTACAACTGCAAACTTTCTTGCGTTTTTCTTCTTTTTACGTAATTTGGATGTATTGGCTTATTCCGGTACACGTGTATCAAAAATGAAATCCCTGGTCTTGCACGGGTGGTTACTTCTAGCGATAGTCATATTATAATTCTTAACAGTTGCTTGGTTTACAATTATTAGTAACTCCAACAGGCCTAAAAGGCATGGAAGGCGCCCTAAATAAACGTAGTAATGGAAAACAAAGCCTAAATTATTACTTGCTTTACAACTATAAATATTTAAGTCGTGTATTATTCTATACGGTGTAAATATTTACGATTATGAATCTTAAAACACATGCATTTCTAAGCAGCATAAGCACATAACAACTGCAACTTCCTTGAGCGTAGGTGTACTCAGGTTTCCAAATACCTCTTCCGCCTGTGTTTCAACGTATCAACTTTGGCATGTCAGAAACTCGCTGGTGTGAATGTGTGAAGGAACAGGGTGGTAAACTGGTTGCCGGTCAAAGCACACAAGCCATGGGGTGTCTTGCAGGTGCATCCACGAATTCGATAGGAATCGCAGAAAAAATACCGCAGACTACTACTTGGTGTGCTTGATAATACGTTTTGTCAATTCAGACTCCAGAAACAGGCCGATAATTTTAACCGCGGATTAACTCGAAAGGCACAGGATATGAACTATTCTCTGCAGAAATGACATGTTTGTTTTATATAGCAAAATTACTTGAATCTATGTTCGGCTGTACTGACATTAAATATACTGATCAAAGTCTAGTTGCGATTTAACGGTATCAGCGCCATGACAATAGTGTGCTAACATTTCTTAGGTCTTTGTTTTGGAAGATCTTATTTTCTAAACCTTTTTCCTTTTCGGTTCTAACCAACTAACATTATAAGGAATGACAAACTCTCAATTCAAAACTTGTTACCATTTTTGTGCCACTGTTTCATTCGATGAAAGTTTAATCACGCTAATATATGGAGCAACTGATGGAAGCGTGGTTAATCTGTCTTGCACGCTTTGAAGGCATTTTTGCAACTGATGTGAGCTGCCTTGTCACAATAGTTCTTAACGTCAAATATATTTTAATGTTTTTAAAACTTAGTGTGTCTTGGAATGGCCTAGCAGAAAATTTGGCATTAGATCCAGTATCATGGCCTAGTACAATACAAACCGCACTATTGGAACACAAAAACTACTGAATGTACTTCTAAGAAGTACATTTACTTATACCAATATTGTGGTTTGGGAAAACTTTTTCCAGTCAGAAAATTACTGTATACAGTGTGGTCCATTAAGTGTGCAACAAATGGGAAATTTTTTTATTAGTTGTACAATCGAAATTTAAATATTGCCAAAAGTTAGTGCATGTTCGATAACCATATCAGATGCCCTTAGAATGGCTTCAAGTCAAACAATATACAGGGCAGGACAAAAAATATGAAATTCGTTCAAGAACAAAGTTACCTTATTTCAAAAAATTTAGCAAAATTTTATTGAGAAAAGTTGTTTAGAATTAAAAGTTATGCTCAAATGCAAAGTCACGGCCTCCTATTCGAATTTTGATTCTTTTTTGGAAAATTTTGTATTACCCCCGTATGATACATATTTTTATTATTTTGATTTTATATGTATTTAAAGTAGCCACAACCACATCCCTTTTAAATAACTTTTAGCAACTTGAAGCGTATTTGTAAAATTTACTTGGATTTATATTTTTTTAGGTAGGCGTCCACTTCATGTTTGTTGCAACGATATTTAACAGAACTTTAGAATTTCGCAAATATTCTTTTTAACAAGGCAACTGCTTTACTAATAATAATTTACATATGAAAAACTCTTAATAAAATCAGAATAATAAAAATATGTATCATACGGGGATAAAACAAAATTTTACAAAAAAAGAATCAAAATTCGAATAGGAGGCCGTGACTTTGTATTTGAGAATAACTTTTGATTCTAAACAACTTTTCTCAATAAAATTTTGCTATATTTTTTGAAATAAGGTAACTTTATTCTTGAACGAATTACATATTTTTTGTCCTGCCCTGTATATTGTTTGACTTGAAGCCATTCTAAGGGCATCTGATATGGTTATCGAACATGCACTAACTTTTGGCGGTATTTAAATTTTGGTTGTACAACTAATAAAAAAATGTCCCATTTGTTGCACACTTAATGGACCACACTGTATACGGGTACGGTAGAAATTCATGCTAAACCGTGTTACAATAAGAAACCAATTTTGCTTATATACCGCATGTCATGGCAAAGATTGCAAGATTTAAAAACTAAATCATTTTTGAGTTTAGATAAGCAAAATATGACATACATTGTTACATGTTATTTTTGCTATAATTGAAAATTAAGTTGATGTCCAAGAATTATCTTGAGTCGCTAGCAATTCCTTACTGTATGTGTGGTTACCTACCTACATTTTTCATATTCTGTATGTATTTTGGAAAATCGTTGAAGTTGTGGGGAGATTGTAAGTAGTTTTGAAAATATTGTCAATATTATTTCCAACCGCTTTTTTATGGCGCTGATCGTGTGTTATTGTTCATTGGTGCTGTACCCGTGATTTTGGGTTTTTTGCTTCATACAGGCAAATAATTCCAGAATTATCATGAAACTTGTGCTCAGCATTAAGGAATTGTACGTGTACGTGAAATTGCTGAAATGAATCTAGTTATGCTAGGATACAACCTTATTCCTGTGCAATAATTCACTCCTAACCAATTTCAAACAGTGGTAGATTTCTATCTTTCCCTTCTGGACATCGTCTTCGATGTTGTGTAATTTCAGGCCTTGTTAGTACCTCACCCTGCATATTTCCTCTTGGCCTCTGATGTCACCTTGTAGAACACCTAGAGAATCAACTTGTAGGCAGTTATGTACCTTTCGATCAGTAGCTGTTGCCGAAAATTAACCCACATGTTTTCTTCTTATTGTGGCAACTGGAGAAAAGCCTGCCTCACCCGACCCTGCAGACTCGTTTAGACGGCTTCTCCGCAAGAACCCCAAGACCTCGCCTCTTTCGGAGGCGCTAGTGCTGCTGTATCCCCCAGGTATCTTCATCGTGTAAAGCTCGCGTGTTTTGATCTCATAAACACTGAAACTGTAAAAATATCATTCGTGTAGTTGCGATTCTTATCTACGGTTCGCGCTTACAAATTACTGGCCGATGGTAGAGAGAATTCCCGAAATATCGCCACTTTGAGCTTTAGTGATTTACTTAGTTTTTTAATGATACATTAGGGTGGCAGCATTGTTCGTGGCTTTCGCTTACAATCAACTCGCCGAATGACACGTTCCACCACGTTCTATTTATTTATAATCGCTTAAACACACCACTTCTAGGACGTAGAAACTACCTTGAGCGTACAGGTCTTTACGCGTGGTTTCTCGTTTTAATCATTTAGATCTCTCTGCTAACGTAACTTTCGTTATGCACCTGCGCTGGCTTATCTTATTGCACTCATGACAATTGGGTTACGTGTGCTCGTACAGTATTGCGAGAAAAACCGTACAGCTGGTGCTCTTCAGCCCATTTATTAAATTCAAATAACAACAATGTTGGTTTTTCCACATTAAAACTCATTTAAATTTAAAAATAAAAGCTCGTAACTTTCACTAAGTACATTTTTAACAGAATAAAAGGTTAGAATTAAAAAGGGATTCTTACGGGTAGATTAAAATCGAAAAAATTGAGCTTATCCCTTTCATAAATTGTATTCTTTTACATATGAGTGTAGCATTTCTCAGATTCACTTTCGCCCTCCGGAATAGTATACACTGACATTTTCCTTTATTTATTGTTTTATGGATCGGCTATGTTGGCGACACCTGTAGGTGTTCTGATTTGAACGATTTCGAACCAGTGATGCTTCCTGACAACCCACCTCTACCTTGCTCAAGAACTAGCTGACAAACTTTGGTACACCACGAGACAATTCCGGGACCACCGTGCTATACAATCGCAATACTGACTATTATTTATTTTTGTATACAGAAATTCCCCGTCTAGCACCATAAAAATATTAATTTTGCGATCAATTTAACATTCTTTGTTGTATGAAAACTTTGAAAACAATCAAGGCACAGATCTACACCACACTTCTAGTACATTGTTCTGAGATGGAAATTGTTTGCTTCGCCTGCACAACTTCTTCGCCTGTTGGGTGTCCTAATAACTAAATAGTATATCATACGGCATGTCACTTAAAATTCAATTTGAATTTTCTGAAGCAGCTGCGCTTTCACGTCCTTTGGGAGGTAATCCATAGCTTGCTAAATAATTTTCCACTATTAATCTTCAAAATTCCAGATGTGGCAGGTTTCCGCCATATTCTGTATGGATTTTCTGAGCACCACCACCATTTATTACTTTTAATACCAATTCTATTATATCTGATACGTTTTTGTTTATTTTATCTGTCTCCCTTCCATAGATTGATTATATTGTGAAATTATATTGTGAAATTATATTCATGGTATGTAAATATTTGCTTTTCAGCTTATGAAAACGGAGAACGCAACTAATGAATGCTGTTGACAGCACACCATTATTAGCCCATTACATCGTAAGGACAGGTTCTCGTTGCTTCTATGAATGATAAAGTCGTAGACTTCTCTAGAAGTTCTCTTAATGTATTGCTTGGCAATTAGAGCACTATATTTAGAAAACATGTTTTTCCTCAACGTTCCAGTACCTTGATAACTATTGTCTCCAAGGTACTTTAGTAACGCTATCCCCGTAAACAGGTTATTAAAGTACAATTTAAATATACGGAAGTCTTTGGTTTGCTGAAAGCAAGAGGTCAGGACTGTAGAGATGAAAGTCGTAGGAGCTATATCAGGGACACACTTTGTGACAGGCAAAGAAGTGATGACATAAGAAGGAATTGTGGTATTCAAGACGTAGTAAAATTGACTAAAATCAGAAGAAGGGAATCAATAATGACAATGTCGAGAGAATAGGAGAACATCGACTTACATGAATTTGTAAAACTGGACAACTGTCAGGAAAGAGACCACGAGGACGACCAACCAAGAGATAGGTCCAAATCCGGCAACCATCGCTCACCGAACAACAATGACAGGCGGAGCTGCTGCAGGAATCTTCTAGATAATAGTGAAAGAAGAAGAAGGAAATCTTCGATTGTTTTAACTTTTTCCAACACTGTGACTAATGGTTGGGATGCTTTTACAAACAATTATTCGTATTAGCGATTTCCATAGATTATTTCCTTGGTATATTTTAAAGGTAACTTAATAGCTAAGAGGTGGCATTGAGGCTCCGCATCTTCTGTATTAGCTTCTCACGAATGGTGCCTTTCAAAATATTTGAGCATGCCTTTTTCAAAGCAAAGACGCTCTCATTGCTCAAAAATTCAATAAATTTTGTTTTCTATGTTATCCATAAGCGAACAAAGTCTCCATATTTAATCTATGGAATCCAGATGGTTATTATCGGCAAAATGTTGGTCGCATTAAACTATACAGAACTGATTTTACATATTTCATTAGAATTTCAGTAAAATATTTTACTAGGAAGCTCATTGTAGACCCTACAGCTAATAATACCAAAAGGACATTCTATTTTTCCTCGTCGCGATTTTCGTCTCGACCGTAACGACACATTGCAGGCATCCGAATATTCGGCCTATGACAGCTTGTTAATTTCGCGCTTTTCGGTTTTCCATTTATAAATGCTTAATTCTCACTGAGTAGCGCTATCATTTGCATGGTTTCTGTGTGCTCTGTGCAAATTTGAGCTTGGAATTTCTTTGCACTGATACCTGGATATGATCTGAATGCGACGTTATAGGAAAATTATTTACACGTTATTGACGGATTAGTTTAGGTGTCTATGTGGAAGCCGAAATTTCTCCTATCAGCCCTAATTCTATCTATGTGTTAAGTCATATGGCCAATCATACCCGTTCTTTCGCTTTGGCGGCGGTTCTAGGGTTGGCAAAATTTTCAGGTGTTTCTCCTACGTCGATGCTTACGGTTGGCTGAGATTTGGTGATATAACCTCACCTCTCGTGGGAGCCGTTGTAACTTTGACTTCGTATGAGCCGTTGGTAACCTGCTGAATATCTACCAATACGTTTTCTGCCCCTTTCATATGCCCTGGCATTACTCATCACCAGTAAGGGAGAGCTATACGGTCCAGTTAAATGGCCTTAGGTGAAAGATTTTGTCTTGCAGCCGTTCTAGTGGGGCAAACCACAATGGGTACTTTACGGCCATTTACCAGAAGCAATCTAGCAATCTTCGAGCAAAGTTCGTTTGCTGATAGTTGCCAAAATATCAAAGTTTGCCTTGTTATCGCAATAAGGAGGCTTGCTGAATATTGGTGACTTACGTAACTTTACCGAATTATTTCACCAAGCAGGTACAGGATATAGGTACAGAACTGGCGTTAAAACCGCCAACGTTATTCGACAACCGCACTTCAGCTTGCAAGTTGAGCACCTAGACCTTTTCAATATTTGTCCAATTAATTAGCATTAGTATTAGCGTTTGAATCCAATGGTTTAATAAAGATTTCTTTCATAGCATCACCAACAGACACTACTGCCACTGCTTCCTCCAAGTAATTTTTTTCATAAAATCAACATACAAAATTGTTAAATTAACAGTCGTGGCCGAACGGTTAGGGAGTTCGACTGCGGTGCCACGGTACAGGGTTCAATCCCGACACCTGGCAACTGGCGGGCGGCCCACCCAGTCGTTTTAGAAATTGGGTACCAAAACCACAGTTGTGGAAGTAAGGACAGTAAGGCAGTCGTCGAAGGCGCGATGGTAACCACATCACCCAGTACGCCGTTAACGGTGTGCCAGATTGACTGGGTTTCGGAACGGGCCATGTTCCTACATGGAATAAAGTGACCGAACTTTACAGTCGTGGAATTGCGTAGCACAACCATTGCTGTTATCATAACCAAGTTTACGCAATTCTCGACTAATTTTACACCTAATGCGCAGTTACCGCAGATAAGAAAGCAGCTGCAATAAGAAGGAAGGCCTTAGAGCTGGACGATAAAGGTTTTCAAAATTCTTGTATATATCAACAGCCTTAATATGTGCAATATTATGGCACACATAATTTGACCAAATCTAGGATGTACAAATATTTCAGCAGTGGGACGGTTAAAAATACAGAGTAAATGTTTCGCCAGTATTAATGTTTTAAGCTGGCAACAGGCACGAAAAAAATCGACAAGGAAATTTGACCCGAAAGGACATGCTTGTGAGTGGCATAAAAGCAAGAATGAATTGCGGCCATTTGTTATTTACTGTCACTTATTGGGGAGAATAGGCACGCTGCCAAGCTGAGTGTACCATCTCCTGACAAATTGGCCGTCCAACAGGTCCGTTTTATTATGAATGATGACAGATAAGTTCATGGTAATAAGGAGTCTGCAGCTTTCCGGCCAGTTCAACAGGTTAGATCTCGGGCCCAATGCGAGGAGTAGTTTTCGAAAAGATTGCAAGGAGCACTTCGCATTTAAGGCAAAGTATCGATTAAGCCGACTATTCTGTAGCCGTAAGGGTCCAACAGGTATATTAATTAAACCAAGAAAATTTAGGGAATTTCTATTACTATAGTTCGGATTTGGAATTTACATTTACAGTTTAATTTCGCCGTAGCATAGTTCAATTAATCAGTGATATTGCCGAAGTTCATGCACTAAATCAAAACAGGAAACATGAACATGCTTGTGAAATGCATATTTGCCTCATTAACTGGGGGATGTAAGCTTGTGTAAATACAACCATTGACCTCTGATAAACGTGGCAGTCGCACAGCATAATATCGGAAAAGCTCTTCGTAGAAATCTAATTTTGAATTTTGCATTTCAACAAATTGTATTTTCCATTTAGAGCTGTTGAATTACCTGTGTAATTGTGATTTTCTGAACTCCAGCAAATGTTCTTTTGCATACTTATTTTTCAACATTTTCCTTTATTGCTGTATGACTAACCATTTTGATCACCACCCTAAAAATAATTTACAACAAGTAAAAAAGTGCACATAGTTAGCTACAGCGTGACACAGGCGCGGGTCTATTCTGAAAGCCTTGATTTTTCTGTCACATGAAATTCGGGAGGGTCATAGAAAGTCTGTAATACTAATCTGTTGGACACCACTGGATTATAATTCATGCGTAACAGCTTATAGACGTAGAAACGCACAGGAACTACAGGCTCTGTAGATTCTACCAAAACAAAACCGTAACTGTAACGTAAGGTCAAAAATAGCGACATGAAGGCAAGCGAGTCTGCAACTTAAAGAAGCTATGTCCAGAGAGTTCTAACTATCTGGTACGATGGGAGAGTCTTCATTTGACCTGAAAATCGAGCTGTGCCACTGTAAGGCCGAGGTAATGACAGAAACGCGGTGATTTGACGGAGGGAGAGACTCACCCACAAAGATTGTCGCCGCCTACGCAGAGATGCGATGAACTGGCCATGACAGTTGACCCGCGGAGTTAATCGTTAAACATTGTCAGAACTCCACAAGGGTAACTTATTTTAATGTTTTGCGAATTAGAAAAATAAATCCGATATTATTCGGTCAACATGGAACTTTTCGGGGAAGCGGCTTCTCCAACAAAATAAGCAGTTAAAAGTTGATGTAAATCCTGTCAAACGCCGTGCTATGCAACCGCTGCACGACAGTTTCACATCGCAAACATTACAAAATGCGGATCGCCGCTCTTAGCACACTTATCTTAACGGCATTCACAAACAGCTTTCTCGAAGGAGGTAAGCAGCTACTGCTCAGGGTAGTGGAGCACCAGCTGCACTCGTCAAATCGCTATGTACCGGAGCAGCCTTTTTGCTTCGGACATGAACGCTTCAGCGCGAAAACTCCCGCCCACGGGGCGAGATCATAGACGTGGGCGTCGAAATTTTTTATGGTAATGGATTGCCTTTCAGATAAAGCTTTCTTGCTTGTAAAAGTAATTGTTTGCTCGTAAAAGTAATTTGGCAGATTCTTAGACGTGGGCGCGTTGCTTCATTTATAGTTCTACTTTTACTTGCTATATTTGTATTACAATGGTCAACCTTAATTTGCTCTTTTAAAAGAAGCTGCACAAAAGTGTCAAAATTATGATTGTCGATAGGTCAATCGTCTAGATTGCATTACCTTCCCGAACTCTAAATTAGATGAGCGATACTGCAATAGAGATATCTTAATATTGCCAAACCATAATTTGTACTTTAGAGATTACTTTTTAATGTAAAATCACTTGTGTGTAGTTAGTCAATAGTGTAAAAATTTCAAACAAATCTAATTAGTGGCTAGGCATCATTTATTCTTCTTCATTTAATGAAAATTGTGTAACTTGATTCGCCCTGATTAACCGAGCTCTGCAGTTTACCACGTCTACTTAGCATTCGGGAAGTCATGGGTTCGATTCCCGAGAACGTCTGCTGTGATTCAGATCTTTAGGTGGTTTTCCTGTAGTACTTCCTCTGAGGCAAATGCTGGGGCAGTATTTCTCCACCTTTCCTGGCATTTCTTCCATTCTCCAACCCTCCTTTCTCTCACCCATCATATAACTCCCGTTCCTGGCTGAAGAGGAACGCAAGGTCCATATAGCAGCCCACCCACAGTTGGGCGAATTTAAATTACCTTGAACCTTTAGCTTTTACCTTTACCTCATCCTGATTCAACCATTTGCTATACTATTTCTCAATAAAATCGTCAAAAAACAGAAACACAAATGGGGTGCCATAAAGTACTTCGGGTCTCGGGTAATAATATTTGATTTCACGGTAATACTATAGGCTTTAGTAATCTTCTTCTTTCAGCGCCTCTCGTGACCGAGGTTGGCGACATCAATGTAACCTTTACTTTGTCAATAGCTGTCCTAAACATTGATGTACTGTTTATCCCATACCACTATCTAAGATTTCTTAACCAAGATATTCGTCTTCGGCCGACACTCCTTTTGCCTTGGATTTTTCCTTGAAATACCGTATGTTTTTTCATAAAAAGCCGCAACTTTCTTAATGACACTGTCTTGTAAGCCTTATGGAGATCCACAGATGTCAAATGAAGAAGTGTTGCTCTCTCTGTTTAAGTGAAGCTTCTGAACGTAGAAATACCATCCCTACAGGGTCGCCCTGCCCTGAGGCCGCTTTGATCTGCAGATTCGATTACCTGTTTTTCTATTCTTTCTTCAAGCACTCGTCCATAGTATCTTGCCACTATGTACGCAATACCTCGATAGTTGTTGCAGTTTTTCGTTTTGATGTTTTTTTAAATCGATGTTATGACTGCTTTTTTCCATTCACCGAGCCGTTCGCTGTCATGAAGGCGCTTGTTAAAGACGGTTTCTAGCACTTCCATTATAACTTCAGGTGGTAACTTGATTCAATGTGTATCTTCCCATTTTCCATCTATATAACAGATTTTCTTATCTCCTCCTGATATATTTGGTATAGGTTCCTCTGTTTCTTAGTTTTTTTCCAGCTTTTTCCAAAAATTGTGTTCGGTGTTCTGTCAACAGGTCTCTGTGATAGTCCATTGCTTTAGGCTAATAAGGCTGTTTCTTTGATTTTCATCGGCATGCCTTTAATAACCTTACATGCTATGCTTGTTGTAGCATTTCGCTCCCAATATTAGTTTTTGTATTCTTTATTGCCGTTTGAGTTTCCTGGTTTTATTTTTGTAATATATTTATTCAATCTTGAGCATTTTCGGTTTAAAACCACATTCTATAAGCACCCTTTTTTCTATACCGATTGGTTCTAAATAATTATTCCACCAAAGGCCACAAGTTTTTCTCCTAAGGCCTCTATAACTGCTTTGTGAATGGAGATTTTCATATTTGTATATATTCTTATAGTTTATTATTGTTGTGGATATTATTTATGAATTAATTTTGTTAAAAATAAATGACTATATATCATATGAGTCGGGTGTCTACATCCTAGCAAGTATTTGTATAAATTATTGGAAATACATTTGCTATCAACTTGATTAACGTGGTATTATTTTTAATGATTTAATTGTAAACGCTTTGTGTAATGGTGCTTTAACTAATACGATCGCTACAATACAGGATATTATTTAACTGAAAGGAAATTAATTCAAAAATGGCGATCCAACCGCACAATCCGAAAAATAGATTCCTTATTAAAAACTATAATTATTTGTGATTACGTAATTGAAGCGCTGTTTAGGTGATAACAATTGCAGTAAGTAAATACCTGCCACAAACAAAACACACTCAAAGGACGCTTCTGCAGAAAGTACACAAAAAACCGACACCATCAAGAGGTTTACTAAATTCAATCTTTTAAGGTAAAGTTTTCTGGTCTTTTTGTTGCTTTTGGAGTCAAAACTAGTGCTTAACTCGAGCCCCAGCAGGTCCCACCATGTCTGGCTTCCTCTTTCGTCGTTGACCTGCCGATACAAACAGCTAAACGCCCACAAAATGACTCCTGTAGCTCTACTGCTGCGAAAGCACCTCCAATTCAGCTTTTGCCTAACACCTAGGGCTTCAACTACTCTCCAAGAAAATCGCTGTCTACCTCTAGCTTACAAGGCTCCAATTACATGGCCTGCAACTATCCAACACTCGATACACAAAATAAACACTTTCTAAAACTTCTGCAGGTAGTACGAATCACTGCAACCGACTACAGTACACCCAGTGGATACAGAATTAATATTCAATTCCACTGAATTGGGAAAAGAATATTTATTCATAGATTAATAATTCTTTATTGGGGTAGGCAAATTAACACTACTTTACAGTTTGGTTTTTCCCCCAAATGTTTGTCTTTGATCTTACACTGTTTTACATTATTTCCAAGCCTACTCTGATTACATTTTGTTCAAATCAAGGCTAACACTGTTTTTAATATTGTTTTACAAATTGTTATCACCATAAACTGCAATACGGCGTTTTTTCGGGCCCTCTACTTTACTTTACTATGAATTTAGATTGCTCTTTGTTTGCTAAATAACTCAGTCGTAGAAACACTGGAGCCGCTCTTACCTCAGTATTGCTAAGAGTAACGTCGTTTGTTCCGGCCTGCTTGTTATTACCTAAAATTCTGTAGTGATACATGCAAATCCTGCTAGGAATAAATACCAAACAGTTTACATGAAAATAAATATACTCTGGAAAGGAACATACATACATGAAAATACATAAAAAGGACACACAATGATAATAGAGAAATGTTATACGGTATCAACAGTAGCTAAGAAATGTCCACGAGCTTAATTTTGAATCTACATGCTTAAATATATTCTTTAAGTGTAGGTGTGACTTCTTAATTATCAACGCCCAGTCAAAAAACCAACAATGCTAACAAATTTACTCAGTACGGCTCTGCATTCGGTCCCTTGAAATCAGCTGACGCGATACGCCAGCAGGATTATGCAACGCTTCGTTTTGAGGCCCTGATTCAGCAGGTAAGCGCGCGTTGCTTTCGCGTGCGTGATTGCTCTTCAAAGCTATTGCTCAATCTGTTGCAAGCTTTTCAAAACTTGCTGTTATGATTCTGCCCCCACAGTTTCCTGGGTCATGCATTCGATCCTGGAAATTATGTATAAGAACCAACCTTGTGTTATATTTGCTCCAAATGGTCACATACATTGACAAGTCGACTGCTTCTTTAAAGCTAGAATAGCGGCTTCCGGCTATGAAGAATTATCGGCACCTCGGTGTTGTTTCCAAGGTGGATATCTGCTCTCGAGGCTGTATTTCGGCTCAAGAATAACGAGGCGTCAACTGCTCTTAACGCAGGCCAACACTTAAACTCTCAGTTGTACTTTAATGCTTCGCTCCTCTCCGTTTGCGCACAATTTGCTTTGATTCTATTAATAGCCGCAACGACTGCAATCAGCCGGTTTCTACAGCACAATCTGTAGCGCGAAACATCCGATGCATGTTTTAAATACATAGGTAATTCGTCTTAACCTACTTATTACAATGCGATAAATGCAGTTTCGCTTAAAACTAGCAACGTGATTATTAAATACCAAGGTGACACGCACTAGCCCGTTATAGTTTTGAGGTTATTACTTATGGCTGAGCCTATATTGCAGGTTCTAAAACACATGTAAGCTGTTTACGATGATATTAAATGTGTTTCTATGTTAATTCAACTTTTGAATGGATGATTTTTTATTAGTGAAAAATATAATTTCTTGAGAGTACTATAAATAATCAGGCAACAATGCATTAACTAAGCTCTGTATACATTTTCAATTTGACATCTAAGAAATTAAATTGTACCCCTAGAAGTGAATAACGAGGTTCGAAGCAGGTGTATACCGAAGTATGCTCGATTTAAAAAACACTTCTAAAGAAAACAATAAAAGGTCAAGCTCATTATGTCAGGACATCAATTAACAATTTTGCTTTGAAAGTAATTTGTTATATTATGATTTTTTCAAAGGAGATACTAGACTTTTACTCCTCAAAAAATTTAAATGTCAAGTAATAATTATTCTGATTGTCAAACATTTCAAGTGGTAAAGCACTTAAATTTGTACACTCCAAAAATGTCTGATTGGGACTCTCAGAAAATTTAATTTCGAGTCTTTATTAGCTTCGTTACGACAACCTGGAAAGTTTATTTGTGCACTCGCTAATTATATAAGTAAACTTCTGACATTTACATTTAATTGTGCTTTTCCACCACAGTAAATATTTTCCTTTTGTTTCAGGTAAGTGTGTTTTCTTTGTAAACAATCCAGTCTGCGAGTGAATGTCAACAGCCGTAAAGAGGTAAAATCCGTGTCGAACTAGAGCAAAGTCGTCCGTATCAACCAGAATGAGAAATGCAAGAAAAGTAAGAAATACCTCTCCCCCAATTAAATTACTGCGCCGTGCTGGAAGTAATCGATGAATTTAAAACAGCCTATTCAAGCACAAATTTCACTTTCCTTTTAGCGTAAGCGGTGTTTTAATATTAAGAACCCTTTCTGAGCTCGGTCACCTTGCAGAATAATTGCAAATGTTGGGGCTGTTTCAGTCGAATCAATACCTGTAACTGAATTACTGCAACGCACAGGTAATTTCAGCCCGAATTTAAATCCAGACATTTTCCATATCTTGCGCGTTTTATTGAAACGAGTTGTCTTCCGGAGAACGCGATCCTCGCGTTGGGTCATAAATATTGGTATAACGTAAGCTACCCTGGAGGACAGTTTAAATAAAAAACATCCAGCGAAAATGGAAATTTTTCTCGCGTCCTGCTCGGTGGCCGTATACCTGGTATGGCTTTATACAAAGTGCTACGTTACAGCAAACTTCTGATTATGTTCCTGCACGCTTTAGGATCTTTAGAATGCAAACTAGGATATTTTCTTAAACATCCGAGCGTCGCTGGAGAATTTATATAAACTTCAGACGGGTTTTGTTTAACATAGATACGAACAATATTAGGAAAAGCTCGGAATGTAAAAAACAAAATAGATAATCTGGCAACTCTGGACATGGAATTAATGTAGGTGATGTGAATATGTAGAACATAATTGGGAATCTCAAACAAAATATGACAAACGTTAAATGCTAAGGTTATGTAAATTATCATTATCATCTATTTTGCATCAACACAATAACAAAAGTAAAGGTGTAAAGCAGAAAATGCCATAATGTATAAACTGCCAGCGATACGGATGTACTCAAAAGTTTTGTCTACAGCAATCGGCATATTTAATGTAAGACTATATAAGGACAATATTAATTAGCAAACGTAGAACTAAGGTCACAAGCATTTAACTAATTAGAATAGTAAATAATCAAGATTTCAACCAGCAAAACACCTTTGACAACAATAAAGACCTTCTGCGGTCACGCAAATGCGTGACAAAAACATGCACAGCAGAGGATATGAAGTTTAAATTCTAGATCCGCCCCCTTCTAGTGCTATTGCTTTCGTCTGGCATCGCCTCCCTTCTATACAATTCTGTCATCGACATTGTCGCCTCTTCTATTTCCAATATCCTGTCGGTATTGCTTCCAGTGTCCCTCAGTTTTTGTGTATGTCACGCTCTGTTATGCAGCAGTTTATTTGCTTGGAAATTTCAGTTTTCCGACAATTAAAATATTATTTTTACGTTATTTTATCCGCTGCTATTGTTATTCTGGATTACAATAGACATGTGACCAGATATTTGCAGATTATCGACATACAACAATGTTATTTGCTGCAAATTCAATATTTTCTAAACCAATGCTTTTACAAACAACATAATGAAGCTCGTGGCTACAAAAAATACATCACTTCATTTCAGAGATAATTTATATATATTTATATAATTTATAAATTATTTTTAGTCATTCTTTAGTGTTTATGTACGTAACTATTAGACGTACTGGCTATGACGTTTACTGAGCGTTTTCATATAACGCTCATATGTCGATCATTTTAAGAGCTTTTTAGACCAGCAGTTGCGTACACGTCACGCTTATAGAACACAAAACATTGTCTATATTACGTTAATATAACGTTATGTAAACGCCGTTTAGATCCGTAGTCATCCCTTAACGTCGATATGACTTTGATACAGCAACGTGATAATTACCTGTGTGCATTACGTTTTTATGTCGTTGATTTTAAGTGCCTTGTTAAACGTTTACGTGACGTTCCACAAACAGGTAAGGTTGGTAGCGATTACATAATGCTTAGTGCGCCTATCACGCGTAAGGTCAGTGTTCACATGAGTGTGTCAACCAATGGAAACGCGTTAAGCTACTGAGCCACAGCGGAATATTTCAGTATGCTGACAAGTCGTTCTCTCAATTTGTCTGGATTCACTGTTTAGGTCGCCATTTATGTCGCTGTTAAAATGGAAAAATTTGTGAGCTAGAACGTTGTGTGTTTATTATTCCAGTTTGACATAAAGCTGGAAGTATTTGTTGCATTAAAAAAATGAATGGTAGCTTATAGGTCTCATTTTCCAGTAAGCTAATTTTTTCCTTATTCAAGATAAAATCTCTCGATTTTGAATAGAGCTACATAGTCTCGAAGTAGTCACTCGATCTGTTTTGACGCGTTGGTTATCTATATTAAATAGCCATTTCATTCAATTTGGCTGGGCACAGTAAAGATTTCTTAACTAAAAAAAATCAATTTTCTTTAAAAAACGTCGTTTCAGTGAAGAAACGAGTCGAAGTTATAGCTAAAACTTAACGTGCTTATAACGTAAGCACTTAAATAGAAAATGACGAAAAAAACTTTATTTTAAGTTATAAAACATGTAAATTTTCGATTGAAAAGGCAACGAGGTTGCAACGTTAACATAAGTGTATAAAATGTGCAATAACATGATTTTCAAAAAACGTCGTCTTGGCAACCACACAGAAAAATACGTTAAATTATCGGTAACAATATTGAAAACGTGCAAGTTTTGGACATCACAGAAAACGTCTTGTTTAGTCATGACTTAAACATTAAAAAACCGTTATAGGCTGAAGTAGAATCAACCGCATAACGTTGAAAAATTAGTTGATTTCAATGTTGAAAACGTACGTGCCTTGCATTGCGGGTAGAATGTTCACAGATAACGGTCTTGTGTAGTCATGACTTAAACGTTAAAAAAGCGCCATAGGCTGACGTAGAATCAACCGCATAACGTTGAAAAATTAGTTGATTTCAATGTTGAAAACGTACGTGCCTTGCATTGCGGGTAGAATGTTCACAGATAACGGTCTTGTGTAGTCATGACTTAAACGTTAAAAAACCGTTATAGGCTGAAGTAGAATCAACCGCATAACGTTGAAAAATTAGTTGATTTCAATGTTGAAAACGTACGTGCCTTGCATTGCGGGTAGAATGTTCACAGATAACGGTCTTGTGTAGTCATGACTTAAACGTTAAAAAAGCGCCATAGGCTGACGTAGAATCAACCCCATAGCGTTGAAAAACTAGTTGATTTCAATGTTGGAAACTTACATGTTTTGGATTACGATTAGAACATTCACAGATAACGGCCCTGTTTAGTCATGACTTAAACGTTAAAAAATCATCATAGGCTGACGTAGAATCAACCGCATAGCGTTGAAAAACTAGTTGATTTGAATGTTGGAAACTTACGTGTTTTGGATTGCGCTTTGAACGTTCACAGATGACAGTCTTGTTTAGACAGCACTTAAACTTTAAAAAATCGTCATAGGTGACGGTGAATCAACCACATAACATTGAAAAACTGGTCGATTTTTTCGGTACCTTGACGTTTACATAACGCTTGGTTCAAAGTTATACGTCAACGTTAATTTAACGTGTTTGTGGCACTGGAAAGGAATACTGACCAAGATATGGAAAGCTACAACGAACTAGCCTAGGGTAAGAAAAGACAGGTTGCCTATGTTAATCGAATAGGCTCTTGTATGTATACATTGGTCTGATATTCGTTTGTACATTAGAGATTTTACAAGTTAATATAATTACTAACTAACAAAGTTTAATTTGCAAACTGAAAATTGTCGATGCAAACTGATCTTTTTGCAGTAGAATTTATTCGACCGTTAGTAAATAGTCACATTTAGGGCATGTTTATTTCAAAAGTAACTTTTAGGAGATTCTTGTAAATAGTAAGCACATACCTGATAGTGAAATTAAGTTAGGCATATATGCAAAGTGCATTTGAACAGCACCAAATTTGATTCAAGTGTCTTATAGCCTGCCGGAAAATGTGGTATTATGTTTTGACAAATCTAAGCGAAAATACACTTGGATATCCCATTTTTAGCCACACAAAAGGCCAGGAAACGTATAGGACCACATGTTAGCATAAGTTGGCACAGAATAAAACATTTTGGACAAGTGCTGGTGCCATACAGTGCTCGCTTCTAACTGCGCGAATAAAAAAACTAAACATACAGTGAATACGGTTGAAACGACCTGTCCGAACACCAGTAATTATACACTGAATACATTAGCGAAGCAGTTGGGGCAGTTGCTGTACATTGGCACTGCTATCAAAAATGGCATAACAACGCAAAATTGGTGCCGCAGCTGCAGAATTTAAGGACCGCAGCTGAGGAGCATGTATGTGTTCAAAATCTTCAAGTAGGAAAAATAGAATGTTGGGCACAATAGAGCTACGAACTAGTAAAATTAGAGCTGTAACAAGCCAATTTACTGCACCAAATATGCTCCATGAGGACTGCAACCTATAAAGTAGGCACATACTTAAAGGAGGTGTTTTTGGACATATTGGAGCCTTAATCCACTGGCAGAGACTATTCGATTTGGTGCGATATTGTAGAATGCACAGTTCACGTCAAGCTGTGGGCATCTCTCCGTGAAAAAATCTCCTTTGTAGATAACATTCACACACGCGCAGCAGGGTTGTGGAGCCACTTTCAAGA
The DNA here is from genome assembly GCA_940337035.1 of Agriotes lineatus. Taxonomy (NCBI): domain Eukaryota; kingdom Metazoa; phylum Arthropoda; class Insecta; order Coleoptera; family Elateridae; genus Agriotes; species Agriotes lineatus. The sequence continues at coordinate 59,070,442 of OW679203.1, forward strand.
TAGCACATCTGGCTTTTGTGTAGAGCGAAAAGCGCTTCGACATGGCACCAGCTCGGGTCGATGTAATATTCGGAACATTTCTGGTCGAAATACACAGAAGACAATTTTGCAATTACTTTTGTGTTTAGATGTGAGGTTCTTGTATAATTAGCGTAATCATCTTTTTTATGAACGATTAGATTTCGTTTTAATTTATTTTGCTCGTCACTTTGGAACTGTTCTTAAACTGATGTCAATTTCAGCCAATTAGTGGCTTTAGAACCTTTTGTTGTTCTGAAGGTATGAATGAAAAAGCACCGTGACGTGATAATTTTATTTCGACGTAGAGACCTTCTTCTGTCCTAGTCCATTTTTAGAGGTTAAGTTAATTATGTGATTTAATTTTGCATCCACGCTTTAGTGTGTGCATTCCTATTACTTCCGCGATAAAATATTTAATTTAATTAATGCTTTCTCTTCAACCATACCAATGGCGTAGACATGTAGTGTTTTATCTCTTCGCTCTAATAATTATTGCCTAATAATTAACAGATAGCAGTCGTTAAGCATTGTGTGTAGTTTTTTACCTTGCGATGTCGAGGGTCATTCAAACCGAGCGGGAAGTGCAGAAAAAAGGATGGTTTGTACTAAAACTTGCATTCGAACACAACGCATTCAACAGATCCCTGGCTATAGGCAAAGTTGAACTTATGTCGACATGGTTGCTTAAGCAGACCGCTTACACTCTTAACCACGTAGGCGACCTATATGTAATATACATATAATGCTGTTGTTCGTATACACTATCAACCATCCTTCGCTAGTCATGGTGGGTTGCTCTCCATGTCCATTAAATTTTCCCCAGCCCAATTCTATTCTATGGCATTTAAACTTAATATTTAATATGCATAACGATGGTTTTATTAGTTAAATCGCATGTGAAGCACAAAAGAAGGACTAGAGAATGAATTCACTCGAGTCTTGTTTTGAACAAAAATATACGGACCTTGGAGGCATTTGCACATTTTTTACTACAGTGTTATGTTACGCCGAATCACCATTTATTATATTTTCATCTTAAAATGGGGCTTTGTCGACATAATTTCATTAACCGTGTTCTGTGCCGCTATAATTTGATTTTCTCTTTTTTTGTTCTCATTCTTTCGATATGCGATATTTAGTGTTCGTCTTTTACCGTGGCATAATTTAACAGATTAGACGTAAATTTCATTCCTAGTACTAGTAAAGCGTGGCTCTTCTTGTTTTTAATAATTATTCTGTTTAGATGAACTGTACCCCTTGTCATGGTGTACCTTTATCTACCCGCTAACACCATTATAGCTTTACTTCTCCAGTATTATAACGTCCTCTCTTAGTCAAAGATTATATGGGGTAATTTGTGTTATAGAGAACGGTTAACGACGATGTTACACTGTAACTTGAAAAATGCGATTGCCATATAAAACGGATAAAAGGTTCTATTTAAAATTGTAATTTGAGTAGCGCTCAAACGAAACGTTACTTGCAGTGGCAATTTAAAATTGGGATTCCCTTCGTGCTCTTTTCAATATATTTTCGTTGAGGAATGCGAAGTAGCGGAAGCCAGACAAGGACTGACGCTTGGGATCGTTTTAGCTCGGAATTAAGGAAACGTCGGATTTATCAGGCGGTTTAACGTTGATCGACAGGGGTAAACAGGTTTAGCCAGAGCTGTGTGACAATGTAGCGTCCCTTCGGAAGCCCTGAACTTTAACTTGCATGACTGACGGATCCTGTTGCCATTCCTACACAAAACTTCCTCTCGATTACCTTCTTCAAGGCGGCTGTATTTTATCTGTCCGCTGTATCCTACTGAAAACCAAATTTAGCTGTTATAAACTTGTTGTTGTGCCTTTCCGTGGAAGCAGGCTAATTTCGTGCCGAACGATTCATTTTCGCATTTGATGGGGCGTGTTATTATGGAACACCTAGGCCAACACGCGCTGAGATAATGACATTCTTATATTTGAATGGCGTTTACAAAATTAGAGTAAATCCAGCTGCGTGCCTGAAATCTCAAACTCTAAATTGCCTTTTTAGAAGGTTTGAAATAGCTGGCGTTTTACTAAAATTGAAGAGGAATTGCAGATCAGTTCTAGAACTGATTATTTTCCCTACTCAAGCACTTTCAAATGTCTGTTTCATATTAATGTTAAGTTCAGTCAAATTAGTCAAAAACTAATAGACTTTGCGTTAGTCGATAATGTATCTCACGTAGGAGATTCCTTTTTACATATAAAAAGGAAAATACAATATATTATACTGCGATACAGACTCGGTCGTATTCAGACTGTTTCGTATTCAGACGGTTTAACTTCATAGCTTCTCTTTTTTATGAGGAGGTCGATGTACTAATGCTTAGACTTTCGACATCATAACACCAGTCTGCAAATATTACAGATATCAACACTTTCGATGAAAGAACTTTAAAGTTGTTTAACAATTTATCTACTAGAGGAGCTATACACATAAATTTTATTATTTTAGATAAATGGCTCAGCGAGCTAGCGTTAGAGGTAAAAATGTAGCTATTTTGTCTGTTCTCTCTTGTTTTTTGTGGGGGTTACAACGTTAAAGGGTTTACCGACATGTTGGTATTATAAACCTATCTTGTCTTTCTTACACTTCTTGTGGTGTTTTCCCTGTTTTTTTAAATTATTTTTTTATTGCGCTCACTCCATGGCTTTTCACTATGCTAACCTCCCTTCAATTTTTCTGTTATACGTCCCTTAAAACCGCTTGTTTCTGATCCACAATATGTGTTCTAGCAATTTTAGCCACTTATTTTACACCGTATGCATTAAAAGCGTTTGCTTCAACTTATACTGACGTAATTAGTTATTTATTCATTATCTTCAAATTTTTCTTAGCTATATTCTTGCATACATAAATAATGTGTCAGCACAATGTCGAAAACTGCTTTTACAACTACGAATTTTAGATGTAGCATATATAGTTCTCCTAATATTTTCTCCATATTTCCAAATTCTCCTTCTATATCAGATTATTCCTAACAGGCCTCCTTAAGAGTATTCCAGCCTTTCCTGTTTTACTGCTTTTGTATACACCTAGTAACAGCCACCACTTACTTATTGTGTCACACGTCCTTTTACACATTGTATTCAGTATCATAATCTGTTACAGGAAAAACCCCGTTTACAATAGTCAAGAAAATTGTACCTGGCAAGATACAGGGACAAGCTTGTGTCATATTTAACGGTGCATCTTCACATTTGTCTGCCAGTAGCATAATAGTAAATTCAACAGGAAATGCTGATGGAAATTGGGAGATGTGCGTGTTGAGCTCCTGGATTTGTATAAACTCGTTTTATAATCTCCAAAACCTTATCTGATGGCCAGAATATGCGGACCTGCACTTGGTTTTACAAATGATATCACTCAGTAAATTTGAAAATCACAAAAATACATTTATCAGTTCAGCCTGTTTATGAAATTCTACAGGAGAAAGCATTTACGGACTGCATAACGGAACAGCAGATGATAATCGGGCTTCACTGGCACCACAATAAACTGGCGTCGTTCTACGCGCGATATGATGAGACACCTTTTGGAGCTGCGTCGGCTTGCCGAATAAAAAATCAACACATTAACTACGAGCGATCAGCTTTGATCTACACGCTGACAACGCGAGGTTCTACAGGGCTGTGTCGCAACAAGATGAGAGTTTACACAAAGTTTATATACAGGGCGTTAGTATGTGGTGCGTCGGTGGGATGATACCAGGGTTCTTCTAAATATATTCGAACGGAGATCGATATGGAATACCACGGCACTCAAACGAGACGGAATCGTAATATCAAATGTGTAATTTGCACTTTTGAAGGCTGAGTATATCCGATAGTCGTAGCAATTTGCCAAAATTTGCACGTCGTGGACTTTTCGAAACTGCTATAGTCACGGAATGATAACGCTATCACGCGGAAGATTTCAGCTTCAAAAAGTTCGAGAAAACAAATTACCGAATACCTCTCTCTTATGCATAAAAAGCAGTGACGGCTTCAATTCCCAAACTGAGATAACAAAGCAGCCCATCATAACATCACTTTTGACATCATTGCCTCACTTATGGGATACTTTCATTGAATAACTACACTCTTTGATACTGTTCTCTTCATCTTGTTTGAATTTTCAACACTTTGTGTATAATTTCAGGACTAATTGCTATCTGCTTTGCAGTCGATGATAATATATCCTTTTTATTTATTGACACGATAAAATACTTCCCTCATCTTTTTATATATTCAGTTGCTTGTCTGATATGATTAGCAAGCTCATTACCATTTATCTTCAACACATGCAGCTTTGAGATTTCTATTATTCAGGTAGCTGATCGCCGTCGTTCTTTATTTCCGTATTATTTCATCTACTCGTACTTCAAATCCCTCTTATTTCCTTCTTTACTATTGATTATGGTATCTTTTTAGATTTTTTTAGTTACCAATATTCCCATACTTCCCGTTAGTATACCCACTTTTTTTGTTCATGTTGTAACTGCTAAATACTCTAAATAACCGAAGTATCAATAGGATAACTATATTTCGCATTATTACATTTATTTCTGTAATAATCAGTATCAGAAATTTTTTCTGACTCCTGATTTTTTCCTGATATTCTATACAAAACTTTTAAAAACGGAGACGTTTTAATATTTCAATTAGTGATTGGCATAACCGGACAATTTTTATAACCGAATTATTTGCATTCGAATGATATTAATAACCGAATGATTATTTGATTAATCATTCGAATAAATTTTTTCTCTCGATTCGTTTCGATTAAGTCAGCCGGTTTGCCGGTTGGCGGTTCACCGTCATCTGCATCGACATCGTAACTTGCAGATAGCAGAGCAACCAAAACATGTACGGTCGACGCCTTAGAAATCGGGACACGTAATATGTTCTTCTAGTCTTTGGAGTATTCTTGCTCCGGTTACTTCATTAATGTGAGATGGCATTTCATAATTGACAAACAATAACCAATCTGTCGTAACAATTAAAACCATAATAACTGTAAAAACCCAGTTTATACACTTAAAAACTACATGCAAAATATATCATAATAGTGTGCAGTGCCCGATTTCTAAGGCGACGACCGTACATTATGTGTTATGTATTGGAAATTAAGAGGTACCTATTTATTAAGAAGTGTAGAAAGAAAGAAATATTCGGGACTGCTTGCTAATCGTAATGAAAACAGTTGTAAAACGTTTATCTTTATTGATCGGGCGGGTTAAAGGCGCCGCCTCTTGTTTTGAACCTTTAGAGATGTAAGCAAATAAAAATTGTTTTATAGCTTGATGCGTTTGCAGTTTTTAGGCGTTCAGGTTTCAGGTCCCCAAAATTTGATATTTTTTATGATAGGAGGTAGGTACGCGATAACCAAATGGTGTTTTCAGTACAACCTGCTTTGTTTATGAGTTATGACGTATTCATATTTACAGAATTTTGAGCACTGCGTAGGTCGCTGAGATATGGCACGTAGTACCTTTGAATAGAGGTTTTATATTCAAAGCGTAGTACGTATCAGCATGAGGTTATTTTTCATTCGAATACTTGGAACGAAAACCGAGTTACATAGGTTATTTCAATAACCGGATAACCGGCTATTTTTCATTCGAATAAGCCCATCACTAATTTCAATGTGTCTTAACTAATTTTATGTGTTATGTATTTTCGCTGTCGCATTGTATAATACACTCCCTTTACTATATTTTGCATTATTGCAAAATTAACATTTACTTTATCTTATAACATAGCTCAGCTCACTAAAGCTAGCAGAAATTGACGTTAACTGCAATGTTAGATATGTAATATCAGAATTGTTGTCAGACTTAAGCTTAAGCTTCACCGCGGAGCATCAGCCTTTCCTCTTTGAGGAGGTTTTGACATTAAGACTCCAAGATTGCAGAAGCTCTTTCCTCAACACTTCTGCTTTTTTAATAAAATATAATTAGCTCAGCTTTATGTGACAATAGTTAATACTTTACAAGATTGTGCATTGCTTAATTGCTATTGTTGTATTTTACGAAAAATAATAGACATATTCACTGGAATAGACAACCCTTATAGATATTAAATTATCATTTGACACTACATAAAAAAATATAAGGAAGTGTATACGAAGGAACGAGGGATGTAACTGAAATAAATAGAAAAAGATCAAATGAATTCGAAATTAAATGAAGAATAAAAGAAAGAGACGAACTAAAAGCCTAATACCATGAAGAGGAGACCATAAAAACGCTTTTGGTTTAAATGTGTAAGAGCAGTTAGTAAATGACGAAATAGCAGAATGAAAATGGAGATTAAAATGAGTAAGAGATAATCTATGAAGGTTAACAAAAAATATATATAACGGAAAGGAGGCAATAATGTGCAAGAATAAAAAATTATAAATAACAAGTTCTGATGCTGCAAATTGTCATAAGTATACATAATAAAGAAACTAGTCTAAATACAGAAAGAGCTGTGGATGACATAAAATTAACAAGATAAATGCAATAGAGATGTGATTCTTAGGGATGATCATGGAAATTACAAATTGGGAAACGAGGATATAAGAAAGAAATAGCAACAAAAACCAATATTGACGAAACTAGAAAAGATTCACCTAAGCTGGTATAAAAACATACTAACAACAAATACAAACAGACTAAAAACGATCGAAATTCTTATAGTAATGGAAGCCTTTAACGCTAAAGTTGGGAAGGTGGCGTTGGAGACATAGTATGAGGGTTTGGAGGGATGTTCCTATGTGTAGTGTTCCTCACAACTTACCACAGATCGTATTGCAAGAAACCAAATCGATAAGATACGCAAATGGATTACATTAAGTAAGGGTATATTCGTATGTCTACCTGGCTCGATACCAAATATACTTTCGACCAACTATATACAGAATGTGCACTTTAAAATAATAAAATGTTGTCTATTTTTGTTTTAACGCAAGAACATATAAAAGTAATAATTTTGACATAGCTTAAGTTTTGACTCTCAATGAAAAGGAAACTCAATATATACAGAGTAAATATCGTAAGATAGATAGAAATATAAATCGTTCAATGTGTTCCTTATATAGAACCATAAGCGACCAACTGCTCTTCCGGTGTGGTCTAGCGGTTAAATCGGCGGACTAGTAATCGAATTCGGCCTGTTAGAACGCTTGGAAGCGATCCTGGGAGCCAGAGTTTGAATTCCAGTGACTGCAATATTTCTTTATTTGCTAACTGATGTAATACGCGTGAAGGAAGTTCCGTGTGAACTTCTTTATAGATTTTTGCTACCTACTGTCTGGATTTTCCCATTAATATTAGGTAACTATCAAGATTTTTACAAACGGACCTTTTAATTTTAAGGCTGAATTTTCCCCGGGCCTTTCCCTTGCCAGTCCGCCCCTGCATCCATATACCAAGAACGCCAAATGTCATAAGCCAAGTTTTAAAGCTATTTTTGAAACTAATACGGAGAAGAACATATATTAAGTGCGAGAGAAGAATAAGTGATTATCATTTTGGCTTTGACCAAGGTTTTAGTACCTACCAGAGAAGCACTGTTTAGCCCCATGATGCTACTTGAAAAATATTAAAGTCACAGAATGTTTGCATATACTTTGTCGATTATCAAGAAGCATTTTACTATTTCAGTAATCAACAGCTGATAAAATAAATTAGTCCAAGATGAAGGAATTGGTGAAAATTACTTAATCTTCGTCAGAAATCTTTACAGAGATCAGACTACAAAACGACACTACCGAAATATCTCAATTGAGAGAGGAGGGCAACAAGTTTACATTTTATCTTCTCTCATATTTGATCTGTACTTGGAAAATATTTTCCATCACTTATTTCAGAATTCGAACAACGGAATCAACCGTCGGTCGCCAGCCTGCAAGAAGAATAAGCCTAGTGAGGAGATCTATAGCATCAGGTAGAGAATGAAAGTTACTAAAATATTTCCAATGTAGTGATGGAAGCAATATGTGTGTATTATTAAGCATTTATTTAAAGGTAGAAACTTTTTACAAAATTAAGGATATAAGAAATCACGTGTAAGTATAAGTATAAGTATAAGCTCCAATTTCCTATAATCTTCTTAAGGGTGTAATCCGCTTTACTAGCAGATTACTTGTAAACGATCAATCTGAAGACCAGACATTTTAACATCTGCAATATTCATGTCCGTTTCTGGCTAGAATTCTTTCATAATCTAATTCTCTTTCAATTGTTGAATTTTTCAAATATTTTAAATAGTAAACTATTATAACTACAAATTAATTTTAGCTAATGAGCTTTTTATTAGATACAGTTTGTACAAATACTATAATATCAACGATTTTAATATTTTAGAAAATAAGATACAATATAGACGAATTAGCTTTGAAGCACTGGAAAAAAAGCATCAAATACGTCATTAAAGTGGAGGATAAATATAGACCACTCTATAGAATTCAGACCATTATAATAAACACCGCCGATTGGGTATTTTCCGATTCTTAGGCAAACTAAAAAAATTTAAATTTTTTATTACAGTTATGGTTCGTTTAACCTTTATATCAAATTTCTCTTGTAAATGAACTGATCGATCTTTTGCAAATTTGCCAGCACGTAATTTCAATTTCACAGTTGTGAAAACAGGAACTGCATTAGAACTGTTTATTTTATATTCTGGAGTTGATGCGTTTTTCAACATACGAGCCCATTGATTCAAGAATAACAAATCGGCTGCCTTCGTTGTAAAACTATATGATCATTTTAAAACATTCATAAATACGAGTAGACAGATATCTATGAAGAAACAATTGCCGCCTAATAATAAAAAATTATGATCGATAAACATAAAATACAAAGTTGCCTTTGATTTATGAAATATCATGAATGTTCCAGAGTTTATCTTTGTCTTGGAATGTACTTACAAAAGGTTACTAAAACAAACAGGTTAGGGGTGTGATATTCACTTAGCATCTGTCAAAAGTGTTATAATGGCGGACAATTAATTTAGGCCGGCATGTCAATCGTTTGACATTAAAATGTAAAGCTGGCTTAAGTTCAACTAACGTCAATTTTGAGTTGTCCAGCGTAAATGTATTGTCCACCATTGTACAATTACTGCGTGGATGCTATTGACGTAGCGTTTATTAATAGGTATTTTTATTAATTTTATGAAAGTTTAGGCACTAATTTTAGGAAAAATACCCACAGACTATACGTTAAGTGTTCTTACATTATTTGAGTGCATATTTTTACTACCAATTAGTTAATAGTGAGGTGTGGCTCACTGGTAGAGCGTCTGGTTCAAGACTAAAAAGCCTGAGTTCGATTCCCAGCAACTGCAACGACCACAAAAGGCTAATACCCCCTCTACTACAATTGGCTTTTGCAACCTCAGGGCCTTAAGGCCGAGACTTCCTCAAAATGAAAACTGAAGAGATAATAACAAGGCTGACGATGATAACAACGATGACCTACGTTACCATTACTGCTATATATTTTTTGTCAGAATATGTATTACCGATGTGGTTACTGGTCAAAGACGTAGACTTGTGGAAAATATTCTCTTCCATCTATTGATTTTATCATATCATATCCATATCCAGTGACGTAACCAAGATTTTGCTCTGGGGGTGATCTGGGCGAAAAATTATCCTGCACGTCGGCGTTACACTATTTTATAAACGTAACTCGATCGTGGACAGACAGTCCGAGGAGCGTCACTGTGCACCTTTTCCTTCTTACCATTTCAATCAAATCCTTTTGAGTTCTTTTAAGTAATGTTTGTTTAATAATCGATATTCAATAAATAGTTATTTTTGTATCTAGAACGCGAAATGCTACTATTCGTCCAAGGACGCTGGTTATGCCTGAGGTGCATACAAAACTTTATGTTTGATGAAAATTTAATTTAATAAGAAAAACCTGATTATATAATACCAGTGTCATAACGACAGGGCAATTCTTACAGTACCTACGTAGTAACTATGGATTTTACGAAAAGTGTTTATGAATAATAACTAGAATGACGTCAGTGGGCGATAAAACTTTAATGTACGACCGGGCGGAATTGGACACTATACCATACCTTTGAGGGCGTAATGTGTGACTTTATAGCCCAAATACCGGTGAGTATCTGGCGGTCCGTTAAGCGACATTAAGCAGGCCGTAAATCACTTTACGTCCCGCGGAGTCTTGTTTGTCAGCTTGGCAAGCAATGACATCGTAGGTTGCCAAAGTTCATAAAAATTATAAATTTTGATTTATCTGTGAATATTCTGGTCTGTCCATAAAACCAGGGCCGGCGGTAGACGTGGTAGGGGTATAGAGCATCCACCACTCGAAACATTTCCGGGTAGTGGATCCACCAGCCGAAATTTGAAGTTCATATCGCATGTATAAGTAAAGTGATCACGGACCCTCGCAGGGCAGAACATGTAAACCTGGAATAATAATTATGACTCTAAAGTGAATGGAATATGAAAGAGACAAAACGAGAAAAGATGTATTTCTTTCCCCTTCGGATGAAAAGTTTCTTACTGCGCTAGTCTATTTTCAGCCCATTCGTCTGTTCGAATTGTGTGACATGCGCTTTAACACAACTTTCAGCTTTCTCTCTCTATCTATCCTTGTCGCACCCACAGCATTATGTTCGCTGCTTGAATAGGCTATAGCCCTTCAAGAATGCAGCCCGGCTTTCATTTGCACCAATACACGCGAACAACCCCCACCACAATTACGCAAAAAGGAGCAGGAGAAAAGCTGAAAATTTAAGAGATGTAGTGAATTTCGTACAGGAAAAGCAATGGTGCGTGGGAATTGTTCCTGAATTTTCAAGATTTATTAAATTATTAATGATAATCCCTGGATCTTCATGCACCAACGAAAGAAGTTTTTCAACGCTCCGGAGATTAAAAAATTATTTACGAACAACCATGTTACAAAGTCGGTTGAATCATGTAGCAATGTTACATACACATTTACTCAGATATAGCTGATACTTTAGATGTAGAAAAATTAATGGACGAATTTATTTCGAGAAATTCGAAACGTTGCAGTGTATTGTGTATTTGCGTTAAATAAAAAACGAAATTTGTAAAAGCTTATTTTGTGTGTATTATTTATACATAATTGTTTATAATAATTATTGTTTTTATGTATTGATTAATACAATTACCAATTTTATAAAAATATCAGCCACTGGCAGGCAATTATATTACCCCTCCCCCTCTCCTTTGTTCCTCCTCTCTTGTGTTCCCCCTCCCTTCTGTTCCCCCTCTCCTCCTACCCACCACCCAGGCTAAACCTGTTTCGCCGGCCCTGAAAAAAACATTGTATGAACTTCGTTCGTAATTCGAGTTTATAGCCCTTGTGCTAGAGCCCGCGGATACGTCTTGGGCTCTAATTTTTACGCCGCGGGCCATAAATGCCTCCTTACGGCCTTAGTACATAAATAGCTATTTTGCACACTGACATCATTTTAGCAGGCAAAAGACTTACTTTACGCTTAAAAATGAAGTGTAAAGAATGCCTACTCTTAATCGATCGAACATACAATTCATTTGAAAACGCAAAACCATTTCGAAACTGAGATACAAAAAATTTTTTTCTTAGACTGCATTAATATCAAACAAAATTTAAATAAAAATTATAGTCAACATGAATATATTTGACAGTTAATGAATAATCAATTAGAAAATTTATGATATTGTAACATTGCAACTCTTATTTTATAGGTATATTGTAAGAAACTAATTAATTAATATGTTAGTGTTAATATAAGAAATTGGTAAATTTTATTCAATAAATTATTTCAAACGTATTTTTTTGTGCAACCGTGCTGAAAAGTTGGTTAATTTGATTTTTACCGACTTAATTACAGCTTTCGCGGCCGTTACTATTTCGCATTAGCAACGGCCGCGAAAAAGAATTTCGCGGCAACAAACTTATCGGCACGGTTACACAAAACATTGATAATGTGTTTTTGATTATAATATGCATTTCTATTGCACAAAAAATTTTGTGTATACCACGTTTCCGAAATGTTTGGCTTCTCCGGAATAATTTGTCGGACTAAACTTCGTCCCACCTGCCAAACATTTCTTGGTACGCCAAACAGTCATTTTACGGCCTAGGTATACAAATAGCTATTACGTTCTAGAACGTAAAAGTTTTTCGCGTCCTGTTTACGAAAATGGATGACATCGTCTCTTCAAATCAGAAAAATGTAATTTTAGATTTTTGTATAAGACGAATTTATTGTATTTAGTTATTCCTAAAACCTCTGGAGGGTGATCCAACACTCACATCACCTCCCCACTGCATTTGTGTATTATCTAGTTTTTTCTTCTTCGTCCTCGTCTACTGCAAGTCTTTGTGTTACCCTTGAGATATCGAGCTCTAACTTTCGAACTACCTTTTAGGGATTGTCTAGTGGGGGGGGGGGGTATTTCTCCAAATTGGGTTTTACATTAATTGCCTTTTCTCCCTTTCGATAATTAGGCATTCTATTTATATGAGCATTCTCCTGGTCCTAGTCGATCTCAGAGCGTCCTGTACTTCACACGTTTCTTTAATGCTGTCTTGTTGTCACTACTTATCCTCTCCCCAATGCTTATGCTTGACAGACTTACTAATGCTTTCATCTCAGTTGTTCTCCGGTTTTTGTTGAGTATATTAAAATTGGCCTTACGTCTTTACAAACTATACTTTTTGTTATCGTGTATTGGTTTCGCCGTATTCCATCACCCATGGAGCTTAATATAGGGCTCTCTTTAATAGCTTATGTACGCACATGACCTGCTCTGTTAGTTTGTCATTGAGAGCTAATTTGTATTTGATGAGCTCTATAGATATAGTCATTGACTTTGTTTTTGTTATCGATATGAGCAGGTTCAGCTACTGTGTTGCATTTTTAAATCTGTACGGTAGTATAGTGATTGCACGGCGTTACTTGCGCAACACACTGCTGATATTTTGATTTCCTATATTGTACCCCTCAGTCATCGTATTGATATCATCTATCATCTGATATATAACTACGTTACACGAAGTGGATTTAGTCAATCTCCTTGCCTTTAGTTCTTTAGCTCTTCAGTAATTTTGATTATTCTGGGATCTATGTTATTTGAAACATCAGGTAGTTTAATTGCATCAAATACTTGCGTCAGATCGATAAAGCGCAGATAGTTGCATGGCTTTATTATATTCGATAGATTTCTCTATAACCTACCTGAGCATGAATACAAAATCTTCGGTCGTTCGATTCTCTCTGAAATCTTGTTTTTCGCCATTCATTCTTTTGTTACCTGTAATTTTGGTCGATATAATTTTAGTCGTTCTAGATTTCAGATAGGTTTTGGTTTCAGTTTTTCTCCTTTCTTGAATATGAGAATTGGAATACTTGATTGCAAATATCTTTCTAAATAGAATAGTCAGCTTGTGAGATAATTTCCGTCTCCAATACTTAAGAAATGAAAGGAGCCGTTACGTGTCCTAACCATGTGGGCAAATAATAAAGGTATAGTCAACGTATCGGAATCAAACCTTCGTTTTCAATTCTGAATATTCCAGGTTTCGAAAGCTTCCATAAAAATATGTGTAATAGGAGAACACATGGTCCCACCAGAGATTTGTTTAAGGAACTGACTTAGAAATAGGAATAAGTGGAAGAGGGTATTTTTTTATAAGGGCAGGTAGACTTGGAGACGTTTCTTCATGCTATGATAACAAGTGTTCGATTATGACTATGGAATCGAGCATAGGAACTAAGCCCCGCCCACAGTCACTTAACCGCGACGACACTTGCCTATAAATTCTCGCCTTGCTCCATCCGATCGTTAGAAGAGTTTCGTCTCTGGCATGGTTTACACGTTGAATTACCGTGCTCGTTTGCTTTTCCTCTTGATGAAACCTCTTACGAAAGTGGGCGAAACGTTGAGTTCTTCGACTTCAATAATGACACGGTTCAATCCCGGAAGTCATTTTTTACTTAACGAAATGGCCGTGAAAGCCTCCGTTCTTTTTTTAATTTTTTGATGTACTTATTAACTTCTTGGACTACCACGATTGGTTCCCTTGGTGGATCTGTTTGATGATATTCTTCATTAGGTACCATTTATCTGCCATATTGGTTGTTTATCTGTTTCTGTGTTTCTGTTAACATCTTCCATACCTTCTTCTGACTAGCATACAGATCGTGCTCTGGATCATTTCAAACTTCTGTCACTAACTCCGCTTTATAGCAATTCTTCTTGCATTTACTCTATTTCGAAATATTTTATAGTTCCTGTACATATCTTGCGTTATATTATTATATATCCTAACCTTTTAGACGTTTTTCTTTTAGTAGTTGAGGCTTCTTTGATATTATTTTTCCACTTCACTTGTGGAGTCCCTTCAGTGCATGCATGGGTTGATATAGATCAACTAAGTTGTTGTCGAATAACTCAGCCTTTTCTTTATTATATTTTGTTTAATTGTCATTAAAAACTAGGATTATTTACTTTTCCTAAACACAGACTCTTTAGGATTATCCTAGAACGGAGGGTTTTTGGCTTATCCTGAATATTGAACTAACGTGGGTTAATGAAATTCACGATTATGTTTTGACACAATAGCGATATAAGTAACAGAGCATACCTTACCTACCTTTATTGTGTGTCGTTGACATTTTCTCTTTCATGGTTGCCTGCATGTTGTATGTTTGTTCTATATAAATTAGTTTTTAGGGCTAGTATCCTCGAGGCTTCGTTTGATCCTCGTGACATGGTTTTGCAGTTCTTCAATTTCAGAACTTGTCATTACCACATATCGGCGAACATCAGCAACCTTTATACCCATGTTAGTTGTTTGAACACATTTTCTAGCGTCAAAGTAAATGATTTAGTCGAGATGGGTTGCTCTGACAAACCGCTTTTACCAGTTTAATTTTGTCTGTCTTGATATTTTGATCTACCAGATAGATGCTCCTCGACAATGATCTATGCGTGGTATGTACTCTGGGGTCTTGCTTTAAGAAATTCTCAAGTTTCAAAACCCTAAAGCTTTTTGAAAATCTATAAAGGCGATTTCATCTGCAGTTCTCAGTGTTGGTGTTATCTCCTTCCTTAAACTAGGGAATGACCTAGACGTTCTATCGGTCTTTAGGTATTCTGCTTTCTATTAAGTATCTGTTCAATACCACCTTTATTACGCTCTCCAGTATGTTACTTCTCATTTTTAATAGTACATCAATTAGCTTAAAAAATTAGGTAATACGTGTATACTACACTAACATTTTACGAATTTGGATGAGTGTAAACCAATATTAAATATTCCAGAGTTAATCTCAGATTATATAAGAAACGAAAAAATTCGAAGAAAGACAAAAGTTTGCTATATGAGACGGGTGGAGGAACTGAGGTGGCGATGGGTGGGGCATGTGGCCATGCAGGAAGAACAAAAATTAACTAAAATGCATATAAACTAGATACCAAAAGAAACTAATAGAAGCGCCGGAAAACCGAATAGTAACTTCGAGGTGGTTGGACGACAGAAAATAGACAGATGATGGTTTTAGATGGCACAGGATAAAGCGACATAGAAGAAAATGGAAGAGGCTTATGCCCAGAATTGGACGAAGGAGAACTGGCAAAGAAGCAAAACACAGTATACGGACGTGCGACTATTGTGGAAAAGCATATGGCAGAAGTGATATGAAATAAAAGGAAAATCAGTTATCAATTGATTTTGATAATTTAATAGCTTTTCACACTTCTTCCTGTTTATTTTTTATCCAACAGTACGTATTTGTAGTAACTTGTTTTCTTCTTCTTCTTCGTTTTCTCTTTTGGTCTAGAGCGGCATATATCTCGGTCGACAAACATTTTTCTTACTTTTCTTTCTTTGTTGGATTTTCCATCAGG
Source organism: Agriotes lineatus (assembly GCA_940337035.1). Lineage (NCBI taxonomy): Eukaryota > Metazoa > Arthropoda > Insecta > Coleoptera > Elateridae > Agriotes > Agriotes lineatus. The sequence continues at coordinate 59,086,372 of OW679203.1, forward strand.
TACTGTGCATCAGCAGCGGAAATCTTGTTTAATGCTTTTATTTGCTGAATCGTCCAATCTTTGTAGCCATATGGTGATGGTGGTGTTACAATATCATCTATATAAGTACAGAATTTACACAGTTGTAAGGCCATGTCAAAGCATATCGATTACACTTAGTTACTTCGACACGAAGTATTGAAATTCCCTCATATCGAAAACCACTCTGAGTCAAATATCTCTAAAATTCGAGCCAACCGACTAATGAACCCACTATATCAAATCTCCGTCTCGGCGGTGCGGATCTTTTGGTGAAGATCCCAGCCCACTAGAGCAATCCCCCGTATTGGGGGGTGCCTAAACGTGTTGTGCGGGGGATGTATGTTCGTATGTGTACACGATTCCGGTCGCCAGGAACCTTCCTGAAGTCTTGGATCGTTTTCATACGATAGGTCATCCGAAAATGAAGGCAACATCAACTTTTGAGCTATGGTCGTCGGCAAAAAAATTTTTTTTTTCTAAATAACTGGTTCATAGCATTTCATTGTATTAGCGAAACGGAGTGATGCTGAGTATCGAAGTATTCTTGGAAAGCACGGAAGGGCGCTTTTCTTGGGTGGGGGGTACCGTATATTTTTTTATTAAATTAATCTGTGACAGCGTTTATTGAACAAAACCTGGAGCAGGTTCTTCTTCCCCTATTTTACACAGAGCTGATTACCTGCAGATTTATGCCATTCGCAAGCAAACGTGATTGTTCACAAAGCATATGGACCATGCCAGCAAATTCCCTCTGCAAACGATACGTAACCGGAATGTAAATATTTGCAAACGGAATTCCAGTAGCACGAAACAAAGCGGAGGAGTGAAGCAGGTTCATTAAAAGTTAGAAATATTTTTGATTTTCAACCCAGTATGCTGCTTAAAACGCTTCATTCAAAATTTACTCCACCGAATTCAAACCAAATGAAATCATAAGGTTCCACTTTAATTCATTTTCTATTTAGGCGAACGGGTTACAACTGAAAGCGGCAGAAATAATATTTTGTTTAATATAAGTTAATCAGCTTATCGAAAGCATTTTATTGTCAACGTTGTCGCAAGTGTTAATTTCAATTTGATGTGTGCTACAGTACATATAAAATATATTAAACCTGAATTGAGATCTATTAATTTTCGTGTACGTCACAACCATTGACACTCATCCAAGTGCATCAGGCCTTTAATGCTTTTCTAAAAGCAACACTCTGTAAACATGCACAGGAATAAATTCAGAGACGTCTGAAAATTATTGCTACTAAACCCAGGCAAAAAGCAAACACGGGTTTCGAATCAGAACCCGGGCTTCTGGAATAATATATGTGCTATGATCGAAGTATACAAAAGTAACTAATGCTTTTGCTTTAGGTCTCTCACTTGCACTCAATATAATTCCATATGTCGGTCTCCTGCTCTGAACTGTAATTTACCGCCCGGTGTTCATTTAACTCACCAAGTACATTAAACTGTCACCTAGTGTAGTTCGCTGAGTTAGCACTACCGAGAACTATTATTATTACAACAAGATTCCTGTATTTCGTTGATAACCTTCAATTAATTTTGCCTCCAGATTTTTCTTAAAGAAATTGTCCGTGTTTGCAACTGTGATATCTGAATACCCCTTCTATACGTCGAACCAATCATGAGAGACGACCCGCTGTACTTATCTACTATTTCATCTGTACTTGGACACAGACACCTTTATTAATAACTCTTGAAATATCAATTGTCGACTGATCGATGTGATTTCTAACAATTTGTTTTAATTAGATAAAATTTCAGCGCTTTAGCTTTATATTTGAAGAAATCAATTCCAATTAAAACGCACTTGTTCAACCATAGCCATCATTCGATCAGTGCTTGACGTTATTGCAAGTATTTTCCAAAACCTATGCTCGAAACAACACATCTCTTGTCACATTAAATTCACCAGATGCTCGCAATGAATGCCCTTCAACTGTCAGTGATAGATGGCTATGTACGATTTAATTCGGCGAAAACAAAATGTGAGCTAAATGGATTGTCTGGGCCTGGCGCTAATATTGGTTACCATTTCCTGGCGAATCAGCCGTTTACATCTGTAATACGATTTGCATGCTCCAGGTGGGCTCCTTTCATGCATGCTGTAAGTTCGTTAGCTTTGTACACAAAATCCTAACGAATCTGTTCTGTTTTTAGTCTGCTTATCTGTTTCGAAAGACCTGTTTTTTGTTTAGTGCAAGTTTTTGTATTTACAGCAGGTTGAATTCTATGGCAGCATGGGTAAAAATTGAATTTTACAAGCTCCGATGGGTTTGAGAATTTAAATTCAGCGGAAACATAAAAGCAAATTAATTTTGGTAAAGATCGCTGCAGCTCCATGGCCTAAGCTCCACCAACTGTGTTCTCTTGTGGAAAATGTCTGAACCAATCATAGTGGCTACAGGAATACATCTTATAATCGTTAGAAGCATGTAGTGAATTATGGCGTTTACATCGAGAATTTCGCTAAACGTCACTTCAGGCTTTGAACATAATTTGAAAGTGGAATAGAAATGACATTTCTGGTATAGCGTAAGGCTATATTTCTTAAGTAGTGCTAAAAAAGTAGTCAACTTATTTGACAACGTTTTATTTGCTATTGCAATATCAAAACAAGTTTGTTACACATTTCAAACTAAATGTAATTACACTTCAAATTTACTTTACAGTATAATGATATCTGTTGTAGTATTTTAATAAAGTTATATGGTTGTAGCTGGAAAAATAGGGGACAAATTCGTCTAATGGTTGAGGGCGCCACCTGATGTGTACAATAAGAAGGCCCTAACATGCGTTCGTCTTTCGCAGACAAGGGAGAACAATATTAGTAAACTGGCGACAAGCCAGCACACTTCGCACGTGCATTACTAAATTAAGTAGTAAAACAGATTTATTTAGGTGGGCAAGTCTTCTACATAGGCCCTGAGCGAGAAGTTGGCCGCGGGCTGGATGCTTGCAGACATAAGAAAAATTGAGAAAATTAAAGATTGACTACGGGCAATTTACGTTGATCTAGACGCTGGTAACGACAGGTTCTCTCAAATTTGCGTCAGGACTGAGCATCGATATACAGAGCGTCAGTTGAACGATATACAGCGTGACAATGTGGAGTTACTTCAAGTACCCGAACAAGAGTCGAAATGAAATTCCACTATACCACACCGACACGGGAACGGATTCATACCTGCGCTTGAAAAGCATCGTATTTGCGACAAAGTCAATTCTTGAGTTACTGAACCCTTTCACCATGTGCATGAAAAGGCAGTAACGGCTTCACTGTTTAACTTAACCTAATATAGTATTATGCTAAATACAGTATTTGTTCATTATGCATTCGAGCTTTCAGTTAGTCTACCAACAGTCTATTCGAGTTTTGTTGGATTAGTATACTTGTTCTACAATCGCAAAAAAATTGATTCGTGCTATTCGGTCAACTGTGATACATAATAACCCGAGCTACTGAACGTTCGTCCATCGCATTCCACAGTTTTTCACAAGGTGTGAGTGTTGAACAGAATATGTGCACAACTTGGATATTCGTTGGCAGACGAATAGTACCTGAACGGTTTTAGAAGACTGAGAGGTACAGTAAGGAGAAAGGTCCCATCTTTGACGAAGCAGCTACTACTTCAAAAGTCAACAAACCCGCACACTCATCTCATCTTATCCGGATTTTTTGGGTCAAACATATAATTACTGAAGACCGTCACTTCTGTATAGCCTTGTCATGGCTTTCTACAATTCTGGTTGTTCCCAAAATTGAAGAGAAATAAATTTAAGGATGTGGAAAGGGTGAAGAATGCAACGAAGCGGTTAAAAGATATTCCAACAGGTGTGTATAAAAATTGCATAGAGCACTGGAATAGGCATGTGGCTTTCCACTGGCAGTACTAGAAGCGAAGTACGAGGCGCCGTTGTTCTGGTGGCATTTATATTATCACAGAGCCTGTACCATAACTTCTCGCTTTTTCATTCATGGTTCCACTATCACTCTTTTTGGCCATGAGTCTTTTGCCAACCTTGGTTTTAAGCTGATCGTACTAAGTTAATTCTTTCTACGTGACACTACATAGCGACTTTCTTAATTTCTCTTACAAAGTCACTTTTTATATGGTTAGCATTAAAAATACCGCTTCTTCTCCAGAAATCTATCTCCAAAGCAAGTAGTTTCTCTTTGCTGCACCATATCTTATTGTACGCTTATCTTTTCAAATTTAAGCAGAGCTAATTATCACTGTAGGCTCTCGGCGGCCCATAGTTATTTGAATGGAAAATATCTACTTGCATTTCTGGTGATATACAAGACATTTCTATAGACTTCAAAACGGTTCTCTCACAAAACTGTGATTTTGAATGTTTCCTACGTGATCACGTGTAAGCACAGCATCATGCAATTTTAATTTTGAAAATAGCAACCTGTGACCTTTTCTAAATTTTTTATGTCACCAGATGTTTTTACTTCCGATCATAAATCATAGAGTTTTTGTAGGTTGTATAAGTAAATTTTAGGAAAAAATCGACTTAAATGTGTTTTCAACTCCGTTTATGCAAAAAATTGTATGCTGATTCTCTATTCTTTAATTAAGGTCTTTTACTACATCGCTGAAGCGATTCCACGCGCTTTTATCTAAGCAGGTTCTTTTGCGTGTTTTGTCTTCGAGCACTATTCTTAACAAATGGTTTATTAATTAGAAGAAAATATTTAATGGCATTTAAAATCTATAATAGGAACCTCCATGATGGAAGTAATTCGTTAAGCACTCATAGCGGAAAACCTCTCCTTAGCAGCTGCTATTTGCTTTGGAAGATTTGGTCTGCTTTAATGGACTCGTGATTACAGGTTTTCCGGTTTTTCTCAGCGGAGATCCAACTTATGAGAAAAATAGACGTGTTGCCATTTTGACATACTCACATTTACTGCAGACAACGAAACATGACGAAATAATAGTAAAATAAGACGACATTAAAATACATTCGGCAAATATCAGACCACCTGAAGAAAAAGCTAACAATTTCGTACCTGAAGTTTCGCAAGACAATTACTTAAACCAATAAAACCAAATCTACACTATATTATCCACGATTTTCGGCTTGAATAGCGTTACCTGTAGAAACTCCTAACTAACACGTCTTATAGAATTGGAGGGCTTCTTCTTTCATGTATTTTGCTAGTTCAGCATATACTGCCATTCTTGGCAGGGGTCACTGAAGGGTTTTTCACTTTTGAATTGCTAGTCACTTTTGTCTATTGTTTATTAACTTGTAGTGAAGATTGTAGTATATTCCGAGCGTTTTAATGTAAAGTCACTATGGGTTAGTCTATTGAATTATTCACCGGAAGTGTCACGTGACTGAAATTCGGTTCCTGAGCTGACATGACCATTCCAAACATATAACTTCAATAACTTTTTCTCTATCTTTTACGGTTTGGCTGCTGAAACAGCGTCCTAGACAGACAAAACGGCGTCCCAGACAGACAAAACTGCGTCCCAGACAGACAAAACAGTGTCCCGGACAGACACGTCTATTAGATAAAGGATGTTTGTATTGTCGTTGTGATATACTCTTGTATTGTTGGAATGTCTGTTTCTTTATGTAGATGTGTGTTTCTAACAAACCATTCGGCTTTGGTTATAATACGTATGACTTTATTTTGGAGCACTTGGAGTTTATTAAAGTTGGTGTTTGAGGTAGCACTCCAGACACTACATCCATATAAAATCAGAGTTCCGCATTTAATTTGAAGTGAGGATTTTTTGTTTAATATCGGGTACAACATACTCAGTCTTACGTACGATTCGGATAATTTTTTGTTTATGTGAAATCTCGAACTTAATCTTCTATCTAAATAGATACCGAGATAGCGAACTGCGCTGTCCCTTGGGTTCTACTGTATTGGAGTATTGTTAATAATTAGCATTTGAGGGTCTGAAGATCTGCGGAGGGTGAAGATTTTTGCTTCGCATTTTTCTGCGTTTATATTGATGCACCATTTTTAAAACTACTCGTTTAGTTCAGCAATACAGCTTTGTAGGTTATTGGCTGCATTGTTTATATCAGAATCTTGAGTGATGATCGCCATCAGCGTACATGGCTAAACTTGCGATTGGTAATGTGGGTATGTTATACGTTTATATATATATATATATATATATATATATTAAACAAAATGGGGCCTAGGATTGAACCATGGGGAACCCCAGCATTGATTTTATGGGTGAGAGACGTATGTGAGTTCACTCTTACACGAAAAGATCTATCAGAAAGAAATGATTTTATGGTGAGTAGTAGATATGATGGAATGGAAAGTAAAAGTAGGATTCCTAAAACTTTCCAAAAATAAAATGGAACTAAAAATAGCCAACTCTTAAGCTGCATAATAAGTTTTCGAAAGAAAGGAATGTCAACTGCGAATTCAAAAATTACAAAAATCTGTATAAGCAACCTGAAATATACGATTTAATTACATTGCGAATATCTCTGACAGTCACTGGCTTTTACCACAATTTTATCGAAACGGTTACATGGCTTACTTGCGCGTGTAGAATAGAATATTGCAATAAAATGGCAAACGCTCATGGAAGGAATGAGAAATATTCCTGGGTAAACTCAATAATAGAAAAGAATAGCGCTTAAATGAATTTTGATCTTTCTATCGAGTCGCTTTCGACGTCTTAATCGAATTGGGGCGTTTCTAAGGGCGGAGTAATCTACAAATGTAGCGGTAATTAAACTTGTTAAAGCCATTTAGCTCTAAGAAGAAAAGTAAATTTGCAAAGTAAATCAGACTAATTGCCTCGCAACTTCTTGGCCGCGCTTAATTCCTGGTTTTTATGCGGCGCGAAGAGATTCATCCGACTTGCTCGCAACTTCGCGACACTTCACGGCCGCACTTAATTGATATTAAGCGTTAGCTTGTTTATAATCACGCCCTTTCCCCTTTGCCCTACAGCTCCAAAAGGCGCTCGCGGCTCGAAACCGCTTTCCGCTTTCCTGAGCGCGATTTTCATTTCCGGGGCAGGTAATCGATATGCTTTGCAGTGTACCTGCAAGCCGCGCGATGGCGCTTTTACAGCGACCAGCACGCCGGCGATTCCTCGAACTGCGATAGTCGTGCAGGAAGGATCTCTATTTTCGCGTCGAGCTTTATTGGAAGCTGTTGCTATCGCTCAAGAGAGGACGCCACAGCGAACTAGACAGTATATTGAGTCTAATCGATATAGCTAACGCCAGAACCAACTACGGACACTTGTTGAATCAACGTGCGGTTTGAACTCAGGGCGAATTTATTCTCGTTTTTACGTTTTTTACTCGTGCTGTTTGCATTAGTTGTAATTATTTTAAAATTTTGTTCCTGATAGCAGGACACCTAATTTAAATACCAGTAAAATAATAGAGATATGTGATTGTCACCTGTCCTAGTGGTGTATTTATGCAGAATGAGCCCTTAAGCCCAATCAACCTCTGTCTGGAGAATACTTCATTATGAACTAAATATAAGACGAAATGTTTGAGCAGAGATCTATTTGTTTATTACACATTTTTATAGAATGTAGCTATTGATTATATTTTTTATTCACTTCAATATGCAGGATGAGAGAAGGATAGACTTACAGTGCCACCAACATATTATTCATACGTTTGAATTTCCACAGCCGCCCCTTATAGACTTTTTTAATGAACATGTATCGCCCCTCTCCTCTTTGAGAAACTTAGTCATTAAGGCCACACGGTTGCCAAAGCCAGACTGAGGTCATTGGAAATCGAACACCTATTTTCGGAACAAAAGGCTCGACCACTTATCATATATAACAAAACTTGTGGTTTCTTGATTATAAAATACTCATTTCTGTTTGCACGAAAACAATATATCGAGTGGAAACAGAAATTATTTGAAAATCGAGAAGACACGAGTTGCATTCGGCTAGATTATATCACGAGTCAATAAACAACGTTTGAATAGTGTATTTTAAATATTAAAAGTACAGTTAATGTGGTTCTCATGACAATTGTACTGACAGCAGATAACGCGATGTTTGTGAAGGCGTGTGACTATCACCTATTAGTCAGGAAGGTATGTGATCATCAGTTGCTATGTACACTATCAAAAGTTAGTACATGCGTAACTATGCATTTTGCCGTTTTTCCTTAGTTGGTGTTAGAGGGAGTGGTATAAGCAATATAATTTAGCATTTGGGGCCTCTCAAAAACAAGTAAAAGCATTTACACTATTTCGTTTTATGGAAAATATTTATCTTAACTTCTTTTACTACCAATACAATAATTTATTTACTTTAATAACATATTTTTGTATATTTTTTGCAGTGCACATTAACATATATCACACAAGACATTAAATATTAATAATTCAATCACAAACACGCACTATACATTGGAATATTTAATTACACGTAGATGGCCTTATTAAAATAATTTTTGCATTTTTAATATTGAATTGTAAATAAAAAAGTAACGGAAGAAAATGTTTTTAACGCCTTTCACAACGAAAGCGCACCTCAAAAAAACGAAATTTATAAAAATATAAAATAATACTAAAACAGTAAGAAGAAACATGTAGTAATGCGAATTACATTGATTCGCAACTTAAAAAACCTCGAAATAGGTGAGATACGAGCCTGCGCTCTCAGTCAAAGTTAGATTGCTAACCAGAGTCTTTACACGCTCCGCTATCATATTACCTTTGTAGTCTCGATTTTTACAATCTTACGATGATGAGGGCAGTGATTTAATTTTTGTCCTGCACAGCACATGAGAAAAAGAAAGTTTTGTTCATTCACATAATAGATCTGCACATCTGTCTCTTTACCATTGAGTAAATCCTTCCAAATTATATTGTATGTCAGATAGCTACTTAATTACTTAGTTGTCTTGCTAGGCCATTGACTTGGTACACCCGTACTACAAGTTTTAAGTTTGCTCTTGGGATGAAAAAGTCCACGACGCTTTCCACCTTTTTAGTGGCCTTGATCTTCTATGGAGAATGCTATTCTTGTTGTTTCCAAATCTGCATTTCATTTGTTCTTATAATTTTATTTGCTCTTCGCGGGGCTTGTATTTGTCTCTATGTCGTGTGTTAATATGGGCATAATAAAAGTTTTATATATCTTTTGTTTGCTCTCTCTCTTTATACTCTTGTTTCTTCATACTGTATTACTTCATACCTCCGTTATTTCTGCTGCTGTATTGACTTGTTTCTTAACTTTGTCGTGTATGTTTCTATAGCTTATTATTATTAATGCTCTGAGGCAGAAAAAGGACACCTGTGCAAGGTGCACCTCATAACACAAACTCGTCTTGAGAGAATATTAGCTTAAAACGCAAATTAAAAAGTAGAAATACAAATTATATTAACCACTACAACAGTTTAAAAAGGTGTAATGGAGGTTAATCCAGGCTCAGTAGAAGAAAACACCGAGTGCCTTCATGTACTTAGTTCGTGTAGCGGAAATCCCAAACTAAAGTCTCCAGAATTCTGACAGAATTCAGTAAGTAACTGTAGCAATCAAATAAGGTAAACAGCATCGGATTACGGCCCACAGTATTAAATGGTTTTAAATAAAGGAAAATCAAAACATGTTACACAGTTCCTTTGTTGAACTCATTTTTGTCCACAAGAAAAGTCATGTATCTGGCACAGAATTGTGTGAGATAAACCCCAAACAGCCCATACGAAGGTCGGAACGGTAAATGCTTTTCAAAGCCCATACATAGTCAAGATCGATGCGCTCGATGCGAGAATAGGGATTAAGAGGAGCACCGAAACTGCGGCTATAAATTTAAAAAAAAACCCAAAATAGAACCACAGATTTAAGGCATCACGGCACGAAAAGTTGCAATTGACTTACCCTAGATCAACTTGGGCCACGTGTAAAAATGGTTCAGCAAAGCACTTTAATCCGCCAAAATTGGTGTGAGACGAAATTTCTCAGCAAATCGCCAGGGTTGCAAAAGCCGCCAGTATCAGCGAGGGAAAATTTTACCAAACATAAACTGCATGCTCGTAAAACCACTGGACAATGCCATAAACAAAACGCAAACAGGCGGCGAGCGCGTGAAATTCAAATCTACAGATATCTGAAAACATAGACAGTTGGCACAGAAGAGCGAAACTGTAGAAGCGCAATTCAAACATAACAACTTCTATTTTTAGTTGGCAGCCGTGTGGTTCTTTTGCGACAGTTACACATAATATTATTCTATAGATGTTTACGGTCATCTTATATTACTCTGCAGCTCACTTAAATATGTATAAAAACCCAACAAATTCTGATTGTTCGGATAAATCCTATAATTGTTGTATTTGATTTCTTTTTCTATCTCTAAAAACAAACTCTGTGTAGATGGGAAATGCAACAGGGGGTTTCTTGTAAAAGCTCCCTGAACAAAATGGGGTCTCAAGTTTCATTGGAATGTTACAAGGTTTTTATAAGCTAAAGTAAAAAATGCTCTAACTTTAAAAGCTTCTTCTTGTACCAAGCCAACGTCTTCATTTTTGATATGTAACCATATAATTTCTTGCTCGGGGTAAACATGGAAATGAAATGGGTAAACATTTAACGTATTCTTCAAAAATCATAACAGCATACGACGTTTCGTCACTTTTTTATCTACTCTCATCTTCAACTGAAGGTTAATCGACGTGAGTAGTCCTAAAAGGACGAGAGTAGACCAAAAACATCCGAAACGTTTTATGAGCAACGCCCGGGCAGTAAAAAGAGTCCATTAAAACTTCCCACAGTACACCACTGTCTAATATGTTATCGTTCGAAGAACTTCTTATTTGAAGTAGCGGAAACTACAATTTGTAGCAGCTTCTTACATTTTAAGTAATCCCGATTATGTACAATTTTCATACCTATAAAATAAGTACTGTGATTAATATTCAGTACAGCATATATAAAACAGGTTGCAGCCATCTAATTTTCTCTCCCCACATAAAATTGGCAACTTCAAAAAAAATTACGTAAAAATAGCACTACAGTAATTATAGAATGAGAAAGTACTTTATCGAAAAGTAAATGTGAATTTTACACTAACTTCCTCTTAGTAAGTTGATCGAATGTGTCTCTAAATTTTGAATACTACATTAAGTATTTATTTACTAGGTGTAGTTTACCTGATGTGAGTTTGTGCGGACACATGTTGAAAGGGATCCGGCTTGACCATTTTAAGTGTAAAAAGCATTAATTAGCGTTATAATTTATTTTCTGCATAATTCTCAGTCGTTTAAACGCTTCTCTTTGAACGCGATCTTCGTATGAACATAACCTAATCGGCCGCTCGCATATTAAGCCGATAGTTGGTAATCTGCATTACCGGCAAGTTTATCAGGTGTTTAAAGGGAGTATGTTCATTGCTTGTGATTTTGAGCGACTCTTGACCCGCTGCTGGCGCAGCTGTCGTTTGCCCGAGCGATCTGCTTTACCTGCATCTTGGTGTAGTTAAGAAAACCGCTTTCCGAAAGCTACATTTGTCTTCGATTTGGTGCAGCTAATTAGCCACTGCCCCTCTAAGCTAATCATCCAGGCATTGACGTAGTTTTTTTAAAGATGTAGTGATGCCTTTTGATGGTTACGTTTTGACTTGCGTGTTAGTCATTTATGCCGACTCTCTTGGCGGAATCACTTCAGGCTTCACCAGGTTATGTTAGTTAATGATATTCGTACTTTTATTGATGAAGATAAATTGAAGCTGTTCTTAGTATGTAATTTTATATTTTACTAGTTTAACCTTACATTGCTTATGGAATTGTGTTAATCAATGGTATATTATCGTTATTTGGGGGCGCGCCTTTCCCGCAATTAACGACTTTAAAAACTATTGGACCGACTATTTTATGCAGCAATGTTTAATTTATGTCCTGACACTTCGGATACTAGCTTGCGCGGATACTGGCTATATTTGACGTGACCTTGATTGCTAATTACATATGTTATACTGCTAATGTTTCTATATGTCTGATTTCGTTAGCTCCTGCTACCTACTGCGGTTATTTGAGTTTGTAAGTTCTCGACCTGAGTATATTTGTTGTAATTTAAAGACTTGTTGGCGCTCATGATATTTAGTAATTACATCATTTAAAGAATTGCACGCCATCTGCACTTAGTCTAGCTGGCGGCTCTGAAGTATACTCTGGTAGCGTTGCGATATTTGAAGATATTGAGGATAATGTTAGCTAACAACCGGCAAAATCAGTTTTAAATTGTTAATGGGTAGCGTTCACACAGTTCAAGCACTTTTATCCACAATTGCACTACTAAGTTAACTTAGTAAATGTTTGGGAGCCACGTTGCCAGTCACGAATGAGAAGCAAGACACGCCACACCACACCTACTGGGGCGAGTCCTTTGTCCAAAATACGTTATTCTCAAACCGATAAACGAAAATTTGCATCCAACGCCCGGCAGAGGGCGCTATGACTGCGAGTTTCTAATAAAAATTGTTGTGTTACTAACGAATCTAATAGTTTTCTAAGGCACTGTCTGATCAAAATCTTTCTAAACAATTTTCAGAATAAAATAACTTTATATGGAAAAGCTTATAATTACATTTAGGTGGATTTTATGGTCGCCATAAATAGCGCGGGTGTTTTTATAGTTTCCGCTTTTTGATATCTAAGTTTCGCCAATCGACTTAACAAAACTAAAATGATAATAGCAACGTCTGTTTGTCACAATGTTTTTGAAATACATTTAGCAGATGACACAGTAGGTTCTGAAATGCAAATATTGGAATAAAAATTTTATTCTTTTCTACCTACATATCTAGACTGCATTGTTCTTTTTGGCTTCGTATTAGCAATCTTAGTAGTTATTTGCTAAATTAGTATTTTACCTTAACCGCGAAAATCAATTTTGCTGTTAGCATTTTTCTCTTCCTAGCGTGAAAGTCCATTTGCAAAACAACTACATAATATAACCGTTGTTACGGGAAACAGCGGAAAATGGTAGTTCGTTTAGCTTAGTGGAACTGAAAGGCGGGGTGTAGAATGAACGAAAAGTACTGCCGATAGTCGAAACAAAGTGTTTCTTTGAGGTACGGGTGCAAATTAGTGTGATTTATTTTATCCGCCATCTCCTATGTCTGCCGGGGATGCGCTAGCGTTCTCATTTTTTCTCGGCTAGGGGAAGCTTGCTTATCCTACTTTCAGTACTCGCGTAAACGTATTCGGTAACAGAAATAAATTACACAGCATACATTCTGAGAACTACGGTATTAAGATAACACATAATATAAGTACATTTAGCAGGGCCCTAGTGGAAGGCCAGAATCACAACAAATAATGCTAACTAAAACAATTCTTAAGAATTGTACTTGCTCGTGGCAGCACACAGCGCGATAAGAATACCCCTGGCAGGTGTCCACACGTGACGGTCAATTCGTAAATATTTCACAACATGAATTACTTAACTTATAGCATACATGCAAGACGGCGATAATTGATACGCAAGATGAATAGCTTATTAGTAGAAGATATTAAAATTAGCTTGATGCAGCAAATTGACAGCAATGAACGCAGGATCAAATAAAACCACCCCTCGTCCGAAGATTAGCGATTTATGATGAACACCTCGGGGGCGAAGCGTACTTTCCGGACTTGTTGAAAAAATAATGATCATCGTCGATCTATGAGTAATATAGCAGGACGTCTTTCTAAGGCTGCATCGGGCCAGAGCATCATTCTAAGGCTGATGATGGTGAGAAGACAGATATGCTTCAAATATCCGACCAAGGATCGAAATGAAATTCAACTGCACAACAACGACGTCGAACTGCAATACTCAACTGTTCAACCTTTTCCTCCGCATGTATAAAAAGGCAGTGGAGGCCTCAATTTTGAACTTACCGTAACGTCAAAGACATAAAATTAAAAGGCTAGAAAAGTTTCCTCGTACACCTTCTCATCAATACATAACTAAGTCTTTCAATATTGAGAAACACATCTCGTTCAGCTTCATTTTGAATTTTGTTTTACGTACAACAAGAGTGGTATTTGGAAAGAAATAAGGACTACACCAAAATACTGTTTTCACATGTGCTTCCTGATTATATTTTATCTTCAACTTTCAGTCAAGCTGGAAAAACCAATTCCAAAAGTTGATAAAAAAACCGTCATTATACGCAACAAATATCCCGCATTCCATATACTTACTACATGTGAGAGTAATTCATTAACTAAAACTACATTAACTTTAAAGGTATGCGGTTGCCAAGCAAACTCTTCTGCAATATTCACAAGACTGGTTATTCTTTATTGTTTATTTTATGGAAGTATACACACATTGTTAAAACAGGCATAAATAACTAAGGCCTTGCGAAAATATTTATGTAACGTTTTCATAATGTAATTAAGCGAAAGTATGCTCTACTCTAGACAGACTCTCCAATTAAAATCCTTTTAGCTCTACTCAAAGAATTTAATTCGCTAAACTTTGTTGAAGAGTTGGCTATATTAAGGCGTAGGTACAGGTGTTTAGGAAAAATCTAAATAATATATTTCCAGGTCACAATCGGTTATTAAATGAGAATCAATCCGAGCTGCATGTGCTATAGATTGAGTTAGGCTCAGAGCTCATTATGAGGTATCATGAGATCGTAAACTCGTACTGCCTTCAATTTTGTTTCTATATGGATAAAATTAAAACAACTATTACAATGCTTAGCAATCATTATTAATCTTGTGCTACTATTCATTTTTATCATTACGTAACCCCTTACAATATTTCAAACATGATTTCTTTGTGTTTACAAATAACGACATGTTACTTTCGTAGTATACGTATTATTGTCTACGATTTCATTACATCACGGCTTTGTTATGGCAATAAAGCTAACTGACGGCAACTATTGTATTTATCTAACTTTCTACTTCTTTAAGGGTGTAATCTTACGGACAGATCAACTCTGTAGGTTTTTAGAACATAGTATATGAGAAAATCGCAATTTTCTTAAAATGTCTATTACTTTAATATCGTTGTTTGCCATACAAAAAAAAAAGTTTGCGGATGGTCCCACAAGCAAATGCTCGCCTGTGAGTCGGCCGGCCCGGGTTCGAATCCCGGCGGACTCTAGAAGGATTTTAAAAATTGTACGCTCCACGGCTACCACGCTAACACCTATGGTAGTCGTTAACAACTAAAAAACAAGGGAACTCTTCCTCACTTGCGACGGGCAAGGCTAGCCACCTACCCGGCCTAAGGGCAAAGAGGGCTCATAGAACCACTTTGTGGTTTAAAACAGGCCACTGGCCTATATTAAGAGGGAGAAAAAAAAACCTCTATTAACATTAAGACATGAGTTCTATTGTTGTAGTAATATATAGATTTCCTGCTGGTAAAATTCTTGCAACTGTTAATTAAACTATTCTCTAACAGCAATCTTCACTTCAACGTCCAAAGTGAGTCAATGCCCATTAGCGATTGCTTTAATGGATCAAACACATGAACTTTGTGATAATAAGAGTGCGAATAATGGAATTAACACTTTCTATACTGATTTCAGCATTTCGGTTAGTTATCTGACTTTAATGCTTCTATTTATACCTAAAGTAGTGTCACATCTTTTCATCTGAAGTTGCAACATGAACATGTTCTGGATGAACTAAAACTTTCTTGTCGAAATTTTCTGCCTTATTAAACCACTGTAGTGTGAAAATAACTATAGTGATCAAGTCACCATCAACAGCTTTCATTCTCTCGTGGATTTCTAGTGGTTGACATCTTTCGGCGTTTAAAAATTGAATGTTATCTTTGGACGGATTTTTCATAGTAAACGCCACTTTGAAGCTCTATAAAATTACACACAAAGAAGCAACCACAAAGAAATTTGGCAGATATCTCACTCATACGTCAATAAAAAATTTCAAGAACCGGATGCAATTGTCGTTATAATCAGTCGCGCCTGTACGATCCAAACTTGTTTCTGTTCATCAATATTCACTTATTTAATGTTTTCCTTAAGGGTAATTCAGAAAGCCAGGGTTTGATTCATGCTCAACTATATATAGACTAATGATACATTAAACATAAAGTATCTATTGTTCTGTATATTACAGGTCAGTTTCTTTTGAATAAAAATTAGTTATATAATATATGTACAATGTTAAACAAGAAAATAAAACTTATTCGGACAGATGCTGCATATCTCGACCTGGCAAAGGCTGCAACCGATGACCCTTGTAATATGCTTGGTAGCCCTTAGTACGATCGCCAAAGATAATTTGTCTAGTGGTCACGTTGTATTTCGGAACTCGCAATTTTGGACTAAACAGCAACTAATGACTGCGTTGTTTATGTCTAGTGTCAACCTAGTATTGCTAAATGTTTATAAATAACCTTGATTTTAAATTCGGTTCTCGTCGGAGCTAAATCGGGTAGTACTAGTGCTAGACGCTCGCTGGGGCTACTTTTGATGGTTCCCGGAATACCGCGATATGCTTCTTTTACCTTATAAAAGTCCGAGCGCCAGCATGGTGCTTTGCCGAGACTTGCGGCGACTGACTCACTCTAGGACCTTGTCGATGGACAGAAACGTACAGGTCGTGCACTTAACTAATTCTGGCGGTGAATTGATCTGGTGAACGTCTATCTCCTAATGATCGGTGCGTTTTCCGTGATCTCTTCAAATGCATGCTATTGTAGGTTGTCCTGGCCCAAAGGGATGCGGGATTGCTTTAAGGGCTGATACCGGAGCCGAAAACCAAAAATATGGCGTAAAGCTATTTCACGGATTATGAAATAATAAAATCCATTAAGAAGACAAAAACATGCCATATTATGAGAGGAGAAAGATATTTGTTGCTGAGGATAATAATGCAAAGGAAGAGGGTGGTGTGGCTGTACTTGAGACAAATTGCTTAGAGCTGCTGCTAATAAAGTAAAAATAGCCGTAATAATGTCGAATCTCCGATATGAGAGAAACTAAAAGAAGAAGAAGATACCGGATGCCAGTGGCCAAACAATCACATTAAAGGTAATTTTAGGGTTGCTGCACAGCCAGCGACCACAAACGCGAATTCAGCATTAAAGTTTAGGAGGAATCTTACAGTTTTCTGGGGCTTCTTCAGGCAGATCTAGGTCTCAGTCTAGTAGAGATTGATCTTTCGGAGCAAGACAAAATTCGGACGGATGGAGTGGGTCTGCTTTGTTTGACAAGATCATGCAGTGGTGTCGGGTTTTGACAGAAAAGCTCTCTGGCTACAATGAGCTTTGCCTGGACCCGGCAGCGGCGGGTCAGTCGTAACTTCGCAATTGTCGATACCCTGCGGTCCTTCCATAGTCTCGTCAGCCTTGCAAGAGCTTATTTCACCATACCAAATCGTCTTTGCAATCACCATTAATAGTGATGCGAGCACCAAATGCGATTTCGTACCTTCTTCTAATATCCGGAATAAGCGAACTGCCGAAGTAAAGTATCTGACCATCAACTAGCAAAGGTTGACGCTTCCAACGGTTTAATTGCAGACCCATCTCTGTATTGAACTCCCCAATGTGTCCGAGGTATATCATCATTTTTCTACCTTCTATTGACACTTAAGATAAAAATAATGCAAGAAAATTTAAAAGGAATTAATACCACTTTTATTATATACCAACACAAGCAATAGAAAAAAAATTACTACATTAAGAAAAGAGCTGGGACATAACGCATCGGTTCTGATCAGCCCCAGAACGAGTACTTAGGAATACTCTTTGTCCATACAAGGATTATCAGCTTTAAGTTTATTAAAGAATAATGTTGAGGATCTATTGTCACATAAAATAAATCGCTGAAGGGTGCTGGCTGTTATAGATTAACCCTCTACCTGCACTTTACGCTACATAAAGGTAAACCCTGTGTTTATGTATAATCCTGGAGAACACAATATTGACCTGACAACAGGCAACAACAGTTCGCTTAGGGCGTTACTGCAGTCCCAACATGTATCTACACAAAACATCTATGTAAAACGGCCGATTCTTAAATATACCGCCCAACATGCATTGCTTAACTAACCTGACATATTCAAAACGTCGATAATTCACAACCTGCATGGCTTAACTAATATAAGGTATTTAGCTTAGCATGATATGCAGCAGTTTAATTGGCAGCGTTGAAATTTAGAATAGTTAGCGCTCGACTAAGCTAATAATGAGCAATGACGGGAGCTACAGACTTGATTTATCGGGAGCCTCGGACTTGTCTAAAGAAGAATCGACAGCTGCAGTTTAAATTCAGGATGGTCAGAACTTGGCTGGCCGAAAGATGATTGATAACAGGACTTGATGAAAGAAAAATAGACAACGGCAGTTTAAAGCGTTGGTATTCTGCAGGATGGTTGCGAAAAGTTTGGTGGCGAGACGATAGAAGGTCTCCAAATATCCGACCAGGCGTTAAAAACAAGACATGAAACGTAAGTTGGGGATTCAACCATGTAGAAAATAATTTCAAATTCACCGGCAAGGTTTGCAAAATTGTTTTTATATTACACGAAACGGTAACAATCAAATGCACACACCCTGTTTGCGTGACGCTAGCTGTTTGACTACCCAACACTCACTTATGGTCGCTGATTCGACTGTAAAAAGCTACCTCTAATTTTATATTTTGGTATCAGTTTCTAGGTAATATACTTTACACTGTAGTGGTTGAAATATATCCGCAACAACGTGAAAAGAAGCTAATTTCGTTTTAACTAAATGGGCAAGTAACTATTAGTAATTTGTTATTACGTTGATTAATTATTGGCAAACATTTAATGTCATTTTTAGTTTAAAGTCGTAAAACAAATTCAAATAAATTGACTTACTGACCGTTTGCATTTGAATACAGGGCGTGCTAGGCGTTCAGCAGACAGTGGCGTCATTTGGCGCCAATTGCTTATTGTTTGACTTAGTATTAGAATAAGCCACGTTAAGATTTATTTTTAGGATTTCCGATTTTCTAATTAGAAAATGTAGATCTCACATCGTTAGCTTGCTAAACATCTAACTTTCTGGAACTGCGGCTGTCACGTGAATCGATACCAGCCGCAATTAAAGCGCCTTCTATGTACATTCTTCTTTATTCATTAGAGGCTGTTAATCTCCAGGCTTCTTTCAGACAAAACTTTGTCTCATACCACGATTCTGGGATTTTCCTGCAATTTTGCCCTTCTTTGACAAGGGCTGCTTTTGTTACTCCCAGCCAGACAGTTGCGATGCGAACTCGGCTGTTTTGGACAAGGCTGTCGACTTCGACGTTTATTTCAGAACTTTTGAAAGACGTCTACGTGCAGTTCGCCCTGGTAGATAAATCGTGACGTAATTGCATATATCTAGTAAATAAGCTTTTAGGCATCGCCATACCAAGGCCTTACCTGGTAAGACTGTAAAGAACGATAAGTGGTTTGTACTAAAAAGGATTTAGGTCAAAACGACTTTACGTAGAAGTTTAGCAACATCGGCGCTTCAAGACCCTGTACTGAATTCTCACCGCGCGACGCACTATAGCTGTATATTTAGAACGGTGTGTTAATGAATGAATTTGGGGAAGTTTACAATTTATGAAGGTATTAACAATTCAGGATGGGGTAGTGCAGGAAGTTAATTGAGACCGAGTTAGGTTGCCGTTATTTACTCGCCAGCAAATGCGCCTGGTAATAATGCTGGTACGTTTCGATCAGTTACATGCCGACTGAACAGAACTTGACATTGCTTAGTGTACGTTTTAGCACTTATTGGGATTAAGTAACAATTCCCGGGGTGCTCTGGAGAATGGAACGTGTCCTGTAGCTTCCTTGTCACGTTGGAATAACATGTCTGACATTAAAGAGCTGCGATCGCCTTTGCACTTAAATAGAAGCAAACAATGGCAGTTTAACGCTTAGAATATGACGCGGACTGTTTGTTATTACTGCTGTAATATTACCTGTGCGAGATGAAATCTACTAAACTACAATATTTTAACATTTTCAAATAAAAGTTTAACTTGAACTTAAAGCGAATTCGCATGATGTTTACATAATTGTCCAGAAATTATCCAATGAAACTGTTTTTAATCTTGTTAAACATTAATCTCGTTTCAAAATTCTTATGTGATTCATTTGGTTTACTTAGCTTAAGAATGTCCCGAAGTAGCAAGTCAGCATTCTTGGCCAAAATCAGTATTGGGTCGCTTGCGGTATTACACAACACTATTAAGCAAAATACATCTACAACGTGTGAATAAACTACTTAATCTCTGAGGCACAACAGGAGCATCTGCTTTAATTTAGTTATTTTATAAGCTTCTGCATTTATTGTGCAGTCCCAGTCGATATAACCTTGCTCAAGTCTTGGCTGGACCGCTAGAAACACAGTCGCCTAGCACAGATTAAATTTCATAATGGCGGATATTGTTAGTTAGAATAGCATCAGGATTTCGACTATCGCTACTACCGCAACCATGTTTTCGGTTGTCAAGTTTTAAAGTTACTCAAAGACCACCAGCTAGTTGCTAGATGTGAGGTTTGAACCCCGTACCTTCCGGTCAGTTCCCTAACCACTTAGCATTTAAATACAACTTAGGTTGCATTATGATATAAAAATTAAGGAAATCGGCATCGGACATTCAAACGCCTTTAAAGCATTTAAATTGCTTCTGTAAATTTTATCAACTCGTCTAAACAGGGATATTTTTCTCAAATTATTACATTCAGAGGTTTATTTATCTATATTCCCTCCATCGCCTTTTAGGAAATGCACGTGTCTGTGAGTTTTGCTTAGCGTATTACAGACACGCCTAATTTGTCTAAATCAGCAAAGTGCAGCATTTGCTATAACCGTTATTATCGTGGGATTCCAGCATAAGCTAAGTTAGATAGAATTAGTAATGCTCGTCTGGCGATTTTGAGAGTTGGCTGCACTAATTTGCAACAAACTTCGTAGCTAAGGTTCAAACTTGTATGAGTAGCCTCTTGAGTATTAAAGAAATTTTATCTGACAGTAGGGAGTAATTATTGTTTCAGTTAATCCAGATGTTACAGATCATTGCATTAAAATCAACTTTTATCTGCTAATATGTTTTATAACAAAAATATGGTCTTAAAAAAGTGGTACTTTAGTGAAACAGATTTTCAAGTAGTAAAAAGATGTTGGTTCTTACTAGTTAAAACTGAACATGAAGACGTTCTAGATTTAGGTAACCATAAGAAGTTTTAATATTTGAAACATCAAATGGTTTATTCTATCGAAATAATGTTTTATTTAACGTGGGGCTAAATAGTTAGAGGTCACAATTGAATAAACAAACTTTAGTCACTAGTTATAA
Organism: Agriotes lineatus; assembly: GCA_940337035.1. NCBI lineage: Eukaryota > Metazoa > Arthropoda > Insecta > Coleoptera > Elateridae > Agriotes > Agriotes lineatus. The sequence continues at coordinate 59,107,699 of OW679203.1, forward strand.
ACCATATTTTTAATTAGCTTTTTCAATCTGTACTTGTAATGAAATATTAATAAAAGTAATATATTTTTATTTTACAATAATTTTCTTCTATACTTATTTATACTATTATTGTATAGTAACTGTTCTATTTTCTAGTTACATTTTTAATAGTATCTTTTTTATTTTACACTTTTAAATATTGACAGTCATTAGACACCGAAAAATGTCAAATAAAGACAATTGAAGAATATGGTAAAAATTTCAGAAAAAAACACATTCCTATGCTCTAGGTATATTCCACCATAATGGGTTTTTTAACCTATATTTTCTGGTTGCAATTGCCCTTTCTATCTAGCTCATAAACGGGGGTTTAAGATTACCTGATTTATTAGACAGAGAATAAAAATGAGTTGATTTGTTTACAATTATTATATGTCACAGAATTGTTACTTTGAAATTAAATTCACAAATTATCTACAACTAAAATGTATGAGTACGGATTGCGTTCGAATAGTTCTTTGCTACTGGGCTTAGTAGCGCCTGGATTAGATACGAGATGCAACCCACGGAACACGGTTGCGCAGCAGGCATAGCTTCAGTTGGTGTAATGTGTAAACAAAGAATGGAGTGCCCTTTAGTCGATATTAGGAAAGCAAGAATTTTGATCGGCCGGTTCTATGAGAATATGTGTGCGTCCGTCAGGGGATCTCTTTACCACGTAAGTTGAGCATTGCATTAAGTTACTGGCTTTCTTTAGAGAACTTAAAGATCGCATTTTACCGTTTAATTAATGTCCTGTGGCGAAAGAACCTGCTGCGACTCAGCCTTCCTTCATGGAAGGCTTAGGCAGGATTTATGAATCCTTTCTCCCCAAAATATAAGCAATTGACGTGGATAAACTGGGTTCTGAATGCAGTTTCGAGAACTGCTTGTAATTTGAAGATCACCACGTACAGCTATGCAGGCGCATGAGCTAGAAGCGGTTTTGAAAATCGCTCGCACAGGTTAGGCAATAACGGATATAAGTCTGCACTGGGTGGTTCCCTGAACTAAAACTAGCGACCTAGTAGCGGCTCGACAATATACAGGTTTTAAGGCCTCCAAATAGTTCTGGCGCTCTGGAAGTTTTCTCTGGACGGTTTCTCGACTCAAGTCTTCTTTGGCGGGAGCTTCCTTTGCGAGAATAAGCAGAGCTCGCGGGGCCCCAGCACCCTTTCTGGGCTGGGGTTGCTTCGCAGGGATGAAACGGGACTTAAGAGTGTTGTAGACTGGCCGGGTATTCTCCTTATATACTTGTTCGAGTCTGCTCCTTTTGAATCATCGTCTGGAAAATGAAAAATGGAGTTGCGCTGCGGATAACTGCTATGCGAACATGTAGGTCACTGGACTCCCACATAGATCACCTAGATCAGGCGCGACAGGCGTCTATTGTGGCTAACATAACGAGATTTAGATTGTACATAAATGATATTGTTTATTATCAAAAATTTTTTGCACGCTTGGAGACGTTATATGCTTGGTAGACCACGATTGCAGAATTAACCATAATAGTTAGTAGCCCTTCCATTGCTTTCGTCAATATTTTCTTGATAACTAGGTTGTACCTTAAATATAAAAATGTTGACATTTCTTCTTAACTTTTTTATTATAAGTTCGTTTATTATATTTTATCATTTTTATCTTATTTATTCTTTCCGTTAGTTTCAGCTGTTTGTACGATTTCGTATTCCTATTGTACTCATTTGATATTCGTAGTTATTACATCAGTATTCTTTATGGTCCGCTTTATTTTTGCATTATTTCTATTTTACTAACACTTACATGCATCTCGAACCATTTCTTTATTCTTCATTTTGTGTTCTGATAGGATATTTTTCACAGCTACTGTATCAGTACCTTTTAAATGGTGTCTATAATACTTTGACGTGGGGTAATTTCCTCAAATAGGAGAAGGTGATGTCTCTGCAATAGGAATGTTCCACACAATATCTACAACGAAATTTACGCATAAATGTCATTGCTTAGATTCCATCAAAGTGCGAACATATTACTATTACTATTATTTGTCAATAAATATTCTTAACAGTATTTTTATCTTTTAGTTGCCTCGTATGCCGCTTCTGATATCTCACATGTTTTTAATATGGGTATTTCAAATATCTAATCTGATGTTTACTTTCATGCAGATTGATAAGATTACGCTCTGGTTAGCTCTGAATCGTAAAATTTTTATGGCCTCTGGATTTTCCGCTATCTCATGTCCATCAAACTCGCCTATTACTTTAACTGCTTAGCTTCAATTTAGTTTAAAAGCTATCCTCGTTTGAGGTTGAAAAGTTTACATTTTGATTTCCTCCTCTTTTCTAGTCGTGGCTAGTGTTCCACAATCAGGCTAAAAGAAGACCATTACTGGAGACCGATTTAAAACTGCGACCACGACCTTATGCTTGATTTACAGCCGTCTACCCCGTGGCTAAAATTAATAGTTCGCAGTGTAACTGTCCATCCCTAGGTGGTCGGGATCATTAACTGCAAACCGCGATTGTGGTTAAAAGGCTGGGCGCTAAGACTGCCGCCATTTTACTTGCTATCAAAATTAATTATCCAGCACTCGGCTAAATTGTTCATGCTGTTCAACCGCGAAATGACCTGATTAAGTGGCTAAGGTTGTTATGATGCGTTGGTTTTGACGGTGCTCATCAAAATTTGTTTCGCACCAACATCGACCCCGTTCGAGCGCTAATGGATTTCGCGGGAAGGAGTGGCGATGGGATTGTAATAATAAATGGATATATAAAATAAGCATTACAAACGATAAATATGTATGTTATATACCACAATATACGCAAAAGAGCAAAGTTCAGGCAAAGCAAACTTTCTGCTCTGCCACTTAACCCGTATTTTAAATTTTATAATAATAAAGGTTTATCTGAAGATGCGGCCCCATTAAGCCGTTCAGGGGTAGCACTTACATAGAAATATCAAATGTAACTGTATGTAATAACAATAGAGTCTGTGTGTCAAACAAAATACATCTAAATGATATTTAAGCAGGTTGAGTCAGTATTTTCAAATTATCTGAAATTTCAAAAAACTGACGTTGATGAAGTGGTGGTGTTACGATATATTCTTATGTAGACCATAATCCTGAACGAATTTCTAGATTTTTTCAGCATGGTTCCCGTTTCATATTCAATAATTTATGCAAGAATGGTATCCGTTAATACGTTAGAATTCCATAATTAATACAAAGTTGTTGTTATTAGGTAAAAGTAAACGACATATCAGATAAAACGCATTTTTTGTGTTTCATCAGTCAACTTATTATTCTATAAATTATTACAAAAGGTTCAAGAGACAAACAGGGTGTTTGCAAGTACAACAGGATTTGACTGAATAAGAGCAATAGGAATCGATTCGGCTAAGTAGAAACAACTTAACTGAAAAAACTAATAAAAAAATGAATCTCTAGCTCCGTTATACGACAAACAGATGCAATTAATTACAGATATATTACTGTTTACCGCATCAAAAAGAAAACTCGTCACAAAATCTTTAGATAGCGCTCATATGTGAGCGCTACTAGTTTCATACTATTCGTGACTAATAGAAAATACAGCATGATTTGCGAGAATACAGGCTATGTGTTTAAATCACAGATGGAAGCGCAAGTATGACGGCTGCAACGCCTAGCATATCTAAAAAGTAATCCAACAAAACGTACAACCACTTAAAGATAGAGCGACAAGAATACAATATCTGAAATTTTGGGTCGGACAACAGGTGGACCTACTTCCAAACCACCGTTAAATCCTGATTTGATTAAATTGGTGCAACAGTTCACTAAATCAACTTCAAATCATCACCTAATTACTGACGCTTAATGCAATAAATCTGTTTAGTGAACGTCGCCAAAAGAAGCCCCAAAAAATGGGAGCCCAAAATAGCTCTATTCTGAAGTTGTATACGGAACGTTTTCAAAAAATTTAAACGGGAGTTTCAAAGAATATCAAAAATAAAGGCAACTCGGATGGATTGGCGTTTCCTTTCTCTAGGGACAATCTATTAGGGTTGGTGTGTATTATCTGAACGTTAGTGCACCGTGCGTTTAGTTATTTGGGAAAGCTCCATTCTACCAATTTTGGCGAATTTCAACCAAATTCTTTTCGTCACCTTTCATTGTTATGAACGCAGTTGCAAGTCTGGCTTTCTGAAATATATTTTTACGAATGTTATCTTAACAGAGTTCTTACATTCACTGAATGATTTTCATTTGTAGAGCCTGGTGAATTCCGTGTATTTTGAAGTCATATAGGCCATTTCAAAGGTCACAAATCTGAGTAGGTCACAATCTCGGAGCTGGGTATATATACATTTTATAGCGCAAAGTAAAATTTTCCTGGTGGAAATTTTCCATTACATCGTGAATTTGTTCCCGTATCTTTCCAGGTATAACTGTCTTGGCTATCGCAAGCGAGCACTTTATTGTTTCAGTATAAAAACTGCCCTCACTCTAAAGTACTGAACTCTCCTCTAAACTTATTGCTTGTTTCCACTGTAAAAATTCCTGAGTCCACTAAAGTAGACACTCAAGAAGGTGATTCGGGAAGTATTGAGAAATACAATTATTCTGTATATATTTTAGAATGCAAGTGTTAAACAACTTACTGTAGGAGAAGCACCGAACTTGAAATAAGCTGAATAAAACTTGGAAATAGAGTAATAACACAACCTTTATTTCTAATTACTCCATTACATTTAATCTCTGTTTTCTAGCTGTCGTACAGTGACAGAGATTTTTGAGACGGTTTTTCGCTAAAGTCTGTCTAGTATAAGCTACTAAACATGCAATGAAATCATTTATTCGTTTGAATTTTTTATGAAAAGTTTATTCGTTTATGCCAACTAAATTTGTGCATTGCCTTAGTATTCAATACGGTGTCAAGACACCATTTCAGGATATTACTCCCCAATTTGGATATATTTAAATTATAATGACAATTTCATAACATGAATCACGTACCGATGAGTCGACGATACTTTTTAAAAGATTGTTACAACACGAAACCGTCGTTACGTCGTTACACAAAATACTCAACCGTCGGTTGTCCGATAAAACGACACAAATCGAAAAATTCTTGGATCCGTTGCCTCAGCTATGTTACGATGAGCTGTAACAAAAGTTGCGACCTGGATGGAGAAAGGGAGGTTTATTACGACGTCAATTAGGACAACGGACCGGTAAACGAAATAAAGATGTTAATTGCTACAAGAAAAAATTGGAAATAGTGAACTGACCTTAAAAGGTGTTTGCAGTGCTCGATTCTAGCCAGAGTACAGCATCGGTGAACTTACCTTACATGTATTCCTTCAGCTTCCCCAAAACTTCTTACAAAATTAGAACACTACAACTACTACTAAATTTGCATACAACATCAGATATACGCAATAATAACGCATGATTAATTTATTATTAATGTATTGGTATTAAAAACAGTAATCGTTAAACATACAGCAACAGCTACATAATTTACTTTAACATCGTTCCGTTGTGGACGAACCACAAAGATCTGAAAATATCGACGCTACCAACTAAAAATACGTTACGCAGCCATAATTTAAATTTAGCGCAGCTGTCGTACTACGTCACACAAATCGAAAATGGCGCAACACTGAACGGTTTGAAATTCACTGTAAAATTTAAGAGCACAGTGCCCGATTTGGAGTTTCCGGAAGCAGTTGCTTGATTTTCCAGCGAAGCCGCTAAGCGGGTAAAACAGCAACTGTTTAATTTATTCGACGGGGTGCAGGAACAGGGCTTCAATGAAACAAAACGCCACCGGTAACTACCAGGGGAGCAAACAAGATTATTTCTCTGTGGACAGGAGCAATGGTGCCATCAACTCTAAGCAGTTTTACGATCGACTAAGCCTCACTCGAAATATGCCAGCGTTACGTGAAACTCGAAGAGAAATCCGCCGAAAACGTAAATTTGAGGTCTGCCAACCTCCAATATGGGTCCAGCGCTGCCATATTTCTTTTTCGTTCCTCGTATGGTTCTCAGCTACACGACTCCAAAAAGCTCCTACAACGCAACATCAGAAGATCTTAATCCAATTTTAGGGATAACCATGGGAAGCACTTTAAGGCGTCGCCGAGGGGCGCGCTCAGCAAAATCCGCTTGTTCACTCTCTTAGAACGGGAAACTGAATGTCGAATCAAAAGGGGATGAGCGCATGCGCTACTTATCTTACTCTTTCCAACTCATACAGGAACGTCCGGGTTGCGTTAAGTTGTGCAACATTCGTCCGTGACTCTGAAAACGTAAACAATCGAATCATCAGACAATGGGCCTCCTAACTGGTAATTAAGATAAGGCGTCCTTTATATAGCAAGCAACCATATGTGAATTTCAATAAAACGTTGCCCCAGATATGATGAAATGAGCCGGAAGACGCCAGTATTTGAAATGACATGAAATTGAGTTTTAAAACACAGTTAAACTATCTATTTGTGTCTAGGTGAAGCGAGACACGTACTACTATTTGGAATACAAAAGCGGAAAAGCGCTAAATTCAAAACTTGTCCTTATAGAATGAAGATTGCTCAAAAAGTATAACCCATTGAAACCTAGCAAAAGAGATTATACAAACTGATACATGACAGAGCAAAAGAAATATAATTGAAAAAAAAATCGCATTTGTAAAATGTCATATCTCCCACCGCTGCCTGTTATTCTATTTGGTTAATTTTGGATAGCTATTTACCAGACAGGTCCATCACAAGACATGACCACTTACGAATGTTGGTCCGGTAATAAAAGATGGAGGCTATTTAATATATTAATGCATTTAAAAGCATAAGGAGATTAGCAACAAAATTAGTTTAAAAAACATAGTGGGTACGCATTATCTGAAATAAAAGGCATGCGACTGCTTAACCTACAATCGAAATGAGGGCTGCCAAACAACCTACATAAGTCGTTAAAAGACACCGGCAGTCTTTCTAGATCAAATACATTATTTTAGGATAAAATGTGAGGTTACAGACTTAAATTCAAACCTGGTGATGACTTCGGCGGTAGATGGCGAGCTCCATTCCATTTAACTACGAAATGCGAATCGACGGATTTTAATATTTTAACAAATTGGTTTACATAATTTGAAATTTTACATTTCAAGCGGCGGTTTCTCTTTCTAGCGGTTGGTACTGTTACACACACATAATTTAGATTTTAATGGAGTTAATCAAGGTTATAATCCTTCCATTTTTAATACGCACCTTTAACAGAATCGCGTCCTGGTTTTTGGCAGTCAAAATGAGGCACGGTCGCGCGTTATTGGTGAACTCTTGCTCTTGAACCCATTATTCCTGCAGGTAAATTTTTGTAAACCATAAATCGGTTACTCCGGGCTATTGGTTGGGATTGCACGTTCTTTACTAAGCATTTATTTCTTTCATTCAAATATGCGCGTAGGAATCTGTTTGATCCTGCTGATTATGCACGAGAACTCGCTTCCACTCTGTGCAAGCTTGCACAAGTTGCACAAGAAACTTGAGCCTGTTGTTTGCTTACTTCCCGGTTGTGTAATTTCTCTCATCCCGGTGTTTGCAATTTTTATCTTAACTTGAAGTTGCCGTTAATGTTGAAAATTATCTAATGGCAATTAATTATTACATACTTATATTATATGCATTTTGTGAATGCAATTTGTTACAATATTATCAAATCTGATAAATACTAAGAAAACGTTTCTAATAGGAATAATGAATTTTGGGAACATGGTATAGGAGAACGATTAGTACTTGCTCTTTCAAACAATATTTTCTTGCAGAAAATTGTTTTGCCTGGTACGACAATCTACTATTATACATAATTTTTACTCTAGAAAATAAAAATAAATGTAGCATATATATTGTTGCTGATACAGACTACAAAATGGAAGAGCTAGTTTCCCGTAGTCGTGGTGCCATAGTTAAAACCTCCTTTTATTAGCCCTCGACGTTTCCAAACATCCACAACGTTAGAAAAACATCGTTCCGGCGAGCTCCTTTGACTACAGCATCCTTGTTCCAGAAACAAAGGCGCTTCCTCCTGGAGCTCCGAGCGCAACATAATACATATTTATCAGACTTTTCAGCCCTTTCATAAAAGTGGGGAGCGGCGAAGTGCCGTAAAATATGGAACACGTGTTCCTAGCCTTATGCAAGCTTGTTACGCCGAGAACAACTGCACCGAATTTCATACCGTTATAAATAACGCGAAGAACTACAGCTGGTAGCCCGCTATTCGGAATACAAAATATTGCCTGACCCCAATCTATTCCGATGTGTGTTTCGTCCTGATATCGTTTCCTACACGGAGGCACTCTCGTTATCGGATAAAGCTGACGAAGACGCAGCGTGGCAGCGTGAGCTCGTTGAGGAAATCCAATTTTTTGTTCATTCTGCTTTGTTTACCTTCTCGCGATACATAAATAATGCATCCATTTTTATATCGCTGCATAGCGCCTTCAAAATGGCCGTTTATCTCCACTCAGGGGCTTATTATGTTATATAATGAGCTGAGTAATGATGCAACAAGTATTTGAAGTGCTGTGGGACACCAAGTGTGATGTTCATCATCTGGATATCAATATCTTTCGGTCTGCTGAACAATGTAATAATGTGTAAGAAACTTGTGCTACTAATGGGATAATCGGAGGTGAAACAGTGATTAGAGTTTAATGAATTTCTCCCAACTTGCTTAAATAATTGTAGAATGTTTATAATGGCAATCTAAACTATATTGATTAACTTTAAGTTAATCACCACAGTTTATTTATTTTTGTAAGGTTTTTCCACAACCTTCCTCTCTGTTCGAAGAGGTTTCATTTTGTACATATCGTACATGATTCGTATGCAGTGTTAGACTTATAAAATTAATTAGTATTAATGTTACATGTACTTATTTCCAATTTATGGGACCATAAATGGGTACACTTTACCCTTCCTATCTGCTGTAAAATGGCTTCGTGTCCTTACTCTCAAATCTGCCCCGACTACTTATCTTGGGAGAGATGTTTTTGTTTACATTCTTGGGACAGCTTCGTACAGTAAAGCATTCTGCTTATCGCTTCGGTCCGAAGAAGACGTAACGAAAACTTCAAGTACTTTGGTGCAAGTGCGACCAATCAATTATCCATGTTTTGCCATTCAAAATCAGGACGATAAATGCCCTTATATATAGTGTGTTTTGTATGAAGCACTTTCAGTGAGGTGAAGGTGTTTTGGAATTTGCTAACCGTTAGAATATTTACATTAAAATTAAATAGAAATGAAATTTAATTATTTCGTGTGGAATTGCTTGTGAGATATATAAACATGCATTAATTTCCTAATAACAAACAGATCTTGAAAACGAAAGTTAATCTTTAACTCTTTCTTCTTTAAAAATTAGATAGTAAACAATAATAAACTACAAAGAAAAATTATTGTCTTTTTAATTTAACTTCAATTAAATAAAACTTCTGGTTAACTTCATTTGTGCTTATAAGATCAGAACATTAGTGCCACATGATCTGGCGTTTATGATTTTATAACTTCAACTAATGTTGATGTTAGCTGAATCTAACACGAAATTAATCCATTAATGTGCTGTAGTATTCATAGATCAAAGATACTATTATGTACTAGCACTACGGTCTTTCATTTAATATTAATTTCGGATAGTGTGTTAATGCAGGCTGAAATTGCTTTATGTTTAAATATTAATATAGCTCTGTGAGCTCCTAGGTGATAATCGAATTTATTTAGTATAAGTTTTGTTACCATTGCTTTAGAAAAACCACATTTTAAGCCGCAACCAATTGTAGAGTTGTAGAATTTTACAAAATTGTCAAATAACCAGTTTATATCTTTTATTTGGGTCTCACCTAAAATTCCTACTTCAAGGTTGATTTAGTCAAAATCCATCGGCAGATGGAAGTGCGAAAATAGTTACGGCTGTAGCAAATTAACAAACAGAAAATAAAATTCATTAATATTTGTTTGCGCCCTTCTTTATTTATTTGAGAGTTGATTTTGGACTGCATATCAATTTTTCCAGAAAAGATTGCGGTCTTTCAATATACTGCAGTGAACACTTTTAGAGCCTCTAAAATTTTGATAGCAATTAATAACATTTCAAGTATTTCAAATATTATTTTACAAAATATTATATAAATATGCTAGTTTAACGCCGGTCTTATAACGACCACTAATCTGAGGTTAATTTTAATTCTTTGTTAAAATAAACAAAAGCTCATCAATACATTAGTGCGTGCGTATGATATGTTATTCTTTCGTAAACAAACTTTGATGCGTTTTTGTTTATTTTAGCAACGAATTAAAGCTAACCACAGATTAGTGGTCTTTATAAGACTGGCTGTGAGTGTTGTAAATTGTATGAATAGCATTGACTGAGTTAATAATTGGTAAAAACGGTATTAAAAATAGTGTTAGCCTTGATTGAAACATAAAAATGCAGAGCAGGCTTAGAAATAATGAATAATAACGTAATAAGATGAACGTAAAACAAAAGAAGGGGGAAGCGAAGCCAAGCTGTGAGGTGTGTTATTTTGGCTTTCCGACAAATAATTCGTTTAAAAGCGAATAAATATTAATTTTTCTAATCCAGTGTTTTGTAATGAGTGGAGTGTTTTTTGGGTAAATTGTAGAGGGTTGTTTTGATTCGTTTAACCCCTACAGGAGTTTATAAAAAGTGTTGAAGTACGTCAAGCAGTAGCTTTGTTGCTGTGGCAGTTTTTAGAGCAGTAGCGAGGTTATCATAGCTTTGAAAGAGGGTACGAGGCAATGGCATTCGTGCTGAGCAGTGAGGAGCCCCAGGAATTGGGGAAAAGACGGAAGTGCAAGCTGCAAGCGGCGTTCGAAGGTAGCGGGCTTGTTACAGCAGACAAACGGAGAGAAAGAGGGGCCCCTGTTCGTCGTGAGATTTGCTGTGGGGACAGCAGGTGTCATATTTTGTATCGGCGAAGCCAAAAAAGATCAGAACGTTATCCTAAAAATAAGTTCTGGAGAAACTTTTAAAATGGCGTCAATTATTTTATTTCACCTCGTAGATTTTAATTACTGCCCTTTTTATTATACAAAACATTTTTATAATGAAAACAATGTTATTTGCAATATTTTTAATTACACCAAAATATTTTGCTATAATGTTTAAGTTTGTTATTTCTAATAATCGAAACAAATTACATCACGGTATCAAATCCCTTTTTATACACTCTAGTTTTAATATATTTGATTTAAACCTACTACATTTCTATTTTAGTTCAATTAAGTATTTGTCATTCGCCTCAAACTGCAATTTTTAAATTATTATATTATTTTCGAATCCATCTGTTTTTCAAATAGCTATTTTCCATTCAACTATAAATTCTCTTTCACTTTGTAATTACATAATATACATTCACATTCCCACCTTATACCTGATTATTTTCAAACCATTTTAATCCTTTAATATTTTCTAAATTTGATTCTAACTCACATATAGGGGTGTATATCATTACAAAACATTTGCTAGGATGTTGAAACCCAAAAATTTGAGATGATAGAGTCATTTATTTAAATAAAGTATTTAAGTTGATAGAATCTTTTAGTTGAATAAAAAATATAATCAACATCAAAACACACTCAAATATAAACACAACAAGTTATCAACACCACAACATTACATTGATCAGAGCAAGTTGTAGCTGTTAAGTAATGGGGGGCTACCACATACAAACTTTTAAAAATTAGCTAACGTTGTTTCACGTATGTTTCACATCTCAAGTTAAACTTTTACGATTAGATTCTATCGCTCTGCTTTGCTACGGGTCTGAGAATTATTCTTTTTAATTTTGACTTTTTCCATCGGTTATAGTTGTATGTCTTCTCAAGCTGAGCTAAAGGAGAAGCCGCTAGTACAATTCAAGGGCCTAAGCGAGGAAGCTCGTTTAGTAGCTTTAAAATGAAATCCTCGCCCTCAGAACCTAATAAGCAGGGTACAATAAATAAGCAGGTCCTAATCACATCCTTATCAAACATGTCAAATTGATTTAGAGCGGTTGCAATTGTGCTAGCCGGGAAGCCCTTCGAGGTTGTTGAATAGAGATTAGCATGTGGTAACCACCAGTAACAAGCAATTACTAACTTCGACAAGTGCCAAAAACTAGTTGCTCAAATTAGTACAACTACAAGCAAGTCCAAATCCCGTTTGCCTGACGCACCCTTGTTTACGGTTATCCGGGACTTGATTAAGAGGTGCATCGCAAGCGACAATATTGGGAAATCATAAGGGAAAATTTTAATTAAAATTATTAACTTGACGTTAGTTCTTCAGTCAAACATTCTACTAATTGCTTGAAGCAAATTAATGTAGCAACTTACCACTTCTTAATATATTTTAAACAATAAAACTATTACAAAACAAAACCATTATAGCAGTTTGTATACCTTCCAAAATCAATACAAGTAACTTAAATAACAATGGCACCCTCAAAATCCAAAGTAACAGTATAAAACGAACTGTCGACCACCTTTTCAACATATAAGAAAAATACATTGAACCCACTGTATGTAACATTGTCTTAGAGAAAGCAATAAGAAAAGCCACTGATAATAGTAGTAATACCTGTTGCAGCCTAAAAGTTGATCCAATTAGCTCTAGCAAAAAGGAGTGATACGGAAACAGATTCCTGTTATTTTTGTGGGCCCCACCTGATGTGAACTTGAAGAATTTCACCAGGAAAACTTTCCCCCGGTGGTGAAAGTTGTACAAATGTACATGCTTAGCTCCAAATATGACTTACTTTGCGAAATCTCTAATGAGCTCATGCCACTTTAAGAAAACGCGTAACTGCACTACGCTGTACAAATAAAATCATACAGTAAATTTGTAAACTCTATTAAGGTAACATATAGAGTCTTAGCTTTTCAGCGGCGACAGCAAGAAACATAGAATTAAAATTTAAAAAAACGCTAACGGGTGTTTGCTTCCAGTACAGTTCGCAAAGAAAACAATTTTTATCACCTGGTGACAAGCCAGCAGACAGCGCTTAATGTATGACTACAATCCTAATGGGGTACATCCCAAACCTTATTTCGCAACAGGCCACTTAGTCCAATGTATGCACAGTTGGCGGTAATTTAATCATGCAATACAAATAGATTAAACCAATTTAAATCTTGGTAGGAATGTACTGAGCAAAACCCGGCAGCTACGGCATATAACAGAAGGCTATGCCTGGCGGCCAGGTTCATTGAAACCAGAAATGGGCGTCTTCAAGGATGACAACAGGAAAAATTGCGTCAATCTACACATTATGTAACGAGGGTTTTCCTTGCATCGGATTATCGAATGAAGAATAGATAACGGCGATTCAAAAAATGGCTATAAGCAATCAGTTTCGATGTACACAGTGATTATGAAAGGCTCGCCAGGGCTGCGACAGGCCAGGCGTCAGTATACAGGGTGCTTGGTGAAACAATTGATGGACGGACGGTAAGTGGATTCCTTCAAGTTTATTCGATACAGGACTCGAGATAAAATTCCACGGCACTCAAACGAGACGGGATCGGAATTTCAGATTGGTAAGGTGTTTGTTACAGTTTTAAATGCTCAGATCGACATTGATCAAGAGCACTGTCAAAAATCGGGTACAAACTACAGGGTTCGCCGGCTTTACTAAAAAGAACACAGATCTTAAGGTGTTGGAGCAGATTTTGTTGCTCCGATTACTCGCACTTAACTCAGTCGGGAAGACGTGGTTCGAAAGCTCAAAGAAAAACCGGCGGCACTTACCCTAAAGATTGCTTAAAATAGATGCCTAGAGCGCCACTTGTTTCTAGATAGGGAATGGCAAACGTGTTAGAAACAAGAACACACACGTCGCCTATGGGGAGGTCCTCCAAGTCCACGGTTGTCCTCGCCGCGCTGTCCAAGCCTCCACGAGTCTTCAGATAGAACACCAAGAGTGGCCATAAACAAATGACTTACCTTAAGGCCCACCCTTGCTAAAGGGTAACAAAAGCACACTAATACTGGCCCAAATTCTGGGCTTGCTTGCTCATAAGACATGCTTTAGCTTTACAACTGCAGTTACACCTGGCTTTTGCCCAAACTAAATTACTTAGGAACCCAGAAGGGGTTCAGAACTCGACAATAAACCGACTGACTTTAACAGATTTATTATAGAATGAGTTAAATTTACAAACAAGTTTACACTGAAATAATCGCCCGGAGGCAAGTTTAAATTTAATAAAAAAAGAAAGGCACACCCTACTTGAACATGAAAGAGGTTCCCAAGCAAAGTTACCTTAATGTCTAACGATGTTATTACAAAATACAAGACAAGATATCCAGGGTCAAGCCCCTGATGTCAACAAGCAAATCAAATTCTAAAATTCGGCGAGCGTACGCAACGTTTTGATCACTGGGGTTGCACAGTAAAAATTACAGACGCCACTTATCTCGGCACACAAGATATATCGCACATACAATAAATACCTGGAGCTGTAAGCATGTTGGGGTAGCGATGACGTCCTCGGCGGAAGCTTGGCAAAGCTGCTGCAGGGGGTCCAACTTGAAAGAGAGAGCGAGTCGGCGGCGGAGCTGGCGAAGATGACTTTAGTTTCCGGGGTGGCCCAGCGAACGTAATCAGAATTTGCAACTGCAATTATCCTCGAACGACACGAGTACACAAGCGGGGATAATCAAACGACGTTAGAACTATATGTGCACTACTGGCAAACGATGCATCCCTCTGTACTTAGAGAGCGGACAACAACCGATACGATAAACGACGTTTTCCCCAATAAAACGATTCGCGGGCCTTTCCCTTAACTTCAGGACCGCCTCGGAGTTCTTTTTGCACCTACGGCTATGAAGGCTTTCGCCGCACTACTTCCAAAATTTAATTGCGTGAAGATCACAAAGTTCGCAAAACTTGGAACACGAAACTACACTGCGTTCACGGAAAGTTCCCCGGACCGCAGCACGCGGCCCGGGGGCGACAAAACTTGTACGTGAGTTGTGGTTTACAGCTCGATGCCAATTAATTCAGAAACGCGCGGGTAAAAACGATGGTCACCCCCGCACAGAATGATCTCATTCCTTCAGAACAAAGAACCTGCCAGCCTTGCAAAAGAAACAAGGAACAATTAACACGAACAACTCTAGAACCTTCGACAGCCAAATCATCGCTTTCAGCGAGCGAGGGGCGCAATTCAAGAAGCTAAGAAAAGGTATCATTTTACAATCTAATTTCCAGGAATGAAACTTCACGTCGGCCTTGTGCCGTGCCATTAAAGAATGAATTTACGGACCCAATTCGGCAAATGCCACATAAACGGTGATATTTATAATATAGTTTCGAGGAAGGAAATCTTACTATGGCCTTGCGCCAGCGTTCAAGAATTGGTTACTTAAGAAAACAAATACGAAGCGCAAGCACTTCAATACCCGCCGGACTAAATTTAAATGGAACTAGTACAGGGCCGAATCCTGTGAAAATTCGGGCGACAAATAAACGTAATTTTGAGCAAAATGAAAGAGGTCGAAAATGATCTAACATGTTCTGGGAGTCTTGCATATTCGAAAAATCCTAATTTGCCAAAATTGGCATGGTAATGCGTCACAACAGTTAAACTTGCCAAAAAGTAAGAGTCTTTTATGCTTGACACAACTGACCGAGTACTGATCTACTCCCCGTTTTAAAGAAGAAGGTGCGAGAAGAAGGTCGATGAGACGAATTGCCCACCTCCTTCTTTGTGCATAAAAAGCAGTGGCAGCGTCAATTCTCAAAGTGACCTACAATACGTTTTCCGACATGATCTAAACGGTAAGAACAGAAGAAACAAATCTTATTGTGGGAAAAACTAGAGAAGGGGAATGATTTGAAGATAAACGATAAAAAATCAAAACTGCTAGATATTACACGTAGTCAAACGTGGAAACAGTCAATTCGTAGGATTCAAGTACTAAGGAAGCAGAACTTATTACTACCGATACAATACTTAAGCGTAATATTTAGACAAACAGTAGTATCATATATCATTGGCACCAATGATAAGACTGAAGAAAAGTTACCAAGCAAGATGATTCGTCTTTCAAGAAATATCTATCTGCCGATTTTAGAAAACCAGCAGAACATTTACTATAACTATCAATTGTTTGTGATTATACAATGTTTGAAAATGCAATGTCTAACATGGACAGGATATGTAAAAGGTAGGAAGAAAGATCGTATGCCAAAGAAGTTATTTAACGGGCAAATAAAAATCACACTAAAGAAAGGACAACGAAAACAGCTATGGATAACAAATACAGAAAAAGGTGTCATACAAATGCTAAAATTTTAAAATCTGGGAGACAGTTGTGCAACCGCAAAATTATTAGAGGCGGTGAAACCTTACATTCGTTTAGCCCTTCCGCCGTAACGTTAAATATAAATAGACCTTTTTTTACGGCTTAGTACTTTAATAATAATTTGCCCTGTTTGTTTATTTTGCTAGCTTAAGGAACATGTAATTTTTACACTCCTGTCGTTGTTGCGAAGTGTTAATATTTGCCACAAACTGGAAGCTGATCCACACGTGTAATATTTTGGGACTGAAACTGACTTCAAACAGTATCAATAACGAAAGCCAGTTAGTTCTAAAAACGATCAAAAAGCGATATAGCTTGAAACTACCCGCATGTACGTATTTAAAACATATTTAAAACAATATTAAAACAGACCGCTTAAATAAATGTACTTAAAAGTACAAGCGTAGAAAAACCTGAAACCGCTACTCGTCTGAGTTCGACCCTGTCCACGCTTGTATTCCTAAAAACCCGGCATAATTCACACGCAAACCCATTATTTTAGCCCGATTCTCACACACCTGCGCGCTAACACTTATCGCGTAACTGCAAAGATTTTCGGTATCAAATTTACCTGAAAGATGGGCTATAAGAGTTGCTGTGTGCCTTAGAATTGGGATCGCCTTCGATTACGTCACCCAAACCTTGGACGTCTTACTGCGTGGAAAGTCATCGTACTCAATACTACAAGTAATTCTTGTCTTCTAGCAATGGACGTCACGAATGTACGTTACTGATTTGCAGATTTGTGTACTCACTTTGCACACCGTGAAAGCGACGTTTACTTGAAATGTACGCACTGGCTTGCTGCACTGAAAATCTATAGATAACAAATTATTTACTGCAAGGTATTCCTCCGCTTCTATGTATTTCCCATGAAAGCGATCTCGTACAGTGCACTTCGAAGTCGCAGGTACCTGCGCCCCACCAACTAAGGCGTGTCTGCCAGTGCCGCCTCAAGATTTATGTCAAATGCTACACACGCAAAATTAGTAGATGTATGCACATATAAATACCAACTGGTCATAACTTTAAACAAGAAAATGAAAAATTTAGAGGAGGCAGACCAGAGGCACGTTTCAGCGGTAATTGCTGAAATCCCAGAGCCGAATTAACTTACATTACTTGTTTCCTTTTATAATACGGTATTAATCGTATATCTATACTTTTAAAAAATGTAATATACTATTTAAAGTTATCAGCCTATCTCATGGAGTGTCTTATGGACACTTACTAATAACCTCGTTTACAAATTTCTCAAATTCTTCTAATATTCCGCAATGGTACTTGCTTGTATCCCGTGATACGGAAGTACCATTATCGTTTTTACTTCCCTCGTCTGAAAGACGAAAGAAGTATTGTAATCACAAAAAAACACCTTCCGAGATTTCTTCAGATCTTCAAAAAGAGGTTTTCTTAATTCCGTCTCTCTGTTGGCAGTATAGCTCAAAAACTATTGGTCGGAGGAAGACGATATTTTGCATAGCTATTATATATCTACCTCGCATGAAACCGGTACAATTTCATACAAATATATACAAGGTGAGCACCTTAAAAAAATCATATTTTATTTATTTTTGGGTTAATTTTGAAATAGATGGAAGTAGTAACTTCACATAGGTCACGCTTTACATTTACCGAAAATAAGACTCAACTGATACAGGATAATGTCACAAAAAAGTAAAAACATTTTAACAGTAACAGCGTTCTGTTCAATAGAGGCACGCGCCGGCCTTATTTGAAATCGGCTTGGTAGCATAGTTGGCTTATCGATATATTTTTTTATTTGAAAATGTATTTAATTTATTAGAAACGTGAAGATATTTTTACTCCTAACTTAATTTGATTTTTAAAATAATTTAGTGTCACAATGTTGACGAGGGAAGTTCTGGGTAAAGCCTTTTACAGATTTTTTGCATTGTTTGTTAGATTTTAAATCTATGTATGTTTTTGAAAGTCCTGGTCAGTAATTGACAGAAGTGAAGAAGAAATGGAAGTCGAAGCAAGAATTGCGATGAGTAACAACTGAGCACACTACAGACAACCAAATAAAAGAAAATCGAGGGAGACAAATATAAGAGTATAGGCAAATATTAAAACCCACGTTATATGTATGCCAGACTTGGGTTGTGAAGGAGAAAAACCAAGGAAATATGGAAACGTGAGATAGACAAATTTTAAGAAAATAACGGATAGCGGTAGAAATGTATAAAATATCGCGTGGAAAATATTGTAAGACGAAAAAAAACACAGATATGTGATAAAGGAATACAGAGCACAGTATTTACAATAATGCATACATTAAGCTGGGCAATTGTGAAACAACAGAATAGCAAGTTCAAGTTTAATATAAAGAACAGGTGATGACAGAACTACCAAAAATAGCAAATAACAAAAGCATCTAACTGAAGTAATCTTATTTAATTGGTATTATTTTTTTTCTACGTGTTAGCAATGCTCTCGCCAATCGCTAAAACAGATTTTTTTGGCTCGCAATGCGCTTAACGCTTTCACCAAACAGAAGCTAAACGATACAGGAAGACCTCTGAAATCGATATATGCAACCACAAGATTATAGGGTCTTATGCACCGCCAGAAATTTGATAGCAATTTGGACTAACTTTGCTCATTAAGTTCTTACTATTAAGACTATTTATATGCACTACCTACTACACAATCTCAATCGCGTTCCTATAATAAACTAGTTGAGGCTGACACAAGAACAAATTGATTTAATCGGACACAACCATAACAGATTTTTAACAGAATTGTCGAGTACGGTTAAAATTTCTCTGCTTAAGTAAACGTGATTCAAAACTATATACATTTTTGTTGTTGTTTTGATTTTCTGTGTTCAATTGTCACTGGAAGCGCAGTAAAACTTTCATCTATAATCAACAGTTATTTCACCTTAATAAAATAATGTTTACCACTGGAGAAGATAATCGACCAGACCTTGGTCGCACATGGCCACGCCATTTTCTTAAATAAATCATATTAACAATAAATCTAAATATAACTATCGTGACACCCAAGATGTTTGCAGTAACCAAGATGCAACTTCAAAGAAATGTAAATATAAAAGCTGATGACATCGGTCTTCGAGCTACTTTAAATAATAATGATATTCTCTCTGAGTAGAAGACCAAGAATAATTCGTTTGAGAAATCAACGCAGATAATGTATTGCGTTTGTAGCCTCTTTCCCTACACGAAAGCTAATGTCGACAATACAATCCCCAGCATTACTTGTGTTGCTGCCTTGTTTGCAAGTTTTTTTAAATATCATTTTATACGTTATATTGGTGCTCATAGGTCAAGCTTGCTTACATATTTAAAGCAAAAATGTGGCTTAGAAGTTAGGAGAATAAATTTAAAAAGAAAAACTATTTACATGTTAGCAATCCTACTTATTCCCGAAGTGTGAATTACCATTCCGAAGAGAAATTTAGTTAATTTCAAAACCAAAGTATTGAAATAGTCGATTTATAAGTATAAGTACGCATTTCTTACTCTAAATGGGAAGCGTGGGTTATATGCAGTTCCATCGATGTGGATTACCATCGACTAATTTTTTGCGACTTTCTAATAACTGTGTTAAACACCACTGCATGAAACACCACCGGGTGGGTTTACTTCCGATTTATATTATTTTAAAAAATTTCAAAGTGTGTTTTACCACCGATTGAGCTTACATCCAATTCAAAATAATTACCGAGTGGACTGACACATGGATTTACCACCGACTGAAGTGAATGTGTAGAATTTTTCACCAAACTGAAATGTCATGGGACGGAACTACTACCGATCCGTTTTTGCTTAAGCCAAACAAGTTATAAGCATTTTTTCCACTTGCTTATAAGCTACCGCTCCCGAAGTGTACCGTTTACATTTCCGTGGAATAACACAATATCACCTAGTGCTCGCTACCTGTTGCGAGCAAGCACCGGAACCAGTTTCTGTCGAAAAAGAAATCACACTCCTGGAGTTGGAAAGGGGGAAGACGCACGTATGCCTCTCGCGTGCTCCATCTGACATACGCACAGACATCTCTACGTCACAAAATCATGCTATGGGCTTTTCTGTCTGTACAGCTGCAGGAATTCGCAGGTGGTAGTCTGAAGAGGCACTCTGAAGAGAGAAGAGGCGGGAAGCAACTGATATTTGAAATGTGAGAAATGCGGAAATTTTGGAAGATAATAAATTTCCTTAAAATCTGGAATTGGCCTAACACTTTATGGAGAGAATATTTGGATGCACTTCTAATTAAAGTAATTATTTTTGCCTACATTCACCCTAATCGAAGCACTATACGGGGATGCCACAATGACTGTCCAAGTATTCGATAAGACCGACCCGACAAAAGTGGGGAATCAGGCAGAGAGCCACCATCTCTCCCAAATTGTTTACCAATGTCCTGGAAAACATGTTTAAAGACCTAAATTGGGAACAGATGGGAATCAAAATAAATTGAGAACTTCTCAGCAACTTGACATTTTCCGATGATGTTGCTCCCTTGTCAAACAAAATGGAAGATCTACGTAAAATAATTAGAACTGAACGAAGCTGCAGAAAAGACTGAACTTACAATAAACATCGGTAAGACAAAGATCATGTCCAACATGGAAGACATCATGCCAATTTCATTTTATAACGGCGACCACATAGACCTCGTCGAAGAATACATCTATCTAGGGCAGAAGCTTTCGACCACAAAAGACACACAATAAGCAGAGATTGGGAGACGAATCTAATTGGATTGGTCAGCTTTTGGGAAACTACGTTACGTATTTATGTCAAAAACGCCTCAACACTTGAAAACAAAAGTGTTCAACTATTGCGTACTCTCTACCCTCATGTACGCATCTGAAACTTGAACACTAACAAGAACAATGACCCGAAAACTGCAAATCACACAAATAAAGATGGAAAGGAAAATGGTGGGACTGAAATTGCCGAAGAGGAAAACCAATGACTGGATCAGAAATAAAACAAGATGCACCGAGAGAGCGCAGAGAATTACAAGAATGAAGTGGCAATGGGCAGGACATGTGTCAAATCCCCAAAATAACCGATGGACCAGAAAAGTAACTGAATGGAGACCAGGAACAGGAAGAAAATAGAGAGGAAGACCTAAAACTAGATGGACAAATGATATCCAAAAAGTTGCTGGAGTACAATGGATTAACAAGGCAACCGACAAAGAAGAATGGAACAAATTAAGGGAGGCATATGTCCAGAAATGGAATACTTGATAATGAAACTCGCTCACTTTCCCCTTCATTTTGTACAAGTTTTATAATCCAAGCTACCTGCACATTTATATCATCGAAGTGGCCTTGTGCATTTTAAGTAGTATTAAGTTTATACGCAAAATTATATTAACAACTCTGATGAAATCAACCAAAGGTCAAAGAATTTGCAACATGGGGGCTATAAATATGTCTATAATAGAAGAAACAGGATTAGGTAAAAACAAATTACTCACAAATGCATCTAAAACATTTAGCTTGTTGCTGCACTGGCGCGTATATAAATAAAATACTGAGTAAATAAACAAGGTATTTTTAATATTTAAACGTATACCAACACACTTTTTGACACAAACATAATAAACGTTAACACCACTGCTTAAGAGTAATGTCAGTTTCCAACCTTGTATAACTGTAATAACCTGGATTTTATAGCAATTTTGACGTTCGAAACTTTTTCTGTGATCAGGTAACTTTTTGCCAATTACTATATATCCAAGTATTCGCCCTTAACAGTAGCTACAGCAAGTCGAGGATTTACTTAAATATTCGAGTAAACATAGAAAATAGAACTGCGAAGCAACATACGTCTATTGTTAGATACATAAAATATTTCTTTAGTAAGAAATAATTCTAGAATTTATGTATACAGTCTGTTCTATAAAAAAGGCCCCGCCTTCTAGCTACTTTATTATTTATTTTAGACCCAATAAACCTTATATCAAATCAAATGACACATAAAAACCTACATTTTAACACAATAAAAAAATTTTTATCTTCAATTGTTTCAGAGTGGTGACGTCACGTGCAATTTTTTTAAATGACACTATATATTTTTTGACATTTTCTGGTAGAGGTTTTTTTTCTCTTTTCAACAATATAAATATTTCATGCACTCGCATAAAAAAATTTTCGTGAAAAATTACAAAAACTTTTTCACAGTGGGAGGCCATGATACAAAACTGTAAACAAAAGTGTAACTCAGAAAAACAAAACAAATAGTAGCCAAACGCTTTAACTGTCAGATTTCAGAATAATCTAAAGTGTTTATTGTTTTGTTTTTCTTTACACTTTTGTTTATAGTTTTGTATGGTGGCCTCCGACTGATAAAAAAGTTTTTTAATTTTTCTCGAAAATTTTTTTATGTAAGGGCATAAAATATTTATATTGTTGAAAAGAGAAAAAAAATCTCTACCAGAAAATGTAAAAAAATATATACAGTGTCATTTAAAAAAAATTGCACGTGACGTCACCATTCTGAAACAATTGAAGATAAAAATTTTTTGATAGTGTTAAAATGTAGGTTTTTATGTGCCATTTGATTTGATATAAGGTATATTGGGTCTAAAATAAATAATAAAGTAGCTAGAAGGCGGGGCCTTTTTTATATAACAGACGGTATAATACAATAAATAAACTTCTTCGGGGGTATTGGTAGGCCACCAATCTAGCAGGTGCGTTGATATGAGCCGTACGGTGGCCTCTTGAACTAGATTATTAATTTTCTAGAATCGATTTTCCTTAGGTTTACCCAGTAGCGGCGAAGGCTGGAACTGGAGTGCTGATTTGTAATTTAACGATTAGTAGATTTTCAGTTCAGTGCTTTAATCGTGATATTAGATATTAACTTCTCCCTTCAGAGGAAGTTTGTCTTGTTATAAAAAGTTGTGTTAGTGACTCAAGTTCGTAGGGCACTATATTTAACTGACAAGTTAGGCCTCAGAACGATATTTGGCAAAGACTGCATTCCAAGCAAATCTTTCCTTTTCCCCAGTGACGTGGAGGTCTTTGAACAAATCCCCAAGTGTCTCTCCGCGGTAAAACCACTCTATTGTTGTCATGTAAGCAAACTATTACTGAAGTCAGGATTCACCACCAAAGTTCCGACTGCTTGAATATACGCCTCATTAAAACCAATGCCGGTTTCTGATGGGTTTGCAGGAAGAAAACTCAGGATAGATACCTGACGCGTGAGGTTGGGTTAAGAGGGCAGAGGGTAGGATAGTTATTTATGTACCAAGGGCACTATGAAGATGTTTAAGCTCGCTCGAGGGTGGCAAGCTTACAAGCCTAAGGGCCTCTTGACCGATGGTTGAAAAGTCGTTCGAGGGTACAAAATGTTATGTCTTACTAGTGTTTCATTAATAACCTAAGTAATGGATTATGTTGGCTGATTATATTGATGTCAACGCATCGAGATACTTGATTGGCCAGAAATTTATGTACCATAGCTCATAATGCCCGCCAGGGTATTATGTATTCTCTAATATGCCTCTAGAATGCACATCAGCACTTCGAAATAAACATATCACTTCTAATAGTATGTTGGAATGGAAGAACACTATTGAAAACTGGTAAATTAGAAAATCTGAAATTGGAAATAAAATAAACTAAAATTTATATCATGGGAATCAGCGAGGTAAGATGGCCTAGTCAAGGTGACTTTTGGAGCTAAAATTTTAGAATCATTGACACGAAAGCTACTCAAGATGGCAACGATGGAGTGGGAATAATACTTAACAATCATTTTGGAACTTGACTTGCAGGGTATCAACAATTTAACGAAGAATTATCTTGGTGAAACTGCATATTAGCCCAAAACAAACAGTGATAATACAAGTTTATATGCTCACCATGACCCACGACGAAGAGGAAATTCAACAAATATACGAAATCATAGAACAAATAATACAACAAGTGAAAAGAGAGGAAAACCTGATAATATTGGGAGATGGGAAAGCAGTAATTGATGAAGATGGCATAGTGTAGGAAGGTATGGGTTAGGCAAAAGAAATCCACGGGGAGACAGGCTAGCTGAATTCTGCGAACAACACAAAATTATGGTTGCTAACACAACGTTTCAACATCGTGTGAGAAGAATATACATCTGGAAGGTGCCCGGAGACATTAAAAGATCTCAAATCGATGATATATTAGTAAAACAAAGATTTAAAAATCAAGTTTAGGATTGCACGAGTTATCCGGGACCAGACATCAACAGTGACCAGAACCTTTTTATGATGAGGTGTAGATTGATGTTAAAAAATTGGTAAAAATGAAAACATGCAAATGGGATCTAGAAAAGTTGAAGGGCAAAGAAATAACTAAAAGGCTACAAGAGAAAGTAGATCAGGAAATTAAAACAACCAGAACCACAACAGAGAATACTGTACAAAGATGGGAAAAGATAACACATTGTATAGCAAGTAGTACTGAAGAAGTAACTGGAACTAAAGCAATCCCAATCTCCAGTGGCGAATACAGAAGGTCCCCCTTGCCTGAAGCTCGAATGGCTATAAACGGACCAAAATTAAATAATCTAGTTTCAGCTGGTCGGTCCCGGGTTTCTCCAGATTATATGATTGATAAGACAAAAGCCGACATTATTTTTGGGACAGTTAACAGCCACCTCAAGCCTGCCAAACGTGACCCCTTGCCGCGTTAGCTAAATAAAGAGCCCGAGAATGGCGTTCGAGCTGGGCGTTTCCTTAGAATCGTCGGCAAAATTGGAGCTTCCCCGGTGCGCGCTCAATTTGCAATTAAAATATTAGGCGAACTTGCGGCTCGCGAAATTTAACTGAATTTCGACCGTTTGTGATTCTAGATGAACGTTCGTAGCAAGCTGTCGGAAGAAATTATTTATTAGCAGGGTGGTTTCACGGGCTACTGGACCGGAAATATAGGTAAATCTGAGCAGCAAGATGTGATTCCGTTGCACTCTAAGATTGACAGAACAAGGTAGATTTGGAGCTAATCTGAGCAGCAAGATGTTGTTCCACTGTGCTCTAAGATTAACAGGACAGAATGTTCTTTTATATACAGGATCGCTTGAAAGCAGTTCTACTAATTCAAGCAAAAGAGATTTCAGGTCAGGGTTCTTGTGACTGTGATAGCGCCTACAAATTGATAACGGCAAATAAAACGTTATAAAACAATTTGGAGGCACGCGAAACGTCACAGACAGCTATTATATGATACAATGGGAAACAAGAAGAAGTCTAAATCAAAAAATGTGTATGACAGGGGTGTGCCCTCTCACTATTACTTTTTAATATATACGAGTATATATAGGAAAAGCAATAGACGAATTAGGGAAGTATTTTAAAAAAGTTATAACATAAAAATAAACAAATATAAAACAAAGGTAATGATGTGTGGGAAAACCTGACAAAGTAAAAGTGATATTAGAATAGATAAAGAGACAATTCAACTACCTTGATAGAAGAAGGACAAAATATGAACGAAGCTGTATGGAAATAAACATCAGAGCCTTCTTCAACGACTTAGAACATCAAATAATGTATCACTAAACACGAAAAACCAATTTATTGAAACGTACAGAAGCATAGCGTTGTGTATGGTTGCAAATCATGGACTATAGGAAAATCCGAGAAGAAAAAACTAGAATCGCTAGAGATGTGGTGCTACAGAAGGGATTTGAAGATCAGATAGACGTAAAGAATTACCAGCGAAGATGTTTTAAGACTAGTAAAAGATAAGAGGCGTTTATAGACATAAATAACAAAAAAAACAGCTAGGCGGACTTCGAAGGGAAGGTCTACTACAAACAATTATTGAAGAAAAGATAGACGGTAAAAATTCATAAGACCCCCCCCCGCTTTCAGTTCATCAAACAGATAATGGAAGACATGGGACGTCAAAGTTAAGTAGAACACAAACGTAAGGCCGAAAACAGGATACAATGGAAAGCTGCTTCCAATCAGTCCAAGAACTGACAATCATAGAGAAAGAATATGCCTTGTATCTCAGTTATTAAGAAACAATAATGCATTAGTAAATTACGCTCTCGCGTGGTTGTGGGTCAAAATACCGGATGTACTTACTAGGGCGCCAGATACAATAGTCCCGAACACCTTTTGTCGAATCCCCCAAAAGCTGAAAATGCTGCAAATCAAACCCAAGAAAAGAAAATGCCAACAAATGCAAAGTAGAACCTGTTTTATTCACTTCGCTTTCCAACTCTGTACCAAGGCAGAACCTCACAATAAATTTAACTCAAATCTCTACAAACACCACAGTAATCTTATGACAAAATTTGCCTCAACCGAAAATTACTCGTTTAATACAAGGCACAAATGTAATGTACTCACTCAACAAATAATAAATGAAAGGCGCTTACTCGTTGCACCCTGAAAGAGAACAAAAACATAAAACGCAAGTAAATTACCTGAGTCTATACTTGTCAGGTAAAAATAAACTAATTTACCCTCCAAAACTTTCGATATGCAAACACCTGACAGAGATTAAAGGCCTTTAAATTCAGAGCGCGAGTTTCAAGGTAAATCATATTTAATTGGGTTATTTAATAGTTCTGCTTGCGAATCATTCACAATTTTAAGTCAACATGAGGTCGTTCAAATTCGATGCAAGAAAAAGACTGTCCGAAGTACGGCAACTAGAACTAAAAACATAGCTTGTTTACGTTTCCGAAAGTTAAATTAGTATTTCAAAACCGATAATTACGTTATGTATTCGCAATACACCAACTGAAATTTAGGTGGGTACAACAATTATGTTAATCTACATACAGCACATGGTATGATTTCAGGCTACAGAATGACTTGATAGCAAAAACTTGTTTCATAACCTCAATAATAATGAAATTATTCGTACGTTTAGCTAGTGGGACAGGTAGCCACACACAGTTACATCAAGTAGAGTAGTCAAATAACGACACACACTTTCGGCAGATTTCGGCAAAATAAAATTAGATCCGACCCGATATGTTGCTAAATGACAGCTGGCCACAGCAGGTAGGAACGAGCGTTGCGAATCGGTGGCCCAACCACAGGCAGCTTACGCCAGGAACGGCGGGTCCAGAGGATGGCCCCAGCTTCGCTTACCAGCTTCCGGAGAGGGTAGAAGCGTTCAAAGGCCCAACGACACCTCGGAATGTTTGTCCTCGAAGAAGGAGAGCTCCAAGAGAACTCGACGCAGCCTTGCTGCTGCGACAGATCATCATGTGTTGACGGGATGTAAATTACTTACCCCAAGGAAATCGCCTAGGAACTAGGTTAAGCCGAACCGAAAGTTAGTATGCAATTTTTCTCCACGATCTAACCCAAAGTCTTCAGTACTGTGAATATTTATAGCAATCTAGAAGCTTCAGGGGGGCATTTAGTTTACCCCAGGTTTCTTCTTGGACAGATTCTTCTTGTGTGGCAACATGTGCTCCGCAATGATTGCGAACTGGCGGATGTCACTTAGGATAATTAAAGAATTACAAACCCACAAGGTTTCTCAAATAAAACATCACGCCAAAAACACTTCAAAGGGAAATATTAATTCATATCCAAATATAATGTCCATAGCACAAAACCCAGAACCTTATTTTTGCTTCAGATGCTGTCAGAGGAACCACCCAAAACCGGAAACAGGCAATTGTTTTACAAAAATCTCCTTATCTCAAATCATAACCAACTGCAAAATTTTGAACGTTTCACAAAGAGGATATGCAACCTTCCATACACCACCGCAAACAAAGTAAACTATCAGCTTAGGCGAAACTTCTCACAATATGTCTTACTAAAAATTTCAAATGTAACAAGTAATACATAAAATATAAAAATGTTTTAATTTATTATTTGGCTTTGGAAGAGGGGGGGGGTCTCTATCATGTTATAGATTCGAACTAAAATGGGCTTAAATGCACAAAAGCAATGAAAGCATGTGCTAATTTCGGGGCAAAACCTAATAACACCTCTAAATTCAGGTAAAAAAGGAAATTAACTAAAAATTATATATAAAAAATAGATTGTAGTTTCACACTGCATTAACTTATGTTAAAGATTTCTCTCGTTTCGGGTCATCCGTGACTCGCTCATAGCTTTACCAGTATACTTCCTAGAATTACGACTGCTTAGGGCTCCCTACGTCTTGGGCGGATTGGAGTAGTTGAAGTATATTTCTTCTCCAAAAAAGCACACCGCGTCATTATATCATATCCGAGTACCTACTTTCACTTCAAAATATGTAAAAATCTACTTTCGCTACAAGGCACCAAAGTTTCTTGGTGCGGTATAGGAAAAGGAAGACACATGAGCGTGAATTGCAAAGTAACTCGACACGCTGAACGCGTTAACAATATTTTATCGAACTATCTAATAAGCCGTCGTCGAACTAGACGCTTTTGTTCCCAGAAAATATTGATTTCTAGATACTTTACATGCCAGCAGCATCAATAACGTTATCCACTCCTTCAATGTTATGTCAGTAAACACCATGCAGCATTTCCAGGGTTGCAGTACTTAATAAGTCGGCTTCAGCTAGGAAATTTCCTCGCTTCTATAGACAAGCAGTTCGAAACAAAAAAACGGCAACAAGGTCGCTTCACTACATTTCCTAGAAGTTTTCTCAGAGTTACCGTCGATGATTCGCTTGGGCTGCTGTCTTATCCCACTGCGAACTTGATCGCCATTGTTTCCTTGTAGTTCCCGATGACACAAAAGTTTTCTTTCTTTTAGCGGCGCAACGTGACCCAGATTCGCTATTTTGGGACAGCGGAACGAATCCCAATTCCGCATAATCACTCAGAAGTGACGGCCGTTATGCCTGATAAAAAATGGATCCGCTCATAGGCCGACTTACCCCTGCTTGGCGACTGATTAAGACGTAGCTGAATTTAAATGGCTTTAGAGCAAGTTCGTAGCAACATTAGTTGTTGGGGGGGGGGGGGTACTTTAGCGCTAAAGAAGCGTCATGTTGTAATAAAGCTTTTACTGTAATAAAATAAAGATGACAATTTAACTGGTGTCATTGTCAACCAATGGCATTCTTCGATTTAAAAATAAACTACCAATCGAACGATTATTTTAGTGACAATAATTCGAGGAGCTTTATTTCAGCGACAATTTTTTCTGTAAGAATTATTGTAGTGACAATATTTCGAGGAGCTTTATTTCAGCGACAATGTTTTCTGTAGGTAACTATTTTTTAATGAAAAGTTAAATTGTCAAGACGAATAGGACTCTAGGTCGAAATATTGCAGACAATTTTTGCTCTTCAGATTGTCTCGTTTCTGTTGCTTTAGAAAATAACGACTCGTGCAAGCACTCGTTGCTATTTTCGTCACTGCAGAAACTCGTATATGAATCGCAAAAATTATTGTCGGCAATATTTTGACCTCTCGTCCTATTATTACTGATAATTTATAAAATTCAGTTCTCATCAACAACTTTTGTTATTAATTTCTTAAGAATTGTAATCCTTTAGATACCGTACTATGTAATATATCTCTAGCCCCACTTGCTGTGCCAAAATGAAATATATCTAGCCCCACTTGCGGTCGAAAATTGAAATCTAACTCCTTATCGCGGTGTTATTTCAATTAATATCAAGTCCCAAGTTGTGAATCAAAATGTAATAGCCACCACTTTAAAGCTCTTTTTCATATCAAATTAAATATACCGTTTTACTAATTATTAAAAAAGAAATACTATCAGGCACAGTGCACTTATGTACTTACCTTATTTCTTAATGCAATAAATAGGACTTGACATAACTACTAAACTAATTTGACATTTAAAATTATGTTATGTGATTATTATGATTTAAGCCTCGAGTCAGTTGCAATGGGACTCATAACTCCCAGCTGAATGGGTTAATTTTCAACTAGCAACTTTCTCTAATAGTTAAATACTGAATTAATTTTAAAATCTAATAACTATTTCATTTTATGCATCAAATACAAATTTCAGGCACTTCACAAAGTTAAATTCATACTTTCAGTTTGTTAGTAGCACATTGAAGTTCGATCTGACATTACAACATAAAATACATATTGTCAAAGCTACTTTAATCAAATGTTAAATTTATTCAAACTTGCTTAAATGAAAATTCTAAAAATAACCTAATTTCAAGATGTGTAAATTTCAAAATATAATTGTCGAAAAACGTCGAGTACTCGAATCACTATTGAATTTAGAAACCAAACTTGCTTTATAATTTCGTAATATTTTGTAAGAAATGGGCACTAACCTTTTGAATGTTTATCTTGTACCTGAATGCTCTACCTCAGCTCCTAACTAGATAAGTTCTAGTCAGCAAACACCACCTTTGGTTGTACCCGACCAAACCTAAGCTCGTTGTAGCTCTTTAAAAACTCTATTCCTTGAATAGACAGTTCAACAGCATACCACAACACTCACATTCACTGGTTTTACTGGTTTCGTAGTAATATACCACGTTAAATAGAATCAAATAATCTTGAATTATATATTTGAATAATATTTGTGACTTGAAGTCAAGTTTGATCGTAGAGAATGCTATATTACTACTACGTATCAAATCAGCAATTATTATTGTTCACGATTAATGGGAATTTAACCCTTAACGTGACTATTTCTCGTAGATTATGAATTCAAGTTATTTTGTTACCCACAAAATATAAACAACCTTGTGGTTGCCCTTACAACCCCACCAGTTAAAACATACAACTGTTACATCACATGATATACATTAGATATCTGGATATTATTGAAATTAAATGTATCATACATACGGTATGCAGCATTACAACTACTATGTTTCTATGTTGAAGAGCAACATAAAAATTGTTTCTGAAAAAGCAACGACTGAATTTTAAAATCAATTATGAATCACAGGGCGCTGACATGATCAATGCCGCCCTACATTAGACTAATAGTTCTTTTTTATAAATATATCCTCCTTTGCAAACAACTGGAAACTGATGCTCATCACTCCTATTCCCAGATCAGAGATTGGTACTTTTAGGCATTTCCAAATAATGATGTCACTAATTTAAACATCAAAGGCAGCTAATGCAGCTAAATCAACCTTCTTACTTTTGGGTAAACAAAACGTTACGCAGAAATTTAGGATTCAGTCTGTTTGAATTTACATAGACAAAAAGCATGTGCTATTTGGTAATTCTGCTAGAAATGTACGACTTAAAATTTACATTTATTTAAGATGCAAAGAATGTACATCTGTGTTTGTATCATACGATTATCAGCTGCAAGCTACCACCACTATTTCTTCCATAAAATTTATTAGCGGTAAGTCCCCAGTTTATAGCATGTAATAAGTTTAAGCAGTAATCAGTAGCTCAGCGTGTCTTAAACTGAAATAAGAAAAGGCTCATTCACGATATTTGCAATAATAAAATTATACGAGATTCAGGGATACAGGGATAATTTCGTATTTATTTATGGAGGCACTACGATTAGTTATTAGCCGATAATATAAAGAGACGGTTCCACCATGGAAAATCTTGCTCGAGTCTTCGGGAAATGTGTGAGGTGCTCAGCTCCGAGTTCTGGACTTTTGCCTTGTCTCTAGATCTCTGAAAGCGCTTAGCTGACTGCAAAATACGCGGAACTGCATTGCGCTTTACCTATAAAACAGTACAGTAAATCAATATTTATAAAAATATATTTAAGCGGATCAGCCTTGCAGCTGTGACCGCAGCAAAGAAGAGAACCCAAACAATTCCTGAAAATTGTACCTACCCGTACGTGGAAGATGCTAGCCGAAGGGTTTGTGTGCCAATGAACGTTAGTGGGCTATGACCAGCGATATGCCCCAAATACCAAAATATTAACGATAGTTTACACCTAGAAAACCTTATTCTAGTGCACTTTAAATTAGCGGTAAATAACATCTGCAACATAAAATAGTAAAAATAAGTTAGACTACAATACAAGTGAATCAGGGACAAAGGGCAAAAGCTGAGCGATAAAGGAGGACTCGCAAATGATGCGGAGCCTGACTCAAAAACGAATGCAAAATGCGAAATTCAGAACTTTGTAAGTAGAATGGAAAGTGTTGGTTTAAATATTTCTTTAGGAATGCTTGGAAATACAGATACGGCTGCGATGGAAAATCGTGCCACTATTTTGGGGAAAGATGGGTAGATCCGAAAATCGTCGTAAATTTGCTAAAGCGGCACGATAAAGCTTCACCAAACAGCTACATTTACGGAACGGTACGCTTCAATTCATACACAAAACCCGTAGCCTGACTATCACTGCTCAACTCTAGAAATGAACATAACGCGTAAGGCCAGTCTCGCAAAAACAACCTCCTTGATTAAGTATTGCTGGCCAATTATTCAAACCAAACTATCCTGCTCCACACAGAGTTCTCACCTAAAAGAAATCGTCTAACCCCTTCTTATTAGTGCGCGCCCCAAGTACAATCAAGCGTTCAATTTTGAAATTATTATTTGTTGTTTATTGTTTATATTAAATTTTTAAATAGTGTCCATACGTTTGCTAGACCAATTGTTTATACTTCTACACAAACACATCGATTGCAAACGGTTGATCCACCATCATATTATAATAATTTTCTTGATATCAACCTTTCTCATAAATTTGTGTTCGTTGTGATTAATAAAAAAATATTATGCATAACGCCCACTTATAAGCATATTTTGCACAAAAAATCACAGTAACAACATTTTTACGTTCTTTTTCTGAATCAACGTGAATATGCACCTTCAATGTCATCACTAGGTGTTTGGTGAGCAGATTCGTCAGCATTGAAATTGGATGACTTTGTTTTTTGGGTGGAAATATATGGCATTTTATAGAATGCCCTCTAGGTCACTTGCTCTTCATAAACCATCATATCACTTAGTCACAATGTTATTCTCCTCTATGCAGGTCTTATTGCGGTTAATCCGTGTAATTCTACACAATTGTATGGAATTATCCGCTGCAACGTGTTTTGTAATATATAGGTTGTTACGATTTGCGTTCTTACGTGAAAATTAACTATACGCAATTGTACAAATAGACTGTACTTCAGTTAGCCGTAAGTAATTTGTAGCGTAAATATTTTTAAGGAACATTTGTCATATTAAAGTTACAACAGGCGGATGAAAGCCGGTAGTTAGAACGTGCCTTTCTCTGGGAAGATGGAAGTATTTGAATCTCACGGAAGCACAAGGGTGAATTTATGTGGGGTTTACCTCGTCGGCCAAAAAATTGGGGGAAGCTATATTATTAGTACATGATCAGAAGCGCAACAATTGCCACTTGGCCATAAAAATTAGACTAAAAATACCTGCCGGTTGGAGCAAATTCCTCTAGCAGAGTTGTAAACTTTATTAAAGATCATTTGCGAGGTGTCGACCGCTTGACAAATTTTGACGTGTGAAACTTACAAATATTCAGAATGGATAGCAGTATGGAGAAAGTATGCATTGTCGCGTTCATGTACATGACTTAGAAGTCCGAAATTAAGAGGTGCTTGATAGGTTTATTAGAATTTTTGAAAATGCGTACAAAGTCTTCTTGGTCAAACTGAACTGAGAATTTGGTAGTTAATAAGTAACCTTATAAGACTTAAGTTATTCTGTAAAGTGTACAAGTGTATTTTGACTAAATGGATTGTCAGTCACCCCGACTTTAGACGAATTCGCAACAAGGTACTTACAAGTTATTGATCACTGAAACTGAAATTGCGTCAGTCCTTCACCTTCGGTAGTACAGCGGCTGTCAACACGTTTTATAACAAGTTATTAATACTTAATTTTAAGTTACCTGCCTAGGTCGAAAAATATGCAATTGTGAAAATTGTGGTCATACCTCATACTTTATGTTATTAATAACAAAAACCGCTTCAATAAACAATCTCTCATGAAGCATTCATCACCATTCTGTCTTCGTCGCGAGCGCGATGACGTCTTCCTTATCTCTCCAGCGGGCACTCGAACAACACGTGTTGCGCGTGTATGATTCCTCGCCGCAGTCGCAGGCGTCGTCATCTGCCTTTGCGATCCTCACCAGGTAAGAGCTAAGCCTCCATGACCCGTTACGATTTTGCCAAAAAGATGTTGTTACCTTCCAATGGCCATTTTATTGCATGATAATTATAACATTAGCAATAAATTAATACAAAATTTAAAAGCAGCGTGCTAAAAGTATGCATCAACGTAATATTTAACAAAAAATTCCACTGTCCAAACAATACATCTTTTTGACATTAGCTTGGTATGCACGTGTAGTTGGTATCTAAACAATCTATCGAGTACTTAATATAAAATAAGTTCTTGTTTACTAACCCTAGTTCTTACTTCCATGTTTGATGATAAGTAATGTGACGGTGCAAATCTAAACCGGAACAGGCCATTTCCGCGCAACATTTTGCTGCGGCTTTATTAATGATCGAAGTACCACTAATATAGAAACTCTAAAAATAGATTATTTAAATGGCCGTAAGAGAAACCATAATAAATTCCATGAGTTGCCCAAAAGTATGGAAATCTTACCCATATTTTCTTTCTCATACATACTGTACTTGATTAATACTGTCACTTCTATCTCTTGAATCGTGCAGAAGTGCTCCAACGCTTGAAAACTTATTCAGCCAGAAAACCTTATTAACCAATCCGACTATAGAAGCTTGGTCTTCTATATAGGTACATTTCGGGCAATGCCTCAAAATCGTCCAGTCTTTCGCTTTTTGATGTTAATACAATCTTAGATTTACATATATAGTGCCAAACTACACAGTCATGTCTTCAAACTGTTTTCTTCTTTCCCGTGACAAATTATTGGTTGTTGAGGAGGTTCCTTTTTCTTTAACAAGCTTTGTACTTCCTCTTCTTGAGTGTCATTATTATCTTACACTGATTTGAAGTTATGTCCGTTGTTTACTGGAGCTGTTTTTTATAGCCATTGGCAATATAATAAAGTATGATCAAAAATTATGTTCGTCTAGTATGGCTATGGGTTACTTCCAAATTTATCAATGCAACTACGTTTACACCTAAATGTGAAACTTGACATTTGATTT
Organism: Agriotes lineatus; assembly: GCA_940337035.1. Lineage (NCBI taxonomy): Eukaryota > Metazoa > Arthropoda > Insecta > Coleoptera > Elateridae > Agriotes > Agriotes lineatus. The sequence continues at coordinate 59,143,101 of OW679203.1, forward strand.
TTCAATGAATTATAGTTGCATTCATAAATTAGGAATTATTCCATGGCCATACTAAATGAAAATAATTGTTGATCATACTATCATTTCCATGAATTCTGTTGGTGTATCCCTTCACACCTTTTCAATGGAATTTTCAACTTTTAAATCCGACACTAGAAAACCTCTTCTTTTATTGCACGGAGTTGAAATTGGATAAAGCGCAACTAAAAATTGTTTTATGTTTGTGAATCTCTCAAACACATATCTGTTTTTGAAACTCTTGGCCTCCCCAGCGATTGATTACGACCTAGCCTCATTTAAATGGGACAAAGTGGCCGCTGCGCCCCGTCAAGTTCCTTGAAAATGTGGAGGAGCGAACATTAACACTTAGAAGCGCCGCGAATTGCCACTTGACCCAGCCTTTTGTCTCTGCGAGCTCCCTTTCGATAATGTGATATCCAGGTGCCCTCAAAGTTTTAAACAGCCCGAAGTGATATGAAATTAGTAACTGGCCCTGGCTAGGAGTGCATTACGTGACGCGCATACCTCATTAAAATTACTAAGTTCGTTAGGATAGTTGGAGGGCTCGCAGGGCTGCAGCCAACTATCGACGCGTCCATTTATCCATAGAACGTGGATCCAAACCCGTTTCGCAGATCAGTTATTGGCAGGAGCAATAAAAGTGATTCTTTTGCTCTACCAAAGGCTGTATTTAATTACGAGGTGCTTTTATTACAATATATAGCTGCCAATTTCAATGTTGCGTCTGCGAGAGGTTCGCTTTATAATTAAGTACCTTTAGATGTATGACTATTGGAAATAAAATGTGGATTTTGTAGTGGCCATACTTTGATTGCAGTGCTCTTGTTGAGGTTGATTAAAAATCAGTTTGAATCATTTGTTTCTATGCTAAGTTCAAATGAAAACTCAGGGATATAGACGAGAATTTCAGGTGAGCAACAATAATGGTATTTAGATATTAACTTCCTATGCACATGCACAAAAACAAAGTGTAAAATTTAAAAACCACAGAAAACCTTGTAAATATGGAAATTGCATGCAAAAATCAATACAATATTTAAATGTTAAAACTAGTAAACACATTAAACTTGTTCCAGAATTAGATCAACTTGCAATTAGCACACCCAGATCGGGATTTGTTAAAAATTTAGTTGAGTTAAAGTCCACTAATAATAGAATTCAGTACGTGCCTACAATACCACACTCCAGACATAAGAAAATGTACATTTACATGTCGTGTATCATGCTTGTTGCAAAAGCGCAACACTAATATAGGAAAGCTATCGAAGAGAGAAGTCTCGGCCATTAACATCTAAATGCAAAAAGGCGGCTATAAAAGAAGAAGGCTTGGATGACAGATGAAATTCTCGACCTGATGAGTAGGAGAACGACCACGAAATCCAGAGACCAAGGAAAGTATCAGTCTATCCATCCGGGGGAAGATCATAAAAGCCAAAGACCATGACATGACAGACACGTCTACTTTAACGAGTAAAAATGATGGCTACTTGTGTTACCCTTCTGAAGAAAACCACTTCGAAAACCTGTTAACACTTCAGGGCCATCAGTCTCATGAGTCATGTACCGAAGATATTCCTCGAGATAACCCATAACTCTATAGACAACAAGTGCAAAGAGAACATCAACGCAGTTCGACTTTCGTAGAGATCTAGGTATCCAGGAAGCCTTGTTTGCTATACAAGTGCTTATTCAGCTGAGCAGGTTTGGTTTGTGGATTATACTGAAGTCTTTTAACCGGGTTGATAAGAATGACATACGTGTTATTACCAACACCAACACAGGAAGCTGAAGTGCGTGCCGACGGCCAGCTATCGTGCCGTGTAGAAATCATACGAGGCGTATGACAGAGCCTACCACCCGGGAAGAGAAAACGACATAGACCGTAACACTACAGGAGCATCACTAAAACTCCTGCATCATCTGGAATTCTCTTAACGAGTCATTGACCGATCGAGAGGGTGACTAACTACACATACCTCAGTTGCACCCCCAACGAGAGCTGGGGTATTCTGTAGAAATGAAATTCCGTATCGAGAAAGCAAACCACCTTCACGTAGGTGCGTCCACTTCTAAGCTGTCAAAATCTCAGCTTGGATCTTAAAAAGTAAATTATGGAGAGCTATGCCCTCTCGATTCTACTACATGCATTGAAGCTTGAACCATGTCTTAAGATACGAAAAGAAGAATATCTTCGAGATCTGGACCTACGCTCATCGAGCTAGGATTTCTTATATAAATCACATCAGCAACGAAGAGATTCTTCTAAAAATATGTTTCCAACAGAAATTGCTGAACACCATTAAGCGGAGGAAGCTTGAACGCTTAGTCTACATTAATAAATATATACAAACATATCGCCTCCTGTAACTTCTTGTTCAATGAAAGGTGATGGAAGAAGAGGACCCGGTAGGAGAAGAATTTCCTGGCTCTCGAACCTGTGAGAGTGATTCCGTTTCACCTCTACAAAACTCTTTCACATCGCTGTTAACAAAGTCCGCATAGCCATGTTAATCTAAGAGGAGAAAAGGAAAAAGATTCAAAGAAAGGACAACTGCTTTGTATTAATTGAGCTTAGTTAATGGAAAATTATAAAAGGAAAGAAAGTTATCAACGGAGTTGACAAACTGCAGAAGAAGAAACTTAACGTTCTTCTCCTCATTAGTCATCAGTAGGTAACCCGGTTCTTTTCGTGGTGGGCTTTCCCGTTTTCCTTTCTTTCTTAAATTTTTCTCAGTATCTCAGCATTGAATCCTATCTATCTTTAGGATTTTCTCCAACACCAGACATCGTAACAGATGCCTTTGAATAAAGTGTTTTCTTCTCGATAGGGGGAAATTGTTACACGCCGATAAACTTTTGCCTCATTATTTTCTACTGTTCATTACCTTAAAAAATCGTCGTCGTATTCCATTATTTCAATGCATCTATTTATTACTCCCATCATTTGATTTGGTTTCTGAGCAAGCGTTACCTTGCCTTACACTATTTGATATAATATCGTAGTGTTCTTATAGGATTCAATTCATTTCACTTTTAACTTATTAGAGCTCTTCTTTATTTTCATCGAAGATGTTACCGCAAATACTTGTTTACAACTTGTAGCTTAAGGGATTGGGTTGCTCAGTAGGATACTTGCTGGGGATAGTTGAAATGAATGTACCTGGAAAAGTACGTAGATAAATACTTGTTATTTTAGAGCACCACCATGGTATTTCGGATGCCAGAGGTTCCACCATCAAAAACTTCCTCTACGATAAGAACAAGTGCGGTGCTCAGCTGCAAGAATTGGAACCTACCTTGTTTAGGGATTTCGGTGGTAGCTTATTTAATTTCAAAATACCCGAGACTGCATTGTGTTCTACAAACAATCATACAGTAAATCTATTAAGATGACTTAAGCGGACCAGTCTTGCATCTATGACGACAACAAAGAACTAAAAAAAATTCTAGTAACATCAGGCCGCGTAATATTCAAAACCTTTATAAGTGTTTGTCTGAGGAAGATTATCACAAAGCAAACCAATATTGATACATTTGAGCCATTTCAGCTGGCGGTTCATGTCGAATGGTAGCTCGAGAGTCGCCAAAAGTTGATTGAGTTTTGCGGGCTTCAATTATGTAAGCCGAGACCGGCTGAAATGCAAGAATGTTGACGGGCAAAATTTCCATGGTTCTACAAGCGATGTGACGAAAGAGAATGGACAGCGGCGGTTCAAATATTTTCTCCACGGTTTCCTCTATGACAAGTGTTGCTTTACATGATGGTTGCCAAACTGTAGATTGACCTACAAGGCGTCGCTAACGCGGCGGATATACACGGAGTAGTAGGGCGATAGAGGTTTCTTTGAATATTCTACAGTATATATCTGTCAAACATCGTAATTGGCATAAATTAGAACAGTAAGGCTTTTCTAAACAGCTATAATCACGAAACAATAGCGGTCACCAACCTCCCTGACCGATTATGTCTGGCCAACTACTGATTTTTATTTATTTTATTTATTTAATTCGCACTCAGCCAACAGCCGTTAGGCCAATTATAGGCGTCGCTGTGCAGTTATGAGGACTTCCAACCCCACTAACGACTGTCATGATGTTGTTATGACCGACGGGACCAACTTTTTTCCGTGATAGCCGTACCACGAGGCGCCGAGAGATGCAGCCGTGGAACTCCCATCCAAGTTCTGACCAGAGACAGCGGTGCTTAACTCTGCTGATCGAACGTGGACGCTTGTTCAAGCTACACCACTCGGGACCCTGATCTGTCCTCCGCGTCTGAACTTGAAGTCAAATAAAGTTTGGCGATGCAATAACGGCGGACATTTTTAAACAGCTCTAAGAAGGAAAAATTTATTTAGGCTTCAGTTTCTTATTATACCATTTTCACCTAGTATAAGCTATAGAGCTGCTTTCCAATATATACCTGAGATACTTTCAATATATCTAATTATTATAAAAAAAAATAAACATACTACTATACCTTTTAGCGATTAAAATAATTTACCTTGAATCTCTACAGCTTGGATAAAAGTCTTATTTTCCTAGATTATTTTTCTTGCGTCCAAAAGCAATTTGAATTTAATATAAATAACCTCTGGTTGTATGACGTTGCCTAATTACACATGTAGCACACAATCGCCCACCAAAAACAACTAACGAATAATTACCCTCATTTCTAACATTCCGACAAATAGAAAGTCTTTGGAGAATTTTCCAATACTTACTTTAGGTATTAAAAGCTAATTTCTCTACCCAATAGCTTTCTCGCTGAAGTTCTAAAAACCACTACTCCAAGCCCAAACTCATTTGCAATAGAGTTTATCGACTTCAAACCACTCATTATTAATTGAAAGCTATAAATCTAGAGCAAACTGATAAGCCATTCCACTTAAATTTGTTTTTCGTTTACTTTCTGCTGGTTCATAATCTCAAAGGTAATTAACAAACTTTAATGGCTCGCTCCAATTTCGCTCTTCTAAAAATAATTCCCAGGATCGAGTGGATACTGATTTATTGTCATGAACTATTCAGCCTCCCAGCAACTTGTTTTTAGAAATATGTTGGTGGTTCCTTTGTTACGTTTAAATGAAAACGAATCCTACTTAAATAATTAGATTAATTATGCAATACTTAAAAATGCATAAATTAATTTTTAATAACAATAAGTAACCAAATAAAGATTCCACCTGAAACTCACCTTATTAAGTAATATTTACAATGTACATAATAAATAACGTGCATGTATTGTGTGTTGCATATACTATGTAATGCGCTCTGAATTTTGTATTGGACGTTTTCCTAGCAACAAAATTCCTTACAACTACTTAACTTAGTTTCTGGGATATTATTTCGAGTATTTCTACAATACCACATGGCGTATTACATTTTTAATCAATTGACTAGTTACTCATGTTGTTCATTTACCATCTAGCCTCGTTTCTACCAGCTAAAATCCGTACTACACGTTCAACCAGTACAGCTCATTGGTAGTTTGTACTTTATGATTGTACATTGGAATCTTCTGCTAGTACTTACATCGGTACACGTACTAGTTATTTGTCCTGTTTTTAGGTCGGAGTGATGTTGCTGTCCGTTTGAATGTTCATTGTACGTGAGCGCTCTTGTACCATTGCACCCCTAACAAATAAAAAAAGTTAGCAGAAACGTGGATGATTATTTTAGCCATTTGGAAAACTTACCACTTAGGTACTATCTACAACTACATTAGCAACACCGATGCTAGGGTTAGGTCGTTCTGTTTGTTTTAGCCTGTAGTCTACGATTTGTATTGAATTGTGATGCCATCCACCTACGGATAATATTAGAGTGTTATAGTTTTTTCTAAATTATAAATATATCATATTTAGCTGTTGTTTAGAATCCAAACTTTAGGTTATGTACTTTCGTAAATAATAAGTGCTGATATCAGTATTGCGACTGAGACTGAAGAAAATAAGCGATGCAGATGTTATGGAAGGTCAAAATGAAGCACAAGAAGCGGCAAAAGAACAGAAAAACGAATTCTACTCGTGCGTCCAGTGGTGTGTTATGTATTGTAGCCAAATAACTCTTTACATCTTTAAGATGCATTCGCATACATTTTAACTAATTTTTTTCAACAATTTTTAACTTACTGAAACCATTTCACAATTTCACATGTCACTATTTGTCATGCTGAGCTTACAGACAAAAAAGATTCAATCAGTATAAACCTGTGGAAAATTTGTCTTCCAAATCTGCGGCTCCCTTTCTTCGTAATATTTTTCGGGAATATCCAGCTGGATAATTTCCCCATTTAAAATAAGCTCCGGCGAGGCGGGAGTAGCTGGACGACGCCATAAGTTGAGGGACGTAATGCTTTATAAAAGGGACGTTTATCTCTTTTATGGCCGTCATAAATCTCCGATATTGTTATTAGAACTCATGCATGAATATAAAGTAACGAAAGGTACCCCCGGTGACAAAGCTCTGGGTATTTTACAATCATTGTGTTATTGGTCTAAATTTACTGATAATCTTTTCTTTTTCAGGTAAGTCCAGTTCTGTGGAAAGTCTAGTGCACACGAAACTTCTTTCTTTCTCTAACTGGGGTGAGTGTCTGCAATAGTTAATACTAAGCCTGGTCCTTTAAATTATAAAGATTAGCTGCAATTAATTGTACATCAAACAGTATCTAATTTGTTATAACCATCGAGCTTTTACTAAGTAAAAGCGCTGCCTTTCAGGCAAAACCTTGCCCTTAACTATACGATAAAAACAAACCTGAAAGCTTCCAGGAATAAGAACGTCTGTGTTATAATCATACAAAGACGCGTTCTCACATTACAGTCGTTCTTTTGTAATTCAAACGTACAGATTCATCCACACATTTTGCGCTTGGTACACTAGTGTTCAGCTTCAAAGTGTAATCCTTGAAACTTCGTCTTACAATTCGAAATGTACGTCTCTGGAAATATCTGAATACGTGGGCTGGGAAGCCGCATTCCTTACTGGTATTACGAGTGGTGATAGTATTAGTGCTTCATATTGAAGCTACAAATTGAGAAGAACTAGAAATACGAGGAGGTATTGACTTAACCTAACAAACAAAAATTATGTAGTTAATTTTGATTTACAGAAGTACAGAACTATTGGTCTGCAAACCACTCTTCCACAGCATCTATTACCATATCATTTGACAAAAACTCTTTCCATTTTAAGTATTTTTTGAGTTTAGGACCAAATTTATCAATCATGGAATTGTGAGCAGGTGCGTTGTCTAGCAAGAGGAGCATAATTTCGAAAATTTTATTCAAAAATCACGTTAGCATTCTTTGTAACTTGTACAAAATTAAGAGATTTTTACAGTTTTTAAGCTAAAATTCCTATATCTACATCAGAAGGTAGACCAGGCTCACGCTGCAGTATATCAAGACTCAATTTAACTCAGTTTAAGCCTGACTTGCAATGCACTGACAGCGTTGTTTCAATAAGCCCTGTTTTGAACAAGATCTCTCAGCTGTAGGTATTGTTACATATTGTGCAAAGGTTGCTTTTTCGATTCACCAAGCAGATGCAGTAGATTTAAGCAAAAGCATGTCGATATTGACAATTACATAAATAGAAACTCATCCTGTCGGTTACGCTTTGAAGTACATTGTAATAACTGTTTGTTTGGATCGTCTGCAGCTTCTAGCTTAAAAGAGACTGAAACTTGTTTTGCAAATAAAATTAGTCGTTTAACTGCTCTCAAACTAAGAATGACAGACTAAAAATTACACAACTGGCTAATGTAATTTCATCACATTATCAGATCCGACCAACTAGTTCACCTGCTCGAAGTGCTCCTTAGCTTGGTTAACCAACAGGCCAAGTGTTTTTATTACGGAATATTTAGTTCAGCTTTTTTCTCAAAAGAGTAACGGGTTTCCACCTGTAACGTATTTTATCGGCATCAAACTAACATCCCTCATCATGAAAATTGAATGGGTTAAAGGTTCAACTTCCACCATCTTGAGTGGCATAGATCTTCCATTCTCAATTAGTAAAACGCCATCGAGTTCATTTTCTTTAAGCCAGCTTTTTCGACTTTTCATCAAATCTTTCGTAGTATGAAGAAGTCGATCTCACCATCCGCCTCATCAAGGGCACCACTTCTCAATGAATCCTTTGGATTTCCAATCCTGAAAAAGTTTTGAATGAAATTCGAGTAAGTTGTTTTTATGCAGTTTTCTCGTTATTGACGACAGCCGCTAAATAGCTACTTCTTTATTAGAAGGCAAATGAAGGGTATTCATCACCGCAGTGAAATAGCATATTGCCTACTCTCCTCTTCTTCCTCCTGGGAAGGTGGGACTTCGGGTATGGACTTCATGTCAGCTTAGGTCCCACAATTTTAAAATGGAAAAGGCATTAACTCTTATTGTCAGTACACACATAGATAAGCTGTCTGCGGTCACTCCTTCCAACTTTCCACAAAGCGTCCGCTCTACCTTTTTCTCAATTACTATAACAACGCAATGAAGAGTAGTACAATGAAAGAATCATTAACCCTTGTTGACAGTACACACATAGATAAGCTGTCTGCGGTCACTCCTCTCAACTTTCCACAAAGCATCCGCTTTATCTTTCTCTCAATTACCATAACACCACAAGAAAGAGTAGTAAAATGGAAAAGTCATTAACCGTTATTGACAGTATCCACATAGATAAGCTGTCTGCGGTCACTCCTATAAACTTTCGACAAAGCGTTCGCTCTATCTTACTCTCAATTACCATAACACCACAAGGAAGAGTAATAAAATAGAAGAGTCATTCACCCATATTGACAGTACACACATAGATAAGCTGTCTGCGGTCACTTTTCTCCACTTTCCACAAAGCGTCCTCTCTATCTTTCTCTCAGTTAACATAACACCACAAAGAAGAGTAGTAAAATGGAAGAGTCATTAATCCTTATTGACAGTACACACATAGATAAGCTGTCTGCGGTCACTCCTCTCAACTTTTCACTAAGCGTCCGCTCTATCTTTTTCTCAATTACCATAACACCACAAGGAAGAGTAGTAAAATGGAAGAGTCATTAACTCTTATTGACAGTACACACATAGATACGCTGTCTGCGGTCACTCCTATCAACTTTCGACAAAGCGTCCGCTCTGACTTTCCCTCAATTACCATAACACCACAAGGAAGAGTAGTAAAATGGAAGAGTCATTAACTCTTATTGACAGTACACACATAGATAAGCTATCTGCGGTCACTCCTCTCAACTTTCGACAAAGCGTCCGCTCTGACTTTTACTCAATTACCGTAACACTACAAGGAAGAGTAGTACAATGAAAGAATCATTAACTCTTATTGACAGTACACACATAGATAAGCTGTCTGCGGTCACTCCTCTCAACTTTCGACAAAGCGTCCGCTCTATGTTTTTCTCAATTGCCATAACACCACAATGAAGGGTAGTAAAATGGAGGAGTCATTAACTCTTATTGACAGTACACATATAGATAAGCTGTCTGCGGTCACTCGTCTCAACTTTCCACAAAACATCCGCTCTATCTTTCTCTCAATTACCATAACACCACAAGGAAGAGTAGTAAAATGGAAGTGTCATTAACTCTTATTAACAGTACACACATAGATAAGCTGTCTGCGGTCACTCGTCTCAACTTTCCACAAAGCATCCGCTCTATCTTTCTCTCAATTACCATAACACCACAAGGAAGAGCAGTAAAATGAAAAAGTAATTAACTCTTATTGACAGTACACACATAGATAAGCTGTCTGCTGTCACTCCTCTCAACTTTCCACAAAGCGTCCGCTTTATCTTTCCCTCAATTACCATAGCACCACAAGGAAGAGTAGTAAAATGGAAGAGTTATTAACCCTTATTGACAGCACATACATGGACAAGCTGTCTGCGGTCACTCCTCTCAACGTTCCGCAAAGCGTCCTCTTTATCTTTCTCTCAATTACCATAGCACCACAAGGAAGGGTAGTAAAATGGAAGAGTCGTTAACCCTTATTGACAGTACACACATAAATAAGCTGTCTGCGGTCACTCCTCTCAACTTTCCACAAAGCGTCCGCTTTATCTTTCCCTCAATTACCATAGCACCACAAGGAAGAGTAGTAAAATGGAAGAGTTATTAACCCTTATTGACAGCACATACATAGACAAGCTGTCTGCGGTCACTCCTCTCAACTTTCCGCAAAGCGTCCTCTTTATCTTTCTCTCAATTACCATAGCACCACAAGGAAGAGTAGTAAAATGGAAGAGTCGTTAACCCTTATTGACAGTACACACATAAATAAGCTGTCTGCGGTTACTCCTATCAACTTTCGACAAAAGCGTCCGCTCTATATTTCTCTCAATTACCATAACACCACAAGGAAGAGTAGTAAAATGGAAGAGTCAGTATTGGTTATTGACAGTACATAAGATAAGCTGTCAGCGGTTACTCCTCTCAATTTTCCACAAAGCTCCGCTCTATCTTTCTCTCAATTACCATAACCCCACAAGGAAGAGTAGTTACTTTTCCAGTCTATAGTATTTCGTACAAATTAACTCCAACTCGATATGTGGACATCCTTCCTGGGCATCTAATTTTTTTTCTTCAATTGTTGTAGAACGTTTAAAGCTGAACCTGAAACTTGAGATTACAGATCTTATGCTGATCTCGAACACTGGCGATATGGAAAAAACTATCACCGACCTTCTCCAATCTCAGATGATACTTATTACGTCTAACAACTTCTGTCCCTCCAAAAATGGAATATAATACATCCTCCAATGCATATACTTCCAGTCGAAACTCCGCTGCTGTTTACTTTGACGTATACGATTCTAGCTCCTCCAGCATCTTTCCGGTTTCTAGTTTGGTTACTGACTGAAGATCTAAGAGAAGTAAGGTATGATCAAAAATTATTTTCATCTAGTATGGCTACGGAATAGCTCCTAATTTATGAATACAACTACATTTATACTTAATTGTCAAATTGACATTTGATTTTTGAGTGACTATAGCTGCATTCATGAATTAGGAACTATTTCATTGCCATACTAGGTGAGAATAATTTTTGATCATACTATAATAATTGTCTTCAACAACCCCGACTTAAAGGGCGAGACCATAAGCGGGCGCGAAGAATTTTACCGCGTTAGCTTACAAATTTAAAATATCCTAACAAGGCGCATGAAAAATGACGCGAATCGAACCCGAGTCTGCTGTATCGCTAAACTCCACCAGGTAAAATAAAATATTCTTCTAAAAAAATTGAAATAGAATACTATAATCAAGCACAGCCTTCTTAAGTCCGCATCTTATAAATACTTGTAATTTACATTACGTTCGTAGTTATTACAATTCTGCACTCGTGTATTGTATTCCTAAAAAAATTTTTAAAAATGCAGCTAATTATTGTAAAAACTCCATACGAGATATAGTCACATTCCTGAGTGATAATAGACTAGTATTAAATCCTCTATTATCACATCCTACGCATAACCTTGTTGTTAATCTTGCGTTTCAGAATAAAATCCTGGGCTTTCGCAAAATCGACACCCATTTAAGCTCGGCTTTAAGGAAATAACGACAATGTTAGTGTCAAGCCGTGTCTATTCAAGCTTCTGATTTTCTAATCGAAGCGAAATTGCAGTGCTTTTGCTTTACTAAAAATATTTTATTACGGTGATAGATTCCAACAAATCACTCGATCGTGCACTACAACTAAATATTAACAGCTAATATTTTATGAATTTTTCTGATTTACTTAAATACATTTTACTTGTAGCTTCCGATAGCTAAGAACTGGAAAAAATGGTTTTCAGAAATATCTTTCAAGGCAGTTCTTGCCCACATTCTTTTTCATCGCGGCGCAGCAGATATTTTTAAATCAATGGCAAATATAGGAAGCTAAGAAGCTGAAAACTTTACGAGAACTCCCTTTCAATTAAAGCACTTAGCAGAATACAAGAAAAATGATTTATTGTGGCGGCGCTGGGAGTTTTTATTAGCATTTCAAGGAGTCCCGATTGGCTTGAAATTTCATAATTCTGTAACCTTTTCTTGCTACATGGCGACGTATATTTTTTTCACGCTACTACTCCCTCACGGTAAAAAGTTTTAATTTATTAAAATTGGCATAACGTGTAAATATGGGTAGGGGGATGCGTTTGAAAAAATATGTGAAAATTTACAATTTTATAAAAACTAACGTAGAAACTTTACATATCACAATATATTTATAAATTAAATGTATTTGCCATAAGTCGTACACCAAGTATTGTTTCACGTAAAAGGAATTTGAATAGCTTTAGAAACCATGACGAGACCATGAATGACTTCATGATATCCTCACATAGGAATTTAGTTTAAGAGGTATCAATAGTGGACAAAAAATAAATACTGGACATGATCACCACTGCTAAAAAGTAAAATTGTTATCAATACATGGCAGATATAAAGCTTTTTACAGGGATATTTCCGTTTACGACTTACACCACGCTTAAAGGTTACACGACTAGCTAGTGAGAAGGGGTCCTTAGACTGAAGAAGCAGGGGCTTTCATTGGCGACATAGTCTAATAATATATATGGGGGGACAAATTCGTATAACTGCAAAGGGCACCAACTGGTGATGATCTGTAGATAATGTACATCATAGAAAAATTCAACCAGGAAAACCTTCGTCTCGGCGTCGGGAAATGTGCGGGCTCAGTACAGAGATTCAACTTATCTCTTTATTTTTCTTGAAGATGCTACCTCACTTCATTGAACACGCGTACTGCATTTCACTTCACAAGAATGCAAATTTGCGTCAGACAGCGTCGATACGGAACGACAGACTCGAAATGAAGTAATGGCTGCCGAAGCCGGTAAAGTGCAACTGAGAGTGTTCCGGAAAAACTGTAGATGCGGCTGAAGAGGGCGTAAAAGCTACAATTATTATAGCAACAGAAGATGCTCTCGAAAAGAGAAATGGGAAAAAAGCAAGAACAGTTACACACACTTCGTGAGAAACACAACAACTAGGAAAATAAGAAATAAAAAAAAAAGTAAACAAAACTAATGGAGGAAAGAAGGAAGATAACAAGACGACACCGGGAGGAAAACCTAAAGGCTCTGAGAGAAGTTAACAGAACAATGAGAACAGAAACAGTGAGAGATCGTATTAGACATGACTATGATATACAACTGGAGATAAGCATAGATCAAAATAGAATAATAAAAGAACACCAAAATTCGAAAAAGGTTTGCATCGGGCAAAAGCATATACAAATGTAGAAGATATAATGCAATAAATAACTTCAACACAAATTTCCAATACTGATATATGGGGCTAGGAACAACTTAGGTAAAAGAACCCCATTTTGCCCCAGAAAGCGTAGTGTTGAAGATAAGCTGTAATAAAACAGGCTAAAAACCTATACTGAATGTAGAAAAACAAGGAAAAGCATTGGCAGAAACTAAAATAAATATTTTCGAAAATACTAAAAGGCAGAAGACAAGCACTACTGACGTGAAACCACAACTGAAACTGTTAGTAAATCAATTTCTGCTATAAGGAACAATGCCGGAATAGTGAGACAACACTGGGAAGTTATAGGCCCATAAGTTACTACTGAATATAATTAATAAACTATTTGTTAACATATTGAACAACTAGTAATATCTAGAGAAAGATACACTAGGAAGATAATGGACTGGATACCCCGCACAGGAAAAAGAAGTGTCGTCAGGCCCAAGACACGATGGTCCGATGATATTTGAATGAATTACAAGACAGACAAAAATGGAAACAATTGGGAGAGACTTTCGTCCAGCAGTGGACCGATATCGGTTGAAGAGAGAGAGAGAGAGAGAGAGAGAGTAATATTTATGGCCCAGAAGACCATTTACAGGCAATAAGAAGTTTAATATAGCACTCGAGCGAATACAATCTACCCTTACGTTTCGCTTTAATAGATTTTGAAAGTGCTTTCGCCTGGATTGAACATCAAATCATAATAAAAGCATTACCGCATAACAGAGTAGACTATCTGAACTCTGAATTATTTAAAACAATCTTTAAGAAGGCTAAATGTACAGACATCAAAGCACAATTAATTTAATAATAATCGAAAGTACAGTAAAACTATTTCTCCCAAATTGTTCACCATTTTCTTTGAAGACATATATAAAAGCTGCGCTTGAGAAAATGAAGAAGTCTACAGTGACAGATTATACCACCTTAGATACGTTGATGACATTCTACTGATATTTAAATGGGGCTGTTCTAACCCCTACGCTCTTATAAATCAGCTTTCCCCTCGTTTATTGCCAGCTAGCTCAATAGCAATGGGACCTCTATTACTTTACTTACCCCAGCCATGGTTAAGGAAAGCCCCTGCTGAGCATAACCTGAAGTTGACATGTACTCGTGCCGAGCTGAAACATAAGCTTTAAAAAGTTACTTAAATTGAAGTTAATTTGCTTACACAGCAATGAATAGCAAACATACAAATATTACATGTTAAACAAACCATGCTAAATAACACTAGTTCATGTGGGGGAAGGAACGCTTTTACTACCCCGCATTTATAAGTAGAACAGTATTAAGTGAATCGCCAAAAGCAGTTTCGAGCATTCATTTATAAGACGAAAAATAATATCCATCTACCTTCTACAAGGTTGTTACCTCCCATCTCTGAAGAGGCTTCAATCGCTCGTAGACAACTACTTCAAACGCCGCCGTTGTGCTAACAGTGTACGGCGTAGTGCGTACAGAACACAAGAAAGCGCAGCCAAGCGCCCTTTGGTACGCTATCACTCACTTAATGCCGGCCTCGAGTGCGACTCTTGTGTCGCTAATTACAGTATAAACCTGTATAAGCAGTATAACCGGGAGTTGACGCTTGGTTCTCCACGGCGATGCTTTCAATACTGCGCCACTCGATGATGCGACCGTTTGCTTTGTTGGCTTCCTGGACATCAAATCGCCAAACTTCAATGTCATCAGAATTTCGACTTGCTCTGTGCCGCTTATCAGCAAATTCACTGCTTTTCTTCTCTTGTGGTTTTCAACCAATAGTATAATATTCGCTTTTTAACTGTCGCTAGGTCCAACTTAAAAACTGGCCCTTGGACTTGTAAACCAAAGCACTCCTTCGATAGATGAAAATCAAGCCGATATTTTCGAGCTCCCAAATCAGACTGACGCTTTAAGCAACTTTTCGTTTCCGCCACTTATCGCACGGCAGACCCACATGTATAAACGCTACAAAACACAGTGGCTCATGTTTCGAGTTTATAGATGGTCACTCAATTCATTATAAATATGTACCTAGCAAACAGCAAGAAAGTACATATATGCACATATCAGCTATTTATTGTTGATGTCCTTTACATACACAAATAAAGCACATAACACTTTAAATATGAGGCAATTAACATGTATTGACTATTGTTCAAACTAATGTTTAATCATGGGACAAAACAATTTAGTGGAATTAAGTGAAATAGTGCTGACGTGGAAATAGACTATAAAAACTAGATCACGTCATGTGCCAATTACAATATTTGTATACAAGACTTAATGGGTCGAGTTACGTTACGATAAGGAAGTTTTATGCAGACTGCCGTATATTTAATACTATCATTAGGTCAGATTTACACACATTGTTGACCGGCGAAGTGTTATTATGCGAACGTCATGTTTTTTGTGCCTATACTAATACTAGGTTTTGAGTTCAGAAAGCAGCAACATGGCACACATGCAATTGTATATAAAGACTGTATTTGTTTAATAATTTTCAATACACTTCTAAACTCTGCGGTGTATTTACTTGTGACCAACGCAGGCTAAGAATGTCTAAGGGATAGTTGGGCCTGGCTACTCCAATCACATTTTATCAAAATCCTTCCTCTCCTTTCATCAAGTGTAAACCCCCATCAGTAAAACAACCTGATTATATAACATTATACAATTTATGTGCCGAAGTGCGTCCTGAAGGAGTAATTCCCGGAACTACACAAATTGAAGGCTTGCATAAATTCAAGGAGCACCGCGGACAACTGTAAATCTGTACTTTTGAATATTTATCGGTTTAATTAAATTATCGTTAGTAAATTTAGTATTAAATTCAGTTTAGATAATCAATAGTGTATTTTTACATGCAGTTTATTTTAATGTTTATTGTTAATTTGTTTCCTAAACGTTTCGCTTAAACACTGTTAACTTTGCTTGTCTTTAATTTATTCATAATTTACTTTCACAATTTTAAAATCGTTTAATCGTTTTGTTTATTGAATTTTTTGTTTATATTTTTATTCAGATCTGGTATTTGTAATATTATCTTTGTTTTTCACTTACATTCTGGCTTTTATATCTTCGAGCTCAAATTATCTTCATTTACACAGTGGACTTCAATCTACTGCATAAACTGCAGACTTTCATCCTTGTCAGCAACGCCTACTAGTTATGCTTCTGCATACCCTCAAAATTTTTATATTTCTTTCTTCAAAACTTCTTATTATGCCCACTTTTATTCTATACATACACTTCTATTTATTTATTTATTTCCTCCCAACAGATATACACTCAATTAAAGAGAAGAAATTCTCTTAAAACATGATATAATAAAGAAAAAATTAAAAACAGCCAATAAACGAACGAAAGCATAACAATGAAGTAAAATAACAAATATATTAACTACACATTAATGTAATAAATAACTAACTTAATAAAATGAGTGGAACCAGTTCCAAACATAAAACTAGCTTCTAATCAATTTGTTTAAATGTTCATCCTTAATAATTTTTAAATATGTTTTGTAATAGCATGTTAAGCTAGGTGAAAATAAATCAATGTGTTCATATATTACGTTGGAGTGTCGGGCTAGTTTATGCAATGGCGAATGCATAAGACTATTAGTTCTAGAAAACGGCAGATAAAATAATGTATTATTTCTGCTGCCCGCTCTAGGCACATCAAAGCTGAACATTTCAATTAAATGTAAATTGCCATCTATTTTCATATTGATGATCTTTTTGTCAAATTTTACCTATTTGAATTTATTTTTCTAGAGACAATACATTATACTGACTTAATAATGTTAATAAAGAATAAAATCCAGTTAATCTAAAGCTTAGTATTTTTGAAAACTCTCTATTTCGTCAATCTGGCAAGCATATGACGGTGGCCACACTAAAGAAGCATATTCCATGATGGAATGACCATAGCAATTATAAAGTTTTAATAAAGTATTATTGTTACGGAATCCTTAAGAGTTGCGCATTAAGAAACCTAGCATTCTGCTAGCTTTATTATTCGTTGTGGATATATGTTTTTGAAAACTCATTTTATTATCAAACAATATTCCTAGATCCACGGTCTCATATTTTCTATTTAGGTTTGCACCGTTCATTATATAGTTGAAGGCAAATGGCCTAAGTTTACTAGTATACGTTAAAACAAAGCATTTGCTGATGTTTAAAGGCAATTTATTATCATTTGTCCATTCCACTGATCTGCTCAAATCCTCATTTAATTTCTCACATTCCTCTGATGTTTTTTTTTTCCAGAGTTTAGGGTCGTTTGCAAACATCAAGCATTCAGGATTGATAATACATGTTGACAAATCGTTTATAAATATTAAAAATAGCAAGGGGCCTAAATTTGCACCTTGTGGCACACCAGAGTTAACAACGGGTACATACCAGTATTTATTTTATATAACTGAATTATTATATTTTTTACTTGATTCTAAAAACTGGTGTCATTTTATATTCCAAATTTTACGCACACAGTTGTCATTGTTATTTTTTTATGTTCATCAAAATCCTCGAAATCAAACATGAAAAAAAATTACAGGTTCCCACTTTTCAACTATTGTGACTTTTTAGCTAAACATTATGGGTTAACTTATTCTCAAATTGTTCCTGTTTCCAATTATTATGCATCTTTGTGTGCAACAATAACCCTTTTATATAACAAATATGTAAGAAAAAATCCTTTCTAATAATATTTACTTTTGCAGATAAAACTGAGTAATATAACAACGTAGTTTAAAATTATTGTTATCAACCAATTTGAGTAACATTTGCAATCAACGAATGGAAAATTAGCTGGTATCGTTTAGAACTTCACATGTAATTGAATTAGTAACTATGATTCGTTCTGAGTGATCTTTGTTTCAGTAATGGACAGTCAAACTTGCTGAAGAACTGTAGATACCATTGCATGAAATAGAATTTTTAATGATAAAACCGTACTATTCTATTCAACACCATGTTAATTATATTTTATTTAAAAAGCTTTGCCATTTTAAGACCATATCAATATTGAGATCTTAGTCGAAACATAATCAGGCGAGCCAGGTTAAGTTCCCATTTGAATATGGAAAAACCAGCTAGAACTACAAAAAATTATAACGGATAAATAAATACCAAAGAAATGGGACTAAAAATCAAGATATATATTTTACAAATTGTACTACAAAGGGAAAACCAAAAAAAGAAAATAGAAAGAAGAATAAAATTAGGCCGGACAACATTTGATAGATGGCTGAACGGTTAGAAATCAAGATTGACTAAGAACTAAAAACTGAACTATATAATTAGAACACAATTCTTCTTCTTCTTTTTTTGCCCTTTTGTTTGCATTTGAGTTGCCACACGTTCACTGCGCTGCTGTAGGTATCACAGGTTTCCGAGTTTTTTGTACGGCCACCTTCCAAGCCTTTTTACCCGTATTAACATATGCAGCAGAGGCGTGAATGTTAAAATGTACAAAAATTTAGAACAGCGCAACGTTGAAATAAACTTATCGGGATTCCAAATATCAGTGAATTTATTCGTGGTCGATATTAATAAGGGATCGCCAGGAACGGAGACCAAGTAATTATGGCTTGGAAAGCGATCTCCTGATGAAATGTAGAGGGTATTTCGGTCTCCAGCCTTATAGAGCAAGCAGCTATAGCTTGGAAACATATCCTTGCAAAGGTTGTTGGGTAGTAATAATTTTATTTAATTAAATTTATTCATTGAACTTGCTCTTTTACAAACTTAGCGCAAAGAAATGTTGTTAAAGTATACACGAAACCAATTATTAGCAAACGCTGCAGTTCATTCACACGTCGTTCATGGATTTTGCTCAATAGTGTTGTGTAAAATTATAGGCAACCCAATATTGAACTTGTTCAAGAATGCTGGTTTGCTATGCCGTCACATTGTTGAGCAAATTAAACGAAATTAATTACGTAAAAATGTTAAAAGCAATATTAATGTTTTGCAAGATTAAACACTATCTGAGGAACAGAAAGACAAATAGATGGATAAGATGTAAAACAAAAGTAGATGATGTAATGGCTAGAGTCACGGAGAATAGATGAACAAAAAATATGTTACAGAGAATAGGAAAAAGACACAGAGGAAGACTGCTTTTCAGATGGATCAATGGACATAGATCGGCAGAAGTAGCAGATCGTAATTAGATGCAGAAGGCCCAGACTATGATGACGATGATGATGATGATGACGATGATGATGATGATGATGATGATGAGGATACTTGTATTATTCGTTTTTTATTATTTCTCTTCATGTCCTTCTAGTAATAAGCGGAGGATATCTATTTATTTCTTACTTTACACTATGTTCTATGAGCCATCTTCTGACGCACTCCCAACAGGTGGCAAAATTTACAAAGAGAAATGCAATTTTCATGGACCAAACAGCTACTGGTATTATATCTAATGTACAATGTACAATTTTCTACAAGTTCATACACTTAACATATTTATCAACTCGAACGTGTATTCCAATTTAAACTATCGTTAAAGCGACATTCCTATGCAATGGCCTATGTAACTTTCTAGAAAATGTACATTAACGAAACTTTGATAAACATTACATAAACACGTGAAAATTAACTTCCTTCGCGGAAGAATCCGGGCGAAACTATCGCAGCATTCAATCTCATTAGTTGCTAGTAACGTATACAAACGGGCCGTGTTATCGTGAGCTCAGATAAACGGTTTTTGAGCGGCAACGCGATGGGAACGGTCCTTTATTCCCATCGAAATAAAGGGGACAAGGTCCCTGTGGGTAAGCGAAAGGGCAAATGCCCCCGCTGAAAAGGAGACAGAGATGAAGTGGTGCATTATTCAAGATGGCGCTATTTTATGGCACCAGCGCCGGACATACGTTGCTGCCATAAAGCGGTTTGCAAAAATTTTTTGGGCGCGTGCAGGCGGCGCGGGACGGACGATGCCGCGTACGTCGCCACTCGGTCCGAGAGGGCGCTGCAAGGCAAGGGTAACTGCGATGCTCAGTTCTATCCGGGATTTCGACGCCAAGCGCCAATTACCGTCCTGAGCGCGTCGGGACGGCGAGTTCTCTCGTAAAACTATGTTTTTTTACTAAAATGTATTATTTTATGGCCAATGTCGTTAACAATTGCGAGCAAATCCTAAGGTAACAGTTTTTTGCAGTAGTTTTCAAGGGCTCGGCGTGCCCGCTTCCTCTGTAGGCCCAACTGAAACAAACTTTCGGTGCTTATTTAGGCTGCTTCAGCTCCCCAAAGCCGTCCCCGTTTGCGGGGATGTGTTCGGAGCAACTTTGCCCAATTGGAGAATAAACAACATTCCGGGATGCACTGCGCTTTTGCTTTGTACATTTGGTGCGCTCGAACCGCCGGCTTTTAAAGAAGAGAGTAGGCTTTGAATTGCCTTTTATTGTTGCAACGCATTCGCCTTAATTAGGATGTCAGCCAAACCACAGGTTTTATTTTAACTGTGTACTAATGTAGCTTAACCCCGTGTCTTACAGGCCGTTACAAATATACAAAAATTTTATTAGGCAGTTAAAATGATTCAAGATTATTTTTGTATTGCAGTTTATTGTAGAAATAGCCATTTCAATATAATATCTACAAAATTTAAATTAATTTTGACAAATTGCAATCAGTCGAAACATTCAAGCTAAGTTGATTAATTTGTTAACAGTTGATTTTCCACAGGATCCTGTGAAATCCATACTAGTAATTAATTATTAATGGGAATCTAGAATCGTGATGACCTCAGCGTTTAAAATTTTCTAATTGATTTACAGTAATCACTCTGCAATTAAAATTTAACAATGTTTTTATGTAAGCGCAATATTTTAAGAATTTGTTAGGTTTTACATAATTTGAAGAAACAATAGTAAATTAGAGTCTTTACACTGATATAGTTGTTTTTTCATAGCGACTTTGCCATTTTCGTATATACCCAAAGTAGCTGTGAAATTAACAGATAATATAGAACAGCCGACAACGTCGGCAGAAACTAATTCTGATAAGTATTGTTTATTTGTTGAACGATATGATATAATCTAATCAGATAACACTCGACTTTCTTCATATGTATTCATGTTGCTTTCAGGAAACACCCCTCGCGTCCCGCTCGGGATGTTTCCAAGCAAAACTAATTTTGTTCTGAAGTCGAGAGTGCATTTTCGAATATAGTGAGTCTTGTGATATTATTACTGATAATACAATTGTCTGCACGTCTGTAAACAACAACCACGTTGAAAATTAAACTGATTTGTGTAGGCTTTTAGTCAAATTCTATAAAAATAGTTAATAAATACTTGTTAGAATGTTGTAATAAAAGAATAATGATAAGTACGTGATCCACTATCCTTAAGAAAAGTTAAAGGTCTAAAAATTCCACACAGGTTTTATAAAAAAGTGAGCTGTAAGTTCTAAACTGTATTCTTGTAATAAAAAAAACATCTCAATTTGAGGAAAGTTTCAGTCTGTTTTCCAATAAATTTTTCAAAAAATCGTAGTATGTAACTCCCTTGCCATTATTTTCAGTATTTGAAATATTTATAGAAGTGTCAGTCGACCTCAAAGGTTAAAAAAACATTTACTATTAATTTTAATGAAAAAATTAAACTGTGTAAGTTTTCAATTCAATTTTAGTCATTTGCAACAATATATATAATTTTTTTTAAATTAATGTAGTGATTTGTACGTTTTTAAGTCTATTTTTGTTTTAACAGAAAGAACATGAAGTAAAATAAAAAAAAATTCAACTGGTTTTTTCCATAACAAATTCACAAGAACAGTTTGTAAATTCATTCATTGAATTTTTCAATTTATATATGTACCAAGCAGACACAAAAGATTGATAATGTAATAAATTATAGTTATAATACATAAAGTAAATATGCAAAGTTTAAAAATAAACATCTAAGCCTCTTCCTATAATTTTGTGGTCTGTACTTCGTCAGTTCTATCTTTATACTTTATACACTGCACCCACGTTGAAATCATAATTGAATAATGTTTGAAGCATTTAATAAATTTCAGTCAGTGTTGTTATGATATAAACTCCATTTTTGTAGTAGCAACATGTTTTACCTCGAGCACCCCTTTACGAAATTTTGCAAAGTAGGTGCACCCCTAACTCCATTTTGTGCATAGGTGGATAGCACGCCTTACTTAACATGATATTATAGAAGAGCGAAGAGTTTTCAATTTCAACAGCAGTATCTAATTGTGTGAAATGTTCGCCACCTATTAAAACCAAAAGCAGTTACAGGGTTATGTAAATTTTATATTGTAATTGTTAAAATGCCCTCAAGACTTAATGGTATTGAAAGTAGTTCAAGAGTTGTTTAAATTAGTAAATCGTTTGTGTCAATAGGGTTAAATATAACTTACATCACACTTCAACATTTTTTAAAGTGAAAAGTACTATTACACACTTGAAAACTGTCAAAGGTAACTCTGTAATTTAATAAAATCGAAATGAGTCAAAGGGTTACTTAAATTTGAAATTTTTGTCTCACTGATGGAATTAAAATAAAAATGTTCCATATGTATAAAATTGGTAATAATTCAATCGTAATATGAATTATATAAATCGTATCGTGTAAAGAGGGTTTTTTCAAAGTAGAATTAGACGTTTAAGAACTGTTAAGATTAAATTTATAAAATGCCAGAACGTAATAGAATTGGTATAAATCAAACGGTTATTTTAAGATTCTAAATTTACTTGTGATAATAGAATTAAAAAGACCTTTTTTTAAATTTTATTTGAAAAAGTAGACTTTTTTAAATTAATTTCAAGGCGTGAAGTATCACTTTTTTTACTCAGTGACAAAAGTGACACTTTGCTTTTAATTTAGAAATGATCGAATTTAGAAACAAATTATTTAGCAATTTTTAATTTCATTTTGACGTAAATTACAGATTTCAATAATTACAGACGTTTCCTTCATCGGCAGAACTACCAACGCACTTGACTAAAATGAAGTAAAAAAAATCTATACAAAATAGGCTTGGATTTGAATATTAAAACTGTTAAAAAATCGTATAGACAACTCGTGGCTGCGCCTCGTTTAATAACCATCCACACTTGTGAAAAAAGTTGCACTTCTAACACTTGTGGTCTAAATAACTAATTTCACAGTAAAACATTTTTCTGTGTAAAAAACATCCATAGACATTCGATATGAAATTTGAAGTTGCTCAAAATTTAGTAAAACTAAAGCAACTTTACTAGCTATTTAAATATTATGTTAGTGAAGTTAAACGTAACTTACTTCACACTTGAACATTTTTAAATGTACAAAATTTTATTGAACATTTGAAAGATCATGTTCTTTTTTTGGGTATTTCGCCACTCTGAAAAATTAAGAATATTAAATATGGAATGTTACGAGGAACAATCTGGCCTGGTTATCAACGATTAACAATTAACACTAAAAATGAATAAGGGGGACTGAGGACTGGGACTGAGAAACGACCAACCTCCACTGAATTGTTTGACAGTGACAGTTGATTACATACACCTACTTGATCTGATCTTTAAGAATCAACAGCCAACTCTTGTCTAAAAATATTGAGAAAGACGAAACGCATTTTTCTTCGTTAAGTAAAATATACGCTGTTTCTTAAATTTTACGTTTAGTTGATATCGATTCTTTCGACAAGATCTTTGTGTTATGCCATTGCATTTTATGGTTGCTATTCCAATCATGTATGGAAGCTTAGACTTATTGAACTGATATGTTTTAATCATATTTTTATGTTCTTTAACTTGGGGGCGGCCCAAGAACGATGGGAGCGATGCGACCGTACCGGGTGCCAGGGGCAAAATCAAAAATAATTTAAATTTGAAATAAGCAATTTATCAATGCTTTCATATGTTAAATAAAAAAATGTGCATTCGTAAAAGCGTAAATGATACGAAAATTGTAACCTTCAAGAACTGTCAAGTTTGGTTTGTAGCTAAATTTTCACAGCCTCCTCTGAATTATGTACAAATCAGACAGACTATAATATATTCAAAAATATAAAAATCAAATTTATGGTCATTTTTTCTCGTGTCCGTAAGTTTTGGTCACATAATTTACGCGGCTGATTTCCTCAGAATATATCAAATTGGAAAACGTCTCCAGGTTGTTGCTCTACGTCGTGTGGCTGCACATTTATTTTGTTTTATGGTGCTTTGTGTATTGTGGTTATTTTCTCGAGTTTATTAATTAGCTCAAAAATAAAAAATCTGGTGTAAAACACGCACACAATTTCCTTTTACAGTGATCTTATAATTAGCCAAAAATTTGATTTTTAATTTTTAAGCATTTGTCTGATATTTAAAAAAATACAAATTCTACAGAAACCTTACAAAATAGAGCGTTAGTTGAAACGAAAATTTTTCTCTACAATTTTAAGCCGAATTCAAAAATGTAAAATAATATACCGGGTGTTCTATTTATAATAGGAGTAATAAAAAAAAAGAAAAAATCTAAAGAAATCCATTTTAGAGGTATTCAATTGGAAAATCGCCTATCTAAAGTTTTTAAAAAATCGTTCGAGTTGTTTTGAAAAAAAAATCGAAAAAATTTGAAAAATCACAAACACCATACTTTCGGGTATGCGATTTTCTTCAAAAGCTTGCTGTCGCATCGAGATAGTACACAAAACTTATATATGAAGTTTCAATGTCATATCTCTTTTCGTTTTGAGATATTCTGTTCACATACAGACACCCAGACAGACAGGCCAATGAACAAAAAACATGGTTTTTGGGTTCAGGGGACTCTAAAACGTGAAGATCTGTTAAAAACTCAATTTCGAATTTTTCGGGTAAATCCAATAAAAATGTGTTATTGCACAATAGAACCTTTAAATAATGCAATTGCATTTATAGCTTCATCTGGTGGCAATAAAATTGTATCAAGACGTTGGCATTTTTATTTTTATATATTTTTAACAAAACTACTTTTTTTAAATAATTACCAACATTCCGAATAAAGTTGTATTTTTTTCTTAACCGACAGTAATTTTAGGGTGGGGGCGTTATGCCGAGATTTCGTACCATCTAGGAAAATTCCTAGGGCTGCCTCTGCTTTAGCTCTAACTTCTAAAGGTCTGGATGTTTCACCGATATAATATTTCCCGCATTCACAGGTAATACAATTCTTTAAATGTTGTTCTTCGTTTAATGGTTTAGTTTTTATAAGAACTGACCGCAAGGTATTCATCGTTTCGAATACCGTCCTAGCATTGAATCTATTTCCAATTCGCCTAATTTTGTGAGATATACCTGGAATATAAGGTATAGTAAGAGTATTATTATATTTTAGAGTGTCATTCTTTTGTATTTGTGTGGCATTGTTTCGTGTATTGAAAATATTCCGAACAAGAGTCTCGGGATGACCATTAACTTTTAAAATATTTATAAT
This sequence comes from Agriotes lineatus, assembly GCA_940337035.1. NCBI lineage: Eukaryota > Metazoa > Arthropoda > Insecta > Coleoptera > Elateridae > Agriotes > Agriotes lineatus. The sequence goes on from OW679203.1 coordinate 59,168,826, forward strand.
AAATTTTATTATTAGTGTAAACAACTTTGGCTCTGTCGTAGATACTTTATACAACACGTGTCTTTATGTTTTTGTGATGGTTGAAGTTAAAATGTAAGTACCTATTAGTGCTTGTGATTAGTGTATCAAGAAAAGGTAACTGATGGTTTTCTATGTTTCTAATACGGCGCCAAAGCGAATTAATACACTTGATTTAGTTACGAAACCCTTTTAGGGTACCAGGGTTTTGCAGAAGAAGAAGAGAAGATTTAGTTACAACTAAAGAAGAGACTTGCCAAAAACTTCCAGAAGACATTAGACAGGAATGCAGGATTAGAAACAAAATTATACCAGAGCGGCCTTACATAATCAGATAAAATATATTCAAAGAAGAAAAACAGTCACTACACACACTAAAAACCTTTAAATATTAAAATTCTACCTGCAGATAAAGGCAACGCCACTGTAGTACTTGACACAACCACATACAACGAAATACTTTTGACACTAATTAGTGAGAAATAATACACTAAACTAAATAAAAATCCAGCTAATACATTAAAAACAAAAATATACAAAACACTTTACAAACCTAGAGAACAATTTACACATTTTGCAAGACGTACATTAACACCATACTACAATAAACCTCCACATTTTTATGGATTACCAGAGATACACAAACCAAATGGACCACTTAGGCTAATAGTTAGTTCTATAGGTTCACTGTGTCACAGTTTAGCCAAATATTTACTTAAAATAATTAATTCTATATCAGAAAACACATAAAGAACACGCCACATTTCCATGAAAAACTTAAAGAAGCAAACATAAACACACAGCACTTAATGGTTAGTTTCGATGTAGTTAGTCTCTTCACTAATGTGCCAGTGGACAAAACACTCAACATAATAAAACATAGGCTACAAAACGGTAACACATTACATACCTACACAAACAACATTCAACATTGATACCGATATGGAACTTTTAACACTATATATTAAAGCAACCTAATTTCAATTAAACAATGAATTTTACTAACAAGATTTCGGGATGGCAATGGGTTCTCCTTATTTATTTGGAAAACTTTGAACAACAATATGTCTACACATACACCAACAAACCAGTAGTTTGGTGGAGATATGTCGATGATATCTGTGCTACATGGCCTCATGATATGGATGAGGTAGAAACGTTTATTGAACATATTAACAGTAAAAAACTTCCATCAAATTGCCATTAGAGACAGAGCAACATAATCAGTTACCTGTTCTTGATACATTAATTACACGCACAATAAATATTTTTGAAACACCACCATACCGTAAGAAAACCAACACTAATAGATACTTACATTTTAGCTCCAACCACCACAAAAACATAAAGACAGGTGTTGTAAAAAGTCTTTACGAAGGGCCAAAGTTGTTTGCTCTAATAATGAAATTTTCAAAAAAGAGATATTTTTTTAAAGATAATGACTATCCAGAGACACTTGTTCGAAACATTTTCAATGTACGAAACAATGCTACACACATACAAAAGAATGACACTCAAAAATAGGCATGTCTAACAAAATTAGATGAATTGGAAATAGATTCAACGTTAGGACGGTATTCAAAAAGATGAATAGCTTGCGGTCAGTTCTTACAAAAACTAAACGGTACAACGAAGAACAACATTTAAAGATTTGTGAATGCCAGAAATATTATATGGGTACAACATCCAAACCTTTGGAAGTTAGGGTTAAAGAACATAAAAATATAGTTAAAACATAGCAAAATACAATGACATAACACAAAGATCTTTTCTAAAGAATCGATGTCAACTAAACGTAAAATTAAAGAAACGGCGTATGTTTTCCTAAAGGAAAAAAATGTAATATTTTTAGACAAGAGCTAGCTGTCGATCCTTCAACAAATATCAGTGTCAAGCAATTCATTGGAGGCTGGTCGTTTCTCAGTCTCAGTGAAAAGCTAAATTTTCTTATTCATTTTTAGTTTTAATTGTTAATCATTGATAACGAGGGCAGATTTTCCCTCGAAAAGTTCGATGTTTAATATTTTTAATTTTTTAGAGGTTATCCGAACATTTGAAAACTGTCAGAATAAAATTATAAGATGTTCAGAACTTAAAATCGGAAAAATAAAATGATTATTGAAAATTCTGAATTTGTTTGCGTCAATCCAAAATATTCTACTTTGCACTGAAACATTTTCACCACCTCGCATCTTTTTACGATTTTTTGTCTTGTGCCATGTTTGTATTCCCCATTACTGAAATCAGGCTGCGTACCATCTACCCTGGCCGGCGTACCCCTACTTAAAAATTAAGACTTAAAGTAAGTTTAACTTATCAAAAACACAGTAAAGAACGCAATATTAAACGTGCCAGAATATTGTTTTTCAACACTTGTAAATTCTTTTTTATATTTAGCTTTACTTCGTAGAGTAATGGTCATCATATAGTTATTCGACGCCTTTTTCATGTTTTTTGCAACACACCAATCATCATTCGTCTATTTTTCTTGTGAAAAGGCTCGTGTTATTAAAATAATGATAGAATACGTAATTGAAAATGGTTCAAAACTTCTCTGGTACCACCGATCCTTGCTACAGAGTTCATAGAGATCTTGCTTCCTATCTGAATCAATACTTCTGAGATATCGATCTCCAATAGTGTGACTCCATTTTTGGTACAGCTTCAAAAATACATAGTTTCAGGCAATCTATTCTTTTTGCATCCAATATCCTCCTACATATTAGTTTCTGTTTAATTTTGTTTTAATTTCTCTTGACTGCCTCGTTTCCTTCATCTGCATCTTCTTCAGCAGTTGTAAACCGTTTCATCTTGTGTTACTTTAATTTTCCAGGAAAATTTGCTTAAATACTTTAATTGGATCCTTATTCCTCTTTCGAGTTTTGCATTCTTTGTTGTAACTCTATGTCTTTGAGTATCAGATGATCTCATATTTAACTACAGTTTATGTTCTTCGCAATGGCGGATCCAAGGGCCTGTTAAAAGTGTATTCAGATAAAAAGTTGACTACTTTGTTTTAATTATAAACAAAACGAACCCATATAGCATCCGCCAGCAATTTAAATTTGAATTTGCTGAAATGCTTCTTCCACATTCTTCCTTTGTTTTTAAATTGCAAAATCCACAAATTGGATCATACCCCCTAGCGTTGGTGGAGGTTTTCATCAATCGACGATGTCGGTTCTGTGACCTGTCTAGTGCCTACCAGTCTCCACTAGAAAATGCAATGAACTGTACCTGGTGCGTAGTGACCTGCGCATTTTGAAATTGTGCTCATAATATAATATTTTCATTGTTTGTTTGAAATTGTACAACTAGTTAGTCAAAATTTAAGGTATTCAAAACCTCGAAAATTTTAATTTTAAAAGTAAGCTCTGGTATGTAAAAAATCAGTTGTGAAAAGAAAACTATTTCACAACCAGTGATGAAGTAGTTAGTTATAAAACCAGTTAGAAAATGCCTCACTTTGTTACAAAATGAGGCATATCCTAACTGGTTTTACAAATTGTTGTTTCAAATTATTCACTTTGTTTTGTTTAATTTTTTAGAATGGTGCCACCTTCTAAAAATCAAAAAAATATTAGACGCTTTTATATAAATACCAAAAACCACCGCCTTTCATGTCAATCAGGATAAGACAGTAGACATTTAAAATCCAGACAAAAACATTTTATTATTAAATATACTTGGCTTATCTATTCGCATATAAAACAAGGGTGTTTTTTGTAAATTTTTCTTGAAATGGAGCACCTAGCTTAAATTGTTTTTTCATGTTCAAAACGTATATCTGGAAAACAGTTGAATTTAGAGGTATGAAGTAACATATCAAAATAAAGCTCATTAGAAGAGCTTCCGGGGGAATCCGAAATTATTAAATTTGCAAATGTTGATAGCCCTGTAGCAGTACGAGTAATACCCCGCTTTTTTCTATTTCTTTATTCAATTGTTTTCTGTTACAGCGGCCGCCTGAAATTCAGCATTTGTTTGCATAAAATTGTTAATATCCCTAAAACAGTTGACGTTGGACCCATACAACTTGACACAAAATTTTCAAGTTACCTATACATAGGACATTTCATTTAAAGAAGTAGCTTGATGCGCTACATTTTTGGAGCCGCCGAGCCGTGTACAATAAAAACTATTTTAGTAATGTGCACCACCTTCGTTCCTACAACTTTTATATACACTATATCTATGTATGTAACTCCCCTAGTTGTAGAAATATTTTACGGCAGGCACAAGCCTCGGCTTTGCCTTGGCTTCTACTTGCCTACCTCAGATGTTAATAGATCCTTACATTCTTTGGTACTTAAATAGCTATTAAACTAGACTTTCTTGCTGAAGAATACATTTTCGTAGTTACTTTGCAAAAAGCTTTTACTTTCAACACTTAAAATATTGAATTTCTATTTGCCATATTTTTCATCTCATTTTTACTAGGTTTTTTCTCCTTTTTAAAAATTCTCTACTATAAAATCTTTTTTGTCAGGATTATAATTTATTAACGTTTTGTAACCGTGTTCTTGAACTGCAGTACACTCCCATATTACTAGTTTCTGAGGAATCAAGAACAATTGGAGGGTTTATCGTAATAATATACATTGTAATGCATAAATATGGTAACCAAATTTCAGGATAGTTAGAGCATATCATAAACTATACGTAAAAAATTTATAATAATTTCAAAAACAATTAAAACATTTATTTGGTTACCCTGGTTGACGGTCAATGAATTTCTATGAACATAAGTTCGCACAGGTGGTTGCGCTAGGACCGAGTTTGGATACAATTGAGGAGCAAAAAACAGTTGTTTGGGTATTTCAATCACATTTGATGCATTAGGTTAATGTATTCTCATCTGATTTAGCCAGTGGTTCTCAAAAGTTTCTACACCAGACCCTAATTCGAGTTTTATCGTTAACTATTACTTTTTAGTGCAATGTACATCTATTGAGGTCAAAATACACTTATTTAATTTAATGATCATACTTATGAATCACCCTGTATTTATGGAAACAGCATAAAAACAATAGAAAATGCTCCGAGTGTGTCCCTTTTTTAATACATAGTTCACAGCCGCGAATTAAGCTTTGTTTAATAAATTTATATTGTGATACGATCTGCAGCTTCTTACATTTTTTAATTAGTAATAATTATTACAGTGATGGCCGTGATAACACATTTCTATTAGTGATCTATTTGTGTCCGTTTCCGTAGAAATGTGAGCAAAAATTTCATCATATTGATACTTCATCATTTACAAGCATGTTTTCAAAAGTGATCTTTCTGAATTTAGAATTTTGTTAATTAGGCAAAAGTAGTGAAATGCTATTGTACAATCCACCACAATGATTTACACTAAATCTATAATGAAATATTAATTTGTGTTCTTAGAGCATGTGGATTGTTTAGGGAATATATTTGTTAAACTTTATCACCCTTAAACGTAAAAAATAATATGTATGTTTACATTTTTCTTAGAATTACAACTATTTTCGTCTGTCAAAAGTTGTAATAACGCTAACGGAGTACACTGTATATACAAACAATAAGCTTTCACCCTTTGTAAAAGATGTGGCCCAAATTAATTGGAACTTAGCACCTTTTATGTTTGTTATAAAACCAGTTTAGTTTCATTTGACAGGAGATGGAGTTTATTTTGTTGTTAAGAGATAGGGTGAGAAGGCCAGGCCATGCCAACTCTTTACAAACATTTGTAGCCTATATTCGTCCCCATCAATGAATACACATTTGTGGTTAAACGTATATTGAATTCTAAGACATATCACAGAGCTATATACACAGTAAATGTGTGCCGTGTTTACGACCTATTATTAAAAATTACAATCATATATGTTTAAATTAACGTAATTCTGAATGCTCGAGTTTGTTATGTTGACCCACTAGCATTGCAGAATTGCAGCGTTGTGCCTTTGACATACGATATACTAAAAGTGCAACGTCTGTTTGTAAATACGGAACTGCTGCTTGTTGCATGTGTCGCTTACATTTAATTGTTATCACGACACAGAAACTTGACAGACATCTTATCTGGCGCAACTTATGCAGTTTTTGTGGGCTAATTGCGTGAACTTTTGTATTTACTATATTACAGTTTATTTCACACTAGTCACTAAAAACCCATGATCAAATTAGTTTGAACACCCTTACATCTATCCCTAACAACAGTCTACAAATTTCTTATTTTAATTTTTGTAATTTAAAAAAGGAGGCACTGTAACATAGCTGTTATAATTGTTAAATAAAAAACATTATGGCAAGTTTTCCATTCAACTTTCGTCATTTATAGTGAACTATCGCGTTGACATTAAATTACAACTACACACTCATCACTGTATTATAAATAAATACATATACCAGGTGTAACAGATCATGGTCCCTGAGAAAAGTAAGTCATGTTTAGTTATATAAAACTGGCCTGACAACATGTAAAGTATATACTTTTTAAATTATATTATAATTTTTGACTTTTGACAAATATATTTAGCTATATAAACGAATTTGTAAAACGCCAAAATCGTAACCGAATTTAAAAGTATACTAGATGTTTTTTCAGGTAGGTTTCACATAAACAAACATGACCTCCTACGGTTACTTTTCCTACAGACCATGAGAAATAGAAATACCTCTACTAGCAAGTTTTCTAGAAAACCATTAATCATAGAAGGTAAAGAAATCTACGTTACCAACATCGGCATGTAGTATAGTATATAGTAGTATAGCACATTGAACCGGAAATATAGTATGATCAAAAATTAATCTCATCTAGTATGGCTGTGGAAGTGCAAACCAATGCCTTTAAAATTGGCTTACAGACTTATAGTTAATTCATACTGTCAAATTGTATTATTAAATATTATTTTGATCTATCTTATTACAATATTACGTATATTGAAATAAATGAATTTGCACGTAAAAGTAATGTAATTGTCCAATAAATAAACTTGCTCCGGTCGAATAGACACTTCATCTTAAATCTAACCTCAAAATTAAATTTATTAGAGCCAGTTTTAAAGGCAGCAATTTGTTCTTTTATAGCCATACTAGATGAGATTAATTTTTGATCATACTTTGGATCAAACTTACTCTAACTTTCAAAATTTAAATTGGCCATGATTGAATCGAACTCTGTAATACAAATTACTTTAGCAGGAATGTTTTCAATATCTCTTACCGGTCACGCAATAACTGTATAAAAATTACACTTCTTTGTTAGTAGTAAAGCTTAAACATTATTAACTAATAATAGATCTGAAGATGTTGGCAGTATCATCCATTTTGATCCAAGCAGTTTCCTATTCATCCAGGGAAAGGGAATCATTTCTTCTTCGCTAAATGACTTGAAAAATTTCCTAATTATGTTTTTCCATGTCTTCGACCGTTGTCAGTCGACGTTGATAAACAATTTCTCTCAGTCTGCTCCATAAGTAGTAATACAAACATGTTAGATCAGGAAAGGGTGCTGGCTATTGGATAAACTCTACCGATCCACCTATCAGGACCGTATTAATCCAAAAGGACTCTAACATTGGGGGCTGGACAACCATCCCGTTAAAAATCACATTTTTCTGAAAACAATGTTAGAGTATTTTCTATGAAATTCGCATACAGTTCTCCATTTAAATTTTGTTAAAGACATAAAGACCATTCCCAATAATACCACACCATATGATAAGACTCCAAACATATTATCGACATTCACATCTGTGTCACTTCATCAGATCATAGAATTTGATGATGGAGACGCTGGTTTTTGTCTGTATCCAGTCAGAAACAACAATCCACTGTGGCAAATCGCATCTTGAAGTTGCACCAAAAATACTTGAAATTAATACTTTCTATTGTCATGCAAAATTCCCCAAACAGGCGTATGGTTTATATCTAAATCCAATGATATTCTGCGTGTTACAGCAAAAACTTCTGGTTGACTACATTTTTTTTTTGGCTGAAGTTGCTTGGTTTCACATATATGTTTGCCAAAGGTTTAAATTACGAGTTTCACTTGGGTACCGCATGCTGTAGAGACGCCCAACAGCGTATTTTGTTTGCCTTAGCCTAGCCCCATTAACACGTTCAAGGACTCTTCTTTGTAAGATGTGATTTTTTAACTCTATAACTACGCCACTTATTTCAAAGTTTGATAGTGGTATTAATATTTAGAGCCCAGCCGGGTGGTTGAGTGGGTTAACAATCTGCTTAGCAACCAGCTGGACATGGGTTCAAATCTGACCGTAGCTGAGAATTTTCTCGAAGCGGAAATGGATTCGAACTCAAATGAGTTAGCTTTAATTTAGGTGTAGGATGGTTGAGTGTGCGTTATGTTTCGATGCGGGGGAGCGTAGTATAAGTCGCGGCTCATTACCTCCGTTGCACTTCCTGCGAAGTATGAATGGTCCTCGACACCGACCGGTAAAATAGTCTATAGATAATAGATGAATGAATTAATTAATATTTAGAAACAACAGCAATTGTTGCTAAATTCATTAAATTTTAATTAAATTCTAAGGCATTTTGTGCTATTATTTTTAATGAAAAACAAAAACAAAGGCCTATACGTTTTCAATGTATTTTTGTCAGGCTTTTGCAGTACCATTTCAGTATATATAAAGATTCCCGAACCGTGCAAATTGAATAGATTTTACACAAATAAGTTGTTTATCCAGCTGCGGATAATTTTAGAATAATATAAATACAATTAAAGGTAAATATAACTTTTAATTTTCTTATGAATATGTCAGCGGATGCACTGCAGAAACATTGCTGGCAATATAATTAAAATCACAGTGTCGCCAACTTTAAATGCATAAAATGTGAGTATAATGGTACACAGGACAACCTAATAAAACAGAATGTATATTGTGTGGTTATATTACTGACAGAAATGTAATTTTTATGTATTAAAATAGGCGTTTTATAGAAAGCCCCGAGATAAGACGAAGGTTCTATAACAGCCAGTCAAATTCGCACTTAAAGCTTCTCTAGGATCAATGTCATGTGCCTGAATCCGAATGCCTATTTAAAATTTACTCCCCTATAAGGAAAACGCTGTTAGTTAATTTAATCCAGTGAGTGATGATTCAAAGTAGACAAGATTACACTGTACCTGGTATTTCGCATGCATAGACCTTGTTCATAACAAACAAACTTTTAAGTCGAAATCGTAATTAACATCATTAATAGGAAGATGTTCCGTCATGCTTTTAGCGGAGATGCCTTGATATGAACCAATAAAACTAAATAGTGTTCTATACGAACATTTATTTTACAATTATGGGTGGCGACATGTTTCGAAAAAAAACTGGTTTCATTTTCAGGCCATAATGATCATTAATATAGGTAGTCGAAACTCATGTTAAAATGAGGTTAGGATTTTTAAACGTTGAAAACGCGATGGAAATTGTATTAAAAATCACACCACATTGGAAAATTAACTAATTAACCAGCAAAATACCTTATAAAGATCGTTGTACTGGTTAATACATCAAAATTTTTCTTTCGCTTTCGACACAGTGACGTACACTATGGCGTCTTTTATCTTTCGGTAAAACCTAATCAACCTGTGTTTTTGATGCTCAAGTTTTATCGAGATAGCTTTAAGAAGATTCAGCTCTCTAGTGACGAAACGGCAAACCATAACCTCAAATCTTAACCTCTGAACTTGTTGCTTTGTTACATTAACCTTAAATAATCTATACGCCAAAATATCGTAGTGCCTATACCGCGCAAGTTTAACGAACAGATTCAGTAGAAGCCCCTCCCACAAACCCTAAATTTGAATATAATATTATTATTGGTATTTCTAAGCCGGTTGTACAGGGTTATTCATTATAAATTACCCACCCCTTATCATCGTTATTATTGCCTATAGAAAAAAAAGTTTTAAATAAAAGTTATGTGGTTATAACTGAATTTTGTTAAAATGCTATCAAAAGTACAGTGGCGTGCATAATTAAGGGGATACAAAAAAGTAATATATTTTTTTAAATGGAACACCCTGTATATTATTAAATTTTTGGAATGATCTTTCTTTCCTGATTTCAAAAATATACCATATGTTACCCCTACCTTATACCGTTTTTGAGTTATTAAACGTCTAATATTATTATTTATTATTATTTTGTATAGTATAACAAGTAAATATTTGGACTTTTTCTTCCTCACTGTAAACCATTTTGATTATTTCATAAAATAAATGTCACTTATCAAACATTAGTTGTCATTTTCATAGCTTACTTTAATAATGTTAACTTTTCCATATTTACAGTAACTACTTTAACTAAGATATTCGACGGTTAATAACTCAAAAACGCTATAATATAGGGGTAACATATAATATATTTTTGAAATCAGGAGAAAAAGATCATTCCAAAAATTTAATAATATACAGGGTGTTCCATTTAAAAAAATATATTACTTTTTTGTATTCCCTTAAACCTGTACGCCACTGTACTTTTGATAGCATTTAAACAAAATTCAGTCATAACCACACAACTTTTATTTAAAACTTTTTTTTCTATAGACAATAATAACGATGATAAGGGGTGGGTAATTTATAATGAATAAACATGTACGTAGCTAGACTTACCTAGGGTGCTTTGATGTCAATTTGATGTATTTATCGTTTACCAAGATACGGACAGATCGTTATCTCCTCTCACTTTAAAGTAGGTACCTTAAAGTGAGAGAAGGACAATGATCAGGGTACAGACAGATCGTTGTCCTTTTCCACACTAAATTACTTGAGAGTGAAAGGGAACAACGATCTGTACAAATACGTCAAATTGACATCAAGACACCCTAGAGTCTAGGGTCTAGGGCCTCGACTGACCAAGAAAGGTTGACTTTCACCATTATATCTAGGTTGGTGTTTGTTTTTATATTTTGTTGTTTTCATTCGATTTAATATCATATAAGATGTTTATTTTCCCGCCCTTTTTAATTTGCTGTGACTTAAAAGCATCATTTCACACACAAAATATTTTTTAATTTCAATTTAAACTTCTGAGTAGGGATAGGCGCGTGACGTGAAAACAGTCGGGTCACGGCGGGTCCCGTCGTGAACGTGAGTAATATTTAAAAATCGGGCCATGAACTTGAGTGAAATTTTCTAAGGCGTGATTCACGTTTTACGTTAAATATTTAGTAACGAATTAAAGACTGCAGGGTGCCCCTCTCCACCGCTGCTCACCCATGTGGAAGATCTAAAGCTGGTGCGGTAGCGCACCTGTGTTGTGTTGTGACCAAGTAGAACTTACTTTCAGTTCCTCGGACGTAAAAGTACTTTTAAACCTAGGAATTAAAAGTGTTGCCTAGCAACATATACCTTCTTGTACTCGTATCAGTAAGGGAAATAGTATATTAAAGTATGAGTGGATAACAAGGTCTTTAAAACACGCGCGAGTTTTCGAGCACGACGGCGTAGCCGGAGTGGTCGAAATAGAGCAAGTGTTTTAAAGACCAGTTATCCACGAATACTTTACGCTATTTTTTATTATACCTGCAATACTGGAAATAAATTACGCACTAAAAACTTAGAAATAATTTTTGTCGTGATAAATCGAGAGGGCATAATAATATTGCTACTATAGTTACGAGAATTATTTACGTTGTTGTCGCGTCCATGTCCGTTGTTGCATTCAGTCGTTTCCTTGACAACCTTTAAAGCTCGGCGAGCTTTAATCGCCTATTTTCGCACGCTCAGGCGTGCTTTAAACGGCGATTCTGATGCAGGTATAATAAAAAATAAATTCCATTGAGAGCTTTTGGTATTAAAAGTAATGTATTTGAGAACGGTTGCAAGAAATATTTTTGCGGAAAATCAGTATTTATCCCTTGTAGTAAGCTTTTGCAGTCAATTTTCATTTATTTATTTTTGAGTCTACTATTCTGATTGCAACATATGACATAAATTATTTTACGTGCAAAACATATTTTATTAATAGAGTTTTTAGTTCTGTTGCGTGTCCTTTATTGATTTTAAATTGTAACATTCTGTTCTATCTAAATTTAAATGATCAAGTAACAGCGCGGGTCACGTCGTGAGAGAATGGTCACGCAGTGGACGTGAGTGAACTTGAGCGTGAACGTGAGTGTTTGAAGCAACTGTGAAACGTACGTGACGTGCGTGGATACTCACTCACGCGCCCCTCTCTACTTTTGAGGTTATCAAGTATAACGGAACAAAGAAATGTTAAATGCAAATTAGTATTGTATTTGGGGCACTCAATTTGGCCACTGCAATTCTTTGACGTTTAATGGTAAAAATACAAGCGTTTCCAGATATATATGTTAGATTATAAGACTTAGATGAGCCTACTTTCTTATCAACTGCTCTTGTTTTCTTATTTGGTACCGATTTGGATTCCAAGTAGCAGTGACTTTTCGTAGTAAATGTTAATAATAGGAGATCGCCGATCTTCAACTTCAGAGACAAAATAATTATGGGTTGGAAAGCATACTTTGCAGATATTGGAGTAAAATCGTGCTGAATTATTAATTATAACCTTCTGCTTTCATAGACAGAATGTTACATCGTTAGCTTAGGGATAATATTAACAAACACGTGATAGCCTGTTAATATTTAATGACTTTATTGTTACAAGTAAGCACGAATAGCCATTTAGCAAAACCCTGTAGTTGGTTCACACCTATGTAAACGGATTTTGCTGAATAGTGTTGTGTAACGTTATCGGAAACTTAGATCGTGGTGTTACCTTACGATTGCAGCACATTCTTCAGCTGATTACCAAATCAAAAGCTTCAAAGTTGTAAAAAAGAGATTTAAGTAACGTCTATTCTTGACATAATGTTTAATAAGGCTGAACGTATTTGTTGTATGCATTTAGATACGCGAATCTTACGTTATCAGATTTGGTCCTGAAGAATTTATATTGTTATTAATATTTATCTCCTACAACTATATAGTTGCTCGTCTTATAAATCTCAATATTTCGATCTTATTTAAACTGGGCATTTTAGGAAAAAACACCACTATATTTTCCACAACAAAGATTCAAATCTCTTCACTGTAGCACTGTACTATTTGAATTTAAAATAATCCAATAATTTTAAAGAACGCGCCTTTGAAATTACAACGCAAATTCAATACAGAAATGCTGTTTGTAAAAAAACCCTTTGCCGAATTTAAAAACGCAATCACGGCGCGTCAAGCGTAATAGAATCAAAAATCAAAAAGAACGTCGCTGGCGAAACTGTATTTATTATTGACTGGCATTATTGCAGATCTGAGTTGCCGACGAAAACAATGGCTGGCTGGCTTATCAGATTACCGGCTGGGCTGAGACTGTTCTGCACAAAAACCTTTGATTGAGGGACAGCAAAGAGCCTATCACGTTACTCGGCTTTGTAATCATTATTTTCAGTTCTACGTTTTAGAACGCGTCGGGTGCTAAACGATTGCTTCACTCATGCCGTAGTTTGAGCTTGAACTCCTGCAAACGTTTAGTGAATTAGTATCAATTAATATTATGTGAATTTTATGAAAAATTACTTGCTTGTATTTTTGAAATATAAACCTTCAGAATAACGACATTTATTTTATGCACGACGCTGCTCCACCTCATTTTGCACTAGAGGTGAAGAGTTAAATAAGCCCACGTTTTTGGGTAAAATTAGTTATTTAGACAATGTTAAGCTAAAATGAATTTCTCTTACTAAATAGGATCATTCAATCGTTCAACAAAGATACAATTCGAGTTAGAGGAAGAATAACGTTAGCAAAATACCAGTTGCTTTGGCGAGGTTTGAAATACTGTACTGTAATATTAAAAACAAAGTTAAAGTTATTTTAAAGAATCTGGTTTAAACAAGAATGGGAATCGTTAAGTGAAATTCGAAGTACTCCTAGTTAGATTCAAAGTAGTTTTTATGAGGCTATATGCTATATGCCCGCTAAACTGACTATTTTACCAATATAATAACTTTGTGAGATTTTTTTTTAATTACGAGTAGAGGAAATTTCTTAATGTCAACTTATAGTGACCTAGCCTCACATTTATTATGCGTTGCAAATTTTAGTAGGCTTAATTTTTAACAATTACATCTGCTGTAACTTATTGATACATCGCCTAAGTGATTTAACGTAAGTAAACAACACCACTGTAAACAAAATACATGCAAAGGGCACCACCAAAAATGTTACTGCGATTTTAGGAAAAAGTACTTGTGAGCTAGGAATTCTGCTTCTGCGACGGATGTTTAGGCCTATATCGTCAAACCAGTATCTCCCTAGACCTCTTGCCCCCCTTTCTTACGGTTAGTCTGCTTTGCAAACCTCCTTAAATTTGCTAATGTGACACCTGTAGGATGCTCTCTGTTCCCAGCTCCGACCTCTGCTTTTGACTCACAGTTAAGGCTCCGCTGTGATGCACAAAGGTTGCTTCCGCACCTGACCTTGTATGGCCTCTGCTTCTTATATTGAATCTCCAACAAATTACTGGAAATGTACACAGAACCAGATGCTCACACCTAGACACGCTTGCTGAGGGGTTAGGAATTATTGCAAACCCCTGCAGCCTATCCACAACACTTTACTAACTTGAAACACTTCGTCAAACTGCAGAAATCTTGGGCTTTGTGTGAAGTCAAACACATATCAACTTTGTGGTGGCCTCACTTGGTACTACATTATTTCGTTTTGTTATATTATTTTAAGCCAAGTGTGATATTTGAATACAATTTCCAATTGAAAATATGACATTCATTGCAATACATATATAACTACATTGGAAGTCAATTTTATGAGGCTCGAAGCAATTAAATCAACATTTAACGAGACAATCCTCATTAGACGTGATTTCCACAGCCGAGGTAACTGAGTACTTAAGGTCTTTATGCTAGATTAGAATTGGTTTAACGACTACTTTTTGGACAGAGAAATCTCTTAAACAAGAAGGTTTTAACAACGCGTAATCGTTTAATAATAATTAACGTATTAAGAGGGGTAACCCAGTCTTAACATTCGAGCCTATTTTTACCACTCGAGCGAGCGCAGCGAAACAAGAGTGGTAACTTAAGTGAGAAATGTTAAGACGGTTTCCCATCGAAATACGTTCATTAGTTTATTGTTCATTGAGGCAATAATTTTGAATCAATAATAATTACTAAAAACTGCTAAATCGAAATCGGACTACCATGAATATGTGTGATGTTGCTATAGTGAATGCATGTTAAATGAGTGGATGCATGTTAAATGTATCTTAACATTTGAGGACGCGAGTGGATGTATGTTAAATGAGTGGATGCATGTTAAATGTATCTTAACATTCGAGGACGCGATCATGTTAAACACTGTTTAACATTCCAATGAACAATAAGATATATTAAATTCCTTTGAAAACGATAAGGTCGTTTCGAAAGCGTTGAAAATAATTTCGTAGAAATAATCTGTAATTTTGACAAGATTGCATTTTAGCCAAATTCAAAGTACAGTTTGTGAGATTTGTAATCATTTTTATGAGACTAAAAACCATTTATAGTTGTTTTAATGAGGTGCAAGTCGTTTAGTAGTAATGGTATAAATGAAATATTAAAGAGTGTTGACAAGAAGATGTCGTTTAAACTACATGTGAAGTATTTTAATGAGATTTAAGCCTTGTTAACAAAATTATTAAAATATAGGTAAATATGATATAAATGTTAGGAGCGTTTAAATAACATTTAAAATCGTTTTAATGAGGTTAGGTCCTTTCAATAGATTTTGATGAGACTGAAAATTGTTCTCTGAATGTCATTTTTTGGCAGTGGTCTATTATATGTTTTATCGGACTTTTTCCACGTCGTGTGATACACCCTAGACAGTGGAAAAAGTCCGATAAAACATACCACTGAAAATTGGGCCAAGTTGTATTAACGAGGTAAAAAATCAATTTTATCTGTCGCCTTGACAAGAAAAAGTTGAGATACTGAGATTTTAAGTGGTTTAAGAAGATTAAAGTCACGTTAGCTATTAATTTTTAAGTGAAAAAACATGTAAACAAGATTCATGTTTGTCTAAACAATATTTAGTGGTTCTAACCAGATAAAAATCGTTTTGATAAAATCTGATTCTCTAAAGTAGGCTTAACTGCTTTGAAAACGGTAAGGGTCGTTTCGATGACGTTTAAAATAAACTGTAAAGTTTAACAAGATTAAATCATTTTAACTTGACTAATAGTACAGTCAATTGGATTGGTGATTATTTTAATCAGACTAATAGTCGTTTAAAGTTGTAGTCAAACCAAAAAATTCGATTTTTTAATATTCGTATTAACGAGTCAAAGGTCATGTTGACCAAACGATGTCGTTTAAACTGAATATCAAATGTTTTAACGAGATCTAAAGCCATGTTAACGCATTTTTTAAATTATAGGAAAATGTGGTACAAATGTTACGGGCAAGTAAATAAGGTTTAAAATCGTTAAGTGGAATTAGAAGAATGTACAATATAAGGTGGTTTTTATGAAGCTAATAGCGATTAAAACAAAATTAAAAAAGATAATGTGGAATAAACGCGATTGTATTGCAGAGATAAGTGAGATTAAGTAGTTTACGCTGGATTAGAATAATTTTAACAATTACTTTTGAAGCATCAAAATCGTTTAATCAAGATTAATAGTCGTTTAAATAATCATTGGCGGCTTTAGCCGTATAACAATAGTTTTAATAAAATATTGTTTAAAATAACTGCATTAAATTACTTTGAAAACAATTAACGTCATTTTAATGGCGTTTAAAGTAATTTTGAGGACATAAATTGTAATTATAATGAGATTAAGTTATTTTAAGCAGGTTAAAAGTGTAGTTAACAAGATAGGTAGTCATTTTGATTACACGAACAGATGATTAGTGTTGTACTAACTAGTTGAAAGTAAATTTTATTACTGAAATTATATTATTATTGCTACTAGTAAGTTATAATTTGTGCTAAAGAGGGGAAATCGTTTAACCTGACAACGATTACTTTTGAAGGAGGATAATCATTTAAACAAGATTAATAGTCGTGTAAAGTATCTTTGGCAGTTTTAACGAGATATCGAGAGCAATAAAGTGTAATCGTATAAAGTACATTAAATTTATTTGAAAAGGATGAAATTTGTGTCAATGGCGTTTAAAACAATTTCAACGAAGTAAACTGTATTTTAACGAAATTAAGTTATTTAAGCAGTTTAAAAGTGCTGTTAACGCGATAGCTAGTCATTTTGATGAGAATAATATTTTTTTTAAGTTATGTTAACGAGATTATTGGGGATTTTCTGAATATTCGCATCAACCATTTAAAAGATATTGAAATTAGATAGAATTATAATTTTAACTGTCACGTTTTAAGCAGAAAAATTATATAAACACTATTGATAGTATTCTAAAGAAGTTTTGGTGGTGTTAAGCATATGAAAATCGTTTTAATAAAATATAATCGTCTAAAGTAGGTCCATTAAATCCTTTTCACAAGGATAATAGTTATTTCACTGGCTCTTATAATAATTTCAACGAAATAAATTGTAATTTTAACGAAATTAAGTTATATTAAGCAAACTAAAACTACAGTCAGCAATATTGATAGTCACTTTGATCAGACTAAAAAACGTTTGGAGTTGTATTGACGCGCTAAAAATCTATTTTATATTGTTGACAAGAAGACTTCATTTAAACTAAAATTATTCTAAACGCTGCTGTTCAAGCAGAAAAATCGTACCATTAGTAGTTGTCGTTTAAAGAATTATTGGTGGTTTTAAGGAAATAATAGTTTAAAGTACAAAATTTCGTTGGAAGCGGTTAAAGTCGTTTCAGTGGCGTTTAAAATAATTTTGACGGAATAGAGGAAAGAGAACAAGTTATATTAAGCAGAATATAAGTACATTTAACCCTACAGTTGAATAAATTTAATTTACCAATTCAAATTTTTTATTCAGTCTTATCTGTGGGTTCAGTTATATTGTAATAAAGTTTCGTTTTACGCTGGTAAAACAATATTTGTTTTACAATTTTGTCGAAGTGTGGCATTAAAAATAGCAAACAAGAAAAATAATCTCTATTTTCTTCTGATGTAGTTTTCTAACTTGAAATTTTCAGCAATTGAATAAAATATCTCGATAGTTTTGCCTATTATTAACACTATTTTCAACAGCTTGAATTCATATGCCTACTCCAAAACTTTTTTTACAATTCCTATATTTATTCATCTTAAACATATTTGTAACTTTAGCATATCATTTGATCCCTCTTTCTACTTTAAATCAAAATACAGCTTTAGCCCCTAGTTATACATAGTACATTTTAGAAAAATGTAAAATGATTACATATTGATCATTTGATCATTGTTGCCTTAATATGTTAAAGTTTTTCTCTGAATGTCATTTTTTGGCAGTGGTCTAGTATGATATGTTTTTCGGACTTTTTCCACTGTCTGGGGTGTAAATCACACAACGTTTCGGGAGTTTTGATCTACTCCCGTCTTCCCGTGTTCTTGGTTAGTCCTGAGAAGGACTGATATTATACGTTTTTTTCTACGTAAATTTGTGCCTCCCCCGGGGTTTGAACCCTGGTGGCGTAGTGGTTAGAATTGCAGACTAGCGATTAGCGGTCCCGGGTTCAAACCCCGGGGGAGTCACAAATTTACGTTAAAAAAAGTATATCAGTCCTTCTCAGGACTAACCAAGAACACCTGAAGACGGGAGTAGGTCAAAACTCCCGAAACGTTGTGTGCTTTACACCCTAGACAGTGGAAAAAGTCCGAAAAACATATCATATGTTAGAGTTTTATAAAATGAATTTTCGCCACAGATTTATGACGTCGATAAATACGTCCTTATCCAATTCTCACTTTAATATAAAAAATCAACAAGTGCACTTAACAAAAAGTTTTGACTACCACAATCGAATTAGCCAAAGGCAAGATAGTTCAACCTAATCCTAGTTCACACCTAAATTCTGCACACACTGCTGGAGTTTCCTATTAGAACACATAAATCCAAGTCGCAAAAAGCTCCGAAATACATAAATCCCAGACGTGAATCTGGCCGATAACGGTTCCATTAAACCCACTTTACACAGCTATCGCACTTGCTAAATCTAGCCTGCTATTGTCGATGCTCAAGAAACTGTTGTTGAGGCAAGTTAAAGATATCCTGTTGAAAAAAGCCGGAACACATTTTAAATAGGGTTTTGTCGACTACTTGTGGTTCGTATGATACGAAAATCACACTTTTCAAGGTTTTTTTTTTAACATTCTCTGCTAAGAAAGTTGTGATAGTTGCACATACTAAATTGCAGTCATTTATAAATGTATAAAATAAGTTATAGTATGGAATTTGTTAATTAAATAAAAAATATTTATAAAATAAACAATTTTCTAGACTGCAAACAAAAGCAATCATCAAATGAAGAATTGAGGTTTGCAAAATCAGCTAACTTGCACCAAGTAATACGCAGATTGTGTACGTCTTTCACTGTCCGAAGCGACTATTATAATTTTGCAAAACCGGTAAGAGATATAAAGGGGAAAATATATTTTCCAGGATATATTACTTTGAATATTTTATAATATCCCTTGTCTAAAAGTTAAGCAGGAACACATACTCTGCATAACAGCATCCTTTTAGGCCATCTGAAATATTTTAAACTAATAAGAGGTCGCGTTCATTTCCTTCTCTCTCTCTATCGATTTATCGCTTAGAATTCAACATAGCGATATTTTGAATTTTAAATTAATTTAACTAAGTTGCTAAACCCGCAACGCGTGAATTACTGCACCAAATATTCGGTAATTCAAAATGATAATGTATTAACAAATGCCATAAATTATGTGCGGATTAATTTTCGAATAGTAAATCAGGTAGATACATTATGCTAATATTTTGATGCTGACGTCAAACTGGGTGTAACTATACGCAAATAGATACACGTCAAACTTATATTTTTATGACAATTCCAAACTAAGGGACGCCTTCAGCGCAAACAATTTTTCACTTCTATAGTATTGGCTAAAACTGTGGCGTCACTGCACTGAAACGCTCTTGCGCCTATATTATGTGAGGTTAGGGGTTACTTCCACTACATTTTATGATTATTTTTTTCTTAGCACTACATGGCTTCAAAAAACTACAATAAAACCTTTTACTATCATTATAAGCTGTTCAATTCACTTAATACTCATCGCCATCGCCATTAAAGCAAGAAAATGATCGAACCTCTCAAAGGCGGCGATTTCGTAATTATTGGTCAGTATTACGATGCAGCAACCATTTCAGCCACATTTATTAGATAATTAAGTTTTTGTTAATCAAACGACTCAAAGCTACATCACGCATATTTTTGTAATTTAACGTGAAGCATACTGCAACGCTGCATTCATTTAGTGTCACATAGTTGGAATTCATAATGCAAACACATCAAATGGAAAGCTCACTAAGCTTTGACTATGTCATTTCAATTAAAACCAAAATTTGTTACTGCGTCAGTTCTCTAAATGAATTATTCTATATGCGCATTTTTTTCGATTGCAACATTGTTTATTTTACAGTATCATCAGAACAATGCTGTGAAAATTGGGTTAACAATTAATTCCAAGCTTTTTTAAAACTCGGAATAGCAGATGAAATCAGACATGTTCGTTTTAAATGAGAAAATATTTTCTTTTATAAATTAATACAGTAAATGCGTTGCTACATCATTCGGTTTCTACTGTTGTCATTTTTTCCACCAATGTAAATCCATAGAATTCTTTTAGAAGTTTTGACTTCTCGCCCCTTTCCTTACAGAAGCTTCCAAGTTGGATGGGACGAATAACAACACCGTCTTCAGTCTTCTCTTGTGCCAATTTCCTGTTTCCCCTTGGTGCGATTTTCTTCAAATTATTGGTGAGCGATGACACCGTATGAAGCTCTTGTGTGAAAGTAAAGCTTCATCTTGACTCATCCAGAACAGGCATAGCCAAATAATTCTTGGTGATGTCACCTCTTATTGATTCCTTACCAATTGAGGACCTTTGCGCTTTTTCGTTCTTGCAAGCTTTGTAGGTAAACGTCGCCTTAAAGGCAAGAGTATCTGATTCAAAGACCTTGGAATGGGTCTCCACTGATTAGTATCAGTAAATTGTCGTGTTGTTGATTTAAATTGCTTAACAGCTGGTGCTTTATCAGGAAATAATGGCTATTGCTAAACCAAACGTTGTTAATTAATAATATAAAAACTACAGCGATTGCTCAGTCATGTACGCATTTATCAATCAAACAAACTAGAATAATTATGAGTGACATATTTATATTTAAACAATATCAAAAATAAACCAGAATAACGATCCTGTCTACGCGAACATTCAGCTGCATGAAAGTGTTACTTAAACGTGGTACTTTACGAGCTTTATTTGGCCGAGTAAACTAATACTCACGCGGAGAAGTGACGCTTGACAATGTTTGTAGGCTAAGTTCAAATATATCTCCTGGTTTGAGATGCGAGGTGATGCTAATTGCGCAGATTTTAAACGGAAAAATCACCGACCTTTACTAATAGCGTACGGATACGCAAATACACGTGCCTGCTCCTGAGGTAGACTTCCTTACGTTGCTTGACGGCGTGAATTCCTCCCTTTAAATCTTAAAGCTGCTAGGTGGAAATTCTGTCGGCTTATATTCATAATTGTTTGCTATCTAGAGATCGCAACATTGCGCAGGAATTTGACTCTAACTAATTTGCTGTAGGCGTAATTTCAACGCCTAGAATGCATCTTTTGGACGTTGGCCCAATTCATCCGCCCAGATGCTCGAAATGCACACTGTAGGTGTCACACCGTGAATAAATCATTTTCGCATTCTGAACAGTCCAAATGCGTTTACAAGCTAAAAACTCCACTTTCGTCAGATTTTTAAAATTACTATACAAGCGAAAACTCAGCGTATTCTGCCGGATGCACTCCTCTTGGAGTCTAAGTTTATCTTATTTGAATTAAAATAAACGAAACGGATAGACATATCTAACTATCAAAAATTGCACAAACGTGCCAATTGGCTGTGTATTGAAATAATATTAATTAATGTTACTGGGCTTAGGTGTAGCTGGGCCAAATACCGTTTCAAATTCTACCACCAGCTCGCTCACTTTATTACGAACAGGTGTTCTCGCTCAAGCATAATCACCAACTCACACACCACTCATGTCGGGGTGACCACGATTTTCTGAATAGTAGGAGTCGTCTAACCGTTCTTAAGCTTTATTCGATAAAATTTTATGTGATTGAGTTTTATTACTAAAAATGACAGACCTACGTGCCATTAATTTATTTTTAACAGATTACACTCCGCAGCAGTGTGATCTATTATATGGAAGACGTCCCTTATATTGCTATGATAAATGATGCGTAAATTTTCGTCTCTAATGATAACCGGGAGTCGGCTAGAAGCCTTATTCGTAAAACACTCGACTTACTAAACGTATTAGCTTCTTTGCAAGCTTCAATATGACGAGAAAATTGAATATTATGGAATAGCTCATTTCCATTTTGATGAAAGTACATCAACCGACCGAAGTGAATTGTTTTCCAGATCGCACGAAAATATGATAAGGAAAACATTCTGGACGAATAAAGCCGGGAAAATGAATTTCTAATGTTTATAACAGCCAAGACCTTTTATTATTATGGACGAGCCGTTTTAAATAAAAATTGATGGTTCCAGCATGTACTCTAAGCGAAAGAATTTTATAAACCTTCAAATTTTAAAAATATAATGTTTGTGGTTAGTTTCTATAGAATAAGTAGAATCAGTGCTGCAACACGAACAATGGAGCAGCGTTCGCCAAAAAGTAATAAAGTTTCTCAAGAAAAACTGCCCTGAATTCAATTCCAGACGTTGCTGTCATATATGCCTTTAATAACGACCAATCAATAATTAACTAAGAAACGAGATTTCTCAACTGCTGCAGAACAACGAAAGAATGAGTTTTTATCTTTTGTGCTTCTTAGTAGATTTGTCTTTCTATGTGTTATGCAGGCTATAACAATAACGTTGCCTTGCCACAATACTCTACTGCAACCTGTCACAACTAGAGATGCTAAACCACATTACAAATTACATTTTGGTTTGTACAACTTATAAGATTCATGACATCGAAAATAAAATGCCTAATTTGAAAATGAATTGAAATCATTTTGATCATTAAGCCATTAAGTAAATGTTCTTAATTAGGTTATCACTCGCATGTTTAAATTATTTAATTTTTTCATTAACGCTGTAACACCAACTGATTAAGGTTCTATTACGTAAATGCATGTTGCTATGAAACATAACGCATGAGTTATTCACTTATTTACACAACTGATTGAAATTGCTTGTATATTTTTCAATTAATTATTCTGCTGTTAGTTTATCGCAATGCGCCATTATCGACGATTGTGTAATATATTAATTTCCCATTGTATACGTCGTCGTCGACCATTTTTACAAATTTACAATTTTTGTCGCAACCTCTCCACCAGTCCCGACCAAATCATATGAAAGGCTTCACGAAGCTGCACTTTTTTAAAGACAGCAACCGATTTCACGATAAAGGAGAGTTCTCAAATTAAGAAAAGTGGAGTATGTCACTCCGGATGGATATAATATGATAGTGTGGTTGCCAAGAGTAAATATCTGCTAAAAAATCAGGAAGCTGCTCTGAACTTGTAATGTTCTCGGGCTGAAACTGACTTCAAATAGCATACACAAGAAAGCCAATTTGTTTAGGCAAGTATATTGACTTTAAACACAGGTAAAAACGTAAAAATTATAAAACCAAATAGGATTAACCAATAAAACAACCTACGTGCGATATAGCTTCGGCTACTCGCATCTACAATTAAAACATACATAAAATAGCATAAAACTGGACGTGAAAAGAACGTGTCTTTAAAAGTGCAACCTTAAAAATGCTTGAAGCCGGTACTTGTCTGAGTCCGACCCTGTTCATAATCACATTTATTAAAACACACAAGCTCATTTTTTAAGCGCTATTCCAACCCAGCATGATGCGTAATAGCAAACATTTTCTGCATCCCATTTGCCTTGATTTTGGGTCATAAAAAATTCGGAGTCGCGCATTCGGATTGTCATCGAATTGCGCCATCCAAAGCATAAACTAATGATGCGTGGAAAGTTACCACACTTAATGCTGCGAGGAAGTCTCTTCCTCTCGCTCTGCTGCTCCAACGACTGCTGACATATCATCATCACAATGGACGCAACAAATGTACCTTTCGCTGTGACCTAAATGTGCGTACTCACCTCGTACACGGTGAACATGGCGTTTACGCAACATATGAAGGCTGTTTTGATGCATCCTAAACTTAAGAGCAGCAAATCACTTACTGCACAAATTCCCGCCGCTTCTAGGTATTTCGCCTTTGAACGATCTCGCACATGCACTCATGAGTCGCGGATACTTCCGCCTGCAACTAAGGTAAACCTATGCCTGCCTTGTTTTCCGTAAAATCTGTTTAAGTTGAAAATCCCCTTGTCCAGCGAGCAGGCTTGGGCGTTGCGTTTATCGCTGCATACACGCAAATATATCCGATGTACTTGCAGGGTTAAATCCGCTCATTTAGGATTATGCTAGAATACATTTGATTAAATCTAATTTACATAAAAGTATATACAAATAGTTGTCTCGAACTTTAAACATGAAAACGAACCATACAGGCGAGGGATACCGTTTCACATTTAACCGATCATTCGTTTAAGTTACTCAGCTTCTCAAATAATTACTTATGCAAGCAGTTGCACGTAAAATTTCAGGAAAATATTTGAAATGTCAATGCTGTGGTATGAAACTGTGCTCATGTCAACTAGGGCTCGAAGCTTCGAATCGATTTCGGGCACTTTCAATTAAGCAATTAATTGGTAAATGGTAAAGATGCTAAGCAATGGAGTTTCGTAACAATAATCAAACAACGCAGATTAGATTTTCCTTGCTATAGATAGTTTCCTTTTGAGGCCCTTTTTTAACCCTTGCACGGTTAGAACCTTACTACCTTTATGCTAATTTTTACAGAATGTAACCAATTGGGGCTTTCCTGCACAGGTCGTTTGCTTTCATATTTTCGCCGGAACTCAACTGCAGAAATTTCGAGAAACGAGGTCAACTATATTTCAGGCGCGCTTAGAATATTAAATAATCTCGCCAGAGTACCACACTTTGCGTAATTACAAAGCTTATTGTCGACTTTGCACACATGTTGTAGACCCAGGGGAGTTGCTTTCTAATTGCGTGTCAGGATTTCTAAAGCGATTTGTAAAGAAGTTTCCTACGTCTGGTGTGTAGGAGAAATGTATATGGGCGCCACTTTGCTAATTTTCTCGTAAATAACAGTTCTAACATAAGATGTTGGTAAAAGTTAAGCTCCGTAAAAAGCTTTAAGAACTCAAAAACTTGAAAAAGTAAAAATATGTATAAAGCACTTAGTTTTCTAAACATATCCACGACTGGAAAATGGCTAGAAGCTACTTGTCACCCGTAATATTGCAGTAGAAGTACCGATCGAAAATCAATATTGGTACAGAGACATCATAAATGATTAAAGAGCACGTGGTCAGTGACATTTGGTGATTTAGTTAATTTAATATTCTAACGTTGAACGCAAGCACCGATTTAACATTTCGGGGCATTGACGTTCATGGTCCTTTTGAATTATTACGTTATGTATTAAGTTACTAACTTAAATCGCATCAATAACAGCTCTCTTCAGAGCTAAGTTACATACCTTTGAATTGCTTCGGGTAAGTTGATTCCTATAATATGTCGATTATTTAATGTGTACCACGCCACTGCTACTGTCAGATTTATTTTTAAACGCGGTTTCCTATCGTGATAAATGGGTTGCCTATCTTAAGCAGGCACGTGGTCTTCATTCTGCCACGATGTCTTTGCAGAATTTAAAATAACTAGATATAACCAATACAAATGCTGCTTACATGTCTTTTTTACTCCTCACTGTTCTATTTATGCATTACAGTAGGTTGTAATACTCAGCGAAACAATGATTTATTATTACAGCACAATTGAGCCCTATAAACATTGCATTTAGAGTACGCTTGTAACTGTATAGGCTTCGAAGAACACATTGTACAATGTGTCTTGATATTGGGAAAAACAACAAAATGTACACCAAGATTGCCTAATCTTATTTCATCGGTGGCACTATACTTGTATCTTCTCGTCTTTTTCGAAAGCTTTGCTTTGCATAATTAGACCTTTCCTTATTTCTAGACCTCTGAAAATCCTCACTTGGCTTCAAAATACACGAAGTTGCAGTGCGCTGTGAAGAAAATATAAGTCAGATTCCAAAAAATATTCGTAATATTATATACAAGCGAGTCAGCCTTGCAGCTGTGATTTTCAAAACAGTTCTTAATAATTATACTTGGTTAGTCAATTGGTTTGCAAAAATATTAACAGATTGGTTCAGAGCGCCGTAGGCATTACTGCACTGCGAACACAGATATGCGCAAAACCTATTTCACAATAGCAACTACATAGAAACACGTTAATTGACATCTACAACAAGTGCAAAGTATTCCAGCACATTACGACATACTTAAATTGACGGTAAATAGCACAGTTAATATTAAATAATAAACCATAGATGACTTTGCTGGTTGTATCCAACTAAATGGGGCGAAAATGCAAGCGGTTCATCATCGGGGCTGAGCGGTAAGTTCGCCGGGTCGTGGTTTCCATGCCGCCAATAGTAATCCATAAAAGCGGGCTCGCTCCAGGACGTCAACAGGGAAAGTTGAGTGGTTCATACGCTAGGTAAAAAAACTTTCCCAAAGCTTGGTCAGCGGGACGCTAATGAGTTGATAGCGGGTGTTACACGATTTTCTACGAGCATTTAGCGCCCATCTACACGCAGAACACGGACAGTTTTTTCTATGAATGAACAATAGTAATTCCAGTAAATCCAATCACAGATCGATATCAAATATCGGCGGTATTTCAAGATGAAATTCGAAATTTCAAAGTTAGTAGCCTGCATTTTGGCGAAGCTGGGGAGATACTACAATCGTCGTAAATTTGCGAAAACGGCACGGTAAGGTTTTACTCACACCATTAATACAAAGGCATTTACCTTGTCAATTTTAAAAATGAACGGCCCCGTCCAGTGCCTAACCACCGCTGAATTCCCAAAACATGCTCTCTGCTTGATGTTTGCTGGTCACCTATTGAAACTGAACTCAAGCATTATTTTCTAAAAATTTGTACTAATATTTTACATAATAAGCAGACTGTTGTGGGCTGTATATAATCAAATAGGGCGGGTCTTGAATAATTTAGAAAAAAGAAAAAACCTTCAATTCAGATAGCTTACCTAGCGATTTGGGTACGGCATAGCGAAGATACAGTGGGTGTTGGAATATTAACAATGTATCATTTAGCCCCTAAACCGGAATAAAAAGCACGTAATAATACAAAATACTTAAATTGGCAACCGAGATTGCTTTGGGTGCAAACGAGGACAGACTGCGCTGCGACGTGTGTATATGTTAAAACACGTGCATTACGATTGTTGTTCCTCCCAAATTTCTACATAGAACATAATAGAATTCAATTATTCATTCCGCTACAAAGATATCTTAGGGAAAAGTGGAAATTTAGCTTTGGACTTGGGTTATTCTCTTATATTTTGATTTTTTGCGTAATATTTTATAAATATATATAAAACCATTGCTAGATTATTGAAAAACTTCGGGAAAACAAAAAAATACTAAACCTCCCATGCAATTCTTTAAAGGTAATGGTTTACTATCAACGCACTTTTCATTTTATTAGCTTCTAATAATAAATATCTTGCGGCCTTTGTTAACCTTAATCACACCTGTTGCTTTTCCACCTTCAAGCAATCTGCAATCAGATGTGCTGTATTTGGTAAGGTACTTGTGTTTATAGAACTGAATAAGTGCAGGGAGCAATTCCCCTGTTTCGAAATTGTACCGCAACATAAGACATACAAAATTCGTTCGAAACCTTTCTTGTTTTCATGTAAGTATTGACTCGAGATAAACGAATAAAAAAGAAGAGTTTTTCTATTGTTTTTACTAAACATTGAGATCTCCATATTGTATTGCTTAACTTTGCAACATCTTCTAACGAGAAAGGGCACTATAAATTTCAGCATCGAGGTATTTTGAAAACTATTGTACATAAAAGCATACTTACTGGGTATGAAATATGTAGAAAAGAATGAATAAACTTTTAGTGAAAGAATTGCCCCAATTGATTTATTGCTGTACAAAATACGATTTATTTTCCGCCGCTTGTTTTGAGTTATACGCGTGTTGCGCCTCGCCAAGCACTGATTTTCACCACGTAGCCCAGGAACTTGTTAGACCACTACAAAAGATACTTTATACAACACTTTTCTCTTCAAGGTCTTGTGGTTCCCCTTCAGTGCCCCTTCAAGCTTCACATTTGCCGACTTGTTATATGTTATATCTCGGTAACCAATGGTCGTAACGATGTTTCTTGGCTTTAACCTAAAAGTATGTGCTAGAAATTTTTTTTTTATTCAAATCTGCACCAATATTCAATTTTTTCCTAATTTTAATTAAATCTAAAAAATATATTTTAATTTTAAAATTCCAAGTTTTGTTTTATCTATGTATCGTGTATAAAAATGACAAACTAGGTTACAATACCATATAGTTCTTATTATTAACAGTATGTACAAGTGAGTGGTGACATGACAATCCATTACAGTGCTCACACATTGCAAAGCAACTCAAACTCGCAATTATTTCCACATCCTGACACAGCTGCAGAATACAAGTCGTTTTCTATCTTCCATTGTCAGTAAGTTGCTAAATGTTTATTTCATAGCGATGTTTGAACATGCATATAAATTCTCAGACGATGCATCGCATATGATGGGTATGCGTATGTGTTCGATGTGGGAGTTTCACAAAAAAATTATCTTTATGCGGGCGTAGGTTGAGGTTGTGAAACGGAAATAGCGATCTTAGTTCAATGCCGTTGAGATTTTCCAACCTCTAAAACTGAAAATTATTGAATTGATATAAACCTGAAGGTGAGAGCAAAGTGAACATTTTTATTGGTGCAGAAACCCCTCTAGTAGAATTGTTTATCAGTGAGGTAATTTTTATTTTTTCTTGAATGGGATGACTAAATACCTAAACTTGAACAAAGCTCGCTACGTCCGCTAGACAATACTAACTAAAAAGTCAACATTAAGGAAATTTTTTTAATTGACGAAACTTCTTCACGCTGCAAACGCGCTTCATCAGGATCTGAGAATTTATTTGCAAATACAAAGGCCTCCGTCGCCAGGAAATAAACTTCTAGCAACTGAATGAAGATTGAAGATCAAATACGTATATATATATATATAAGGAATTGAACAAAAGAAGAAAGCATTGGCACTTGTTTCTAGTTCAGTGTTTCTTGCCTCGCATATACTTCTACGGCTCGTAGCTTGCAGCTGTAAGTCAGGATGTGGAAATAATAGAGAATGCAAAAAATAAGGCTTGAGTTACTCCGTAATGTGTGAGCACTGCAATAGGATGTCATGTCACCACTCATCTGTCTTTTTGGAAGCTCTACTTTTGGCGAGTAACTGTATTTATTGTAAATTTTTACTGTATATACTGTAAATAGTTAATATTGTATGGCATTGTAACCTATTTTGTAATTTTTAAAAAAGTAATCTGGGCGCAGGCTTAAATAAAAACATTTTCCTAGCACATTCTGTTACAATAAAGCCAAAAAATCATCGTTACGACCATTGGTTACCGACATATAAAGCAGTTTTCTAAATTCTGCGAATATAAAATTCGAAGAAAACCACAAGGAAGAGGGGCGGGAAGTTTTATTCCCAACGTCATCTCTGTATTTCCTGGGCTACGTAGTCAAATCAGTGCTTGGCGAGACGCAACACGCGTATAACCCAAAACATGCAGCAATACAGGTAATTCTTTTACTAAAAATTTCTTTTCACATTCCTTAAGCTGGAAGCATGTCAAAAAGCCTGGATACTGAAATAAATACCGCGCTTTCCTGGTACGGTACATTTGTTAAAAATAATTTCGAGATTAATTCGATATCTTCTGACTGTAGAAATAATACGATTTCCACTAGTTTAAAAATCATGGAGAAATATAAAAAATTAGCTTGGAAATAGGATGTACGCAAAAAATTGATCAATTTTCAGTAATAAAAAAAATTGGATTTTTTTCATTTTTTTACAGTCGCCAACAGCATGGAGCCCTACAGATTTATATCTGTAAGGTCATTCCAGACAGCGAACATCTTTTAAAAATATATCTTAGAGTGCACACCCTCTCATTTTAAAAGCGTCTTTTGAGAGGACAGAAGGCGTCTAAAAACGCAGTTTATAATACCAAATGAAATCCACTTACCATCAACCTCGCTAACAAATTTCTCGATAGCTTCGAGCGTATTCTTATTGAATTGAAGCCGTAACGATGTATTGTGTACGCAGCGGTACTGCTGCGTAAAATAAGTCTAAATACGCTTCAGCTATTATAGCTGCTATCAATAATATTGCGTATTCCGCACAAGTAAGAGACTCGCAGGTTGTTTACGAAAGAATATATCCCTTAGGGTTTAAATGTCTGGAATACGAGTATGACTACACACAAATCTGGCAAGTTTTTGCAGTCGATGTCGTCGGGAGCTATAATTAAATGCCGCCTTTTTAATGCCCTCTTGATAAACGTGAATTTCAATTAAGGCCACCGGGAAATTCTTTGTAATGAAGTAAAACGGTTTAAGCTTGTTAGGGGTACAGTCGCCAGGCAACTCAAAGAAATTTTATTTTCCGAAAATAAAAATTATGCTCGTTAAGTATGCAAGTCTTGTCAGTCGAATATATGGTTAAAATTTGCAGTAACTGTATAATTTTCCCTAAAAACTTTAATATGTTCTTCCAAAACTCGTAAAATCTACATATTGCATGTAGCATGTGCGAAATGGCAGTTTAAATGATCTACCATGGTAGCTACCCTACAGCTTTAGCTGTGCCAATTAAAATTTGCCTTAATAATGTATGTCTGCTATCACGATGCCGACATTTTGTAATAATTACCGTTAGCACCATTCCTGTAACACTATTTCTATGTTGTATTTTGTTACATTTAAAAAAATAAGAATTATATAAATAACGCTTTACGCTTGATGATTTTATTTACATAAACTCATCCTTTAAATTCAAAATTACAATATAATGTTGATAAGGGAATACAAACACAACATTTTTAAGCTAATTTGCTTCCTGAAAATCTTTATTGATTAACCGCAGAACAGCAGTAAGGCCTTATTGTTTCAAGTAGTTTTTTTAGGGTGAATAAGCTTCACCTACCAGATGTAGAACGTTCAATTACTCACTAAAAACTTTGCAGCTTTATTTATATTATACATCAGATACTAAAATGTGGTTTTCGAATTCTGAAGTGATGTGCAACGTGTCGCACGGTAAGATTTATATGAAATTTAACTTTTTCAATAACCTACAGCATCTGTTTATTGGCCTGAATCCGCGATAGCATATTGTGTACATATCTACGATCCATCGTAAAAGAATCCTCGGAATAGTCGCGACAGATTTTGCAACTGGTCTCAATAAAATTACGTATTCAGTACAGATTTAGATATATAAAACCCACCAGTTGTTTACGAAAGAACCTGTCATTCTAAAATATAAATGGTTGTAATGCGAGTACATCAACAAACGAATTTGTCAATATTGTCGGAGATTTTAATTAAGCGCCTCCTTTTTAATGCCTTTTCGGTGAACATTTCAATTAAGGCCGCAGGGAAATTCTTTGTAATGAAGTAAAACGGTTTAAGCTTGTTAGTGCTGCAAGCTCCAGACATCGCAAAGAAAATTTTATTTGCCGAAAATAAAAATCATGCCTGTTAAAGGGTGCAACTACGTAAAACTGTGGCAGAAATTTACTTATTTAGGCGTTATGGGTATACACAGGATGTTCTATCATTAATGGCATTAAATGGGAACCTTCTTTATTATTACAGTTAGAAAAAAGTAATTCCCTCATTGTGCTAGTAAATATAGTGCTAAATATGCGTACGCAGATAGTATCTTCTTTTTATAAGCCTTTTGCATTTCTAATAGCTACGCGTTTAGGAATTGGAAATGTTCGAAAAAGGTTTTAATTTGGCAAAATATGGACGGTAACACTTGCCCAAACACCTAAATTCAAGGAACGATAACGCTCACATTACACACAAAGCCTTTGCTTGACGATCCCTAACCAACTAAAGATTGGCTACTTAAACTAACCTGCCGCAATTAATTCCAACCTCCTGTTTCGTACATAAAAAGCAGTGGCGGCGTTAATTATCCAACTAACCTAACAACCTCCACGCAATAGCCGGTTACATCGCATACCATGGTAACTATTAAACTGGTGTCGTTTAGAACTTGCTTATATAATATAGCATAAGTAGGTGTAGAAATATAAAAAATTCCTAGCCGCTTCAATATCTTGACTGCAATACAACACAATAGAAGTTTGGAACTTAGAAGTTAGACAAATGTGGTCTGCAACTTTAAAATTTTAGATTGTGTCTTATTCATTTTTTTGTGTTTTCCAGACAATGATCAATTTTTCATATCCTTAACGAACTTAGACAAACATTCTTGATTATCAATACAAAATGGCAAAATCCGATGCATTGTTTGTGGTACATGCTAAGAGGTGTAACTGAAAATGGACAACTAGTTACAGTTATAGTAAATGCGTAAAAGCTGCGAAATATGCAACTCAGCCCTTTTTTTCGGGTGTTATCAAGAACTTTATCAATTACATCGGTAAATTAGAATTAATTGAAACACAGCTGGATGTCGTTATATTCGAAAGCCACCAATAACAGTGTCGCTTCATATGAAAACGATGCCGTCAGCGCCGGCTAACAAACCGTAAAACTAACGACAACCGCTTTAACTCTACTTTAGTAATGTCACCTTGAACCTAGATTGAGCTAGACCTACACAGGGACATTTAAAATCTGTCACCAAATTAAAAGTTTGCCATTAACTTTGGTGACTTTGACAGAGATTTGATTAATGGCTCTAACTAATTCTGTTTTTACTAAATGACTATTAATCGTAGCGCTTCAGGTTTTTGCCAACGCTAAATTGCATGTCTTAATAACAACTTGCGTGGAATACATCTCCACTTTCCTACGCCATTAATTTTCGGCTTCCCTCTCCTCTGCCACCCAATTTTAAATTGAAATTCACGAATATTTTTTCGACCTTACAACTTATATTAAATGGGTAGCGACACACGTTACGCTATTAACACAAATAATTACATTTTTCAGATCTGTAGCTCTAAGGATAGGAAACCATTTTCAGTAAAATTTAAAACTGAAATTTTACAACGAAACACGACTTCTACTACAACGAAAACATCAATGTTTTTTTAAACTTATGAATATTAGAGCGATTCACTAACGGTAATTTTTATGGATTAGGCCGTTAAGGAATCTACTGCATCTGTCTAATGTATTTTTATGGCAGTACTCTACCTTTTATTGGTTACGAACAGAGTTTCAAAATCTTCATAAAACACAATTTAGCGTTACAAATTTATCTTTATCAATTATAATACTGCGTTCCAGAGATGGCATCTTTTCTAATTTATTACCTGTAAATTCTCGCTTACGACATGAAACAAGCTTAGTTTGGTAGTTTAGTGGCCAGGAGGACGTCGTAATCTGAAATAAATGGTCTTGCTTGCGATAGTCAAAATAATTGTATCTCGTTTATCTTAGGGCATCATTATGGTATTTCGGATGCCAGTAATGGACCATGAAAAACCCTCTCGAAAATGGAGAATAGTGTGCAGAACCCACATTCGAGATTTGGAACTTACCGTGATCTCCAACATAGTTTATATAACTTAAAAATACGCGGAACTACACTGCCCTTTACAAAATAAAAGCATATAATACATTTAAAGACTATATTTACATAACATCCATAAAATTAGGTTTAAGGTCAGCTTTGCAGCTATGATCGGAATAAATCAGGATACCCAAAAGAACTCCTACGGGGACTATCTGATTGTCATGATAAGCAAAACTTTTATGTGTTCGCCTGAGGAAAAATTCTACGGGGGAAACTGGTGTGGAAATCTGAAGGCGTTACTGCACTACGAACGGGGATATGCCTAAAACTTATTTCACCACAGCAAACTTATGAACACATACAAAAATGGATAGCAATCTACATATGCAAACTTAACTTGGATAAAGTTGGGGAAAAATGGAAACAATAATTGTTATATATTGTAAAAGTCGTTTTCATGTCATCGTATTACAGTTGCGGTTTTATTGTAATAATTAATTGTTAATTGAAAGACATAATTACAATAAAATCAATAAATAGCCAGCACTATATTAACGTTGTTGTTTCTATTCTTTTGTTGGCAATAGTACATACCACGTATTTACCGTGTCACGATAAGTTACACAGGTAATATACAGTCGCATATACAGTTCATGTTTGACAACGAATGGATGTGAAAATCCAATAAAACTCACGATTCTGAGCGTTGCGCTAAATATTGGCCTGGCGATGTTTTGGTCGCCGCCAAAGTTGAACGATGCAGGCGGGCTCGCAAATGGAACTGGTTGTTGGAAAACAGATCAAAATGAATAGCATAAGAAGGATAATCGATAAAGGTTATATACGTTATTAATATTAGTACGACATAATCGAATCTTCATGCAATATTTAAATCCAGCACACAAGTTCGCTTAATACGGTCCTGGCTCGTCGCAGTTCGAAATCAGCTGAAGCGGGGTGTCAACAGGAAGTCGCAGCGCTTTGTCCTGATTCTGCGAATTTATCAAGTACGAGCACGTGACCGTTTGGCGCGTAATTTGCCCTTTTCATTTATTGCACAATGCGTTGTAACAACAGTTAATTATTTATTACGGCTTTGGGTTTTTGCAATGTTCTTGGGCCATACATTCACCCACAAAGTGTAATTACAGTATATAAACTTGCCTTTATTTCATAGCAAGGTGTCCAGCAGTTTAGCTCCGGGTGTTGACAAAGTCGACTAGCTTTCCCCGAAGCTCGAACGGCAGCACGAATTGCAGCTTCTGGCTATAAATTGCAGCTGAGTCTCGGAGATGCTTTCTCAAACTCGCACTTGTAATACGTCGCGTAGTGCCCCTTTGGTTTTTGGTGCGACACGCACAGCTCGCTTGTTGGCACGGCACTGCCTCTTCGCTTCTCTAAGCCCGCACAGAACTTGTTTTGTTCTGTTAATAACGGCACTGAACAACTAAAT
Organism: Agriotes lineatus; assembly: GCA_940337035.1. Classification (NCBI taxonomy): domain Eukaryota; kingdom Metazoa; phylum Arthropoda; class Insecta; order Coleoptera; family Elateridae; genus Agriotes; species Agriotes lineatus. The sequence goes on from OW679203.1 coordinate 59,204,195, forward strand.
CAGTTGGTTTGCTCGTACAAACTCAAGAGCGATACTAGAGGTCTTAAATGCACAATACGTTTTAGCCTAATTATTACATTGTAAGAAATACGGTTTAGTTCTATTCCTAGCAGAATACGGGTTAAATACCAGGGTGATTATTAACTGCGAAGGTGCCACGAACTGGACCATTATAAGTTATATTGTAATTATTGGCAAGAACTGAAAAAGAAGTGGAGATAATGTTTGGAAGGGTGATGAAAATACTGAAGGGTACGGATTGAAAATTAATGAATAGAAAATAATGTGGATAGAAGTGAAACGGAGTGAGTATTTAATTGGAAGGTACATACAGTCTTGAGAGTAGTATGGAGTTTGTGCAAGTAATGATAACGAGAACGAGAAAAGGAATGAAAGGACAAGTACAGAAATGTCGACATCTTTAAGATTTGATCACATGTAAGAACAGCTAAATTAATAATTAATTAAAACGAATCAATGAAGTACAAGAAAATAGAGACCTTGGAAAGAAACATTTTACGAGGTATTTTCGGAAGAAACTAGAAATTTGATAGAAATTGGTTAAGATTCAACAATTAAATGGACATAGTTCAACTTAGTAAAAGCACAGTGACAAAACAAGTTCTAAAAAAAGGTCGAGATACCAGAGAATGAAAAAATCCGACCAAGGAGAAAATGTATAGAGACAACTTGATGTCGAAGAATTTAAAGAAAAAACTGCAGATAGAGGAGACAAGAGCAGAATTATTCAAGCCATGGGTCAACTAGATCTGTAGCGCTACAAAATCCTTTCCGGTTTATGTTCTTATATAGTACTCGTAAAAACAACAGTTTTTATGACATTGGCATCCTTTGGCTTTGGTTGCTTCTGCTAATTGGCTCCAGCACAAATGCAAATTAACTGCAAGTTCCTCCAAGTGCACAATGGTTTTCAAATGCATTAACATTAAAGCTATACTGAAGCCGCACTGGTGCCATTAGCACAGTTCCCCCTAAACCCCCACATTTGCTACTACAACCCGGATTACCCTAATGGAATGAGCGGAACGAAAATAAAAACTGGCAGCCGCCTCAAAACCAAACGCCTAGCGAATAAAGTGAATCGCAGACAGCCACAGGTTGCATTTTCTTTTCCAACGCTCCACTTACACGCCTGGGGCTCGGAAAACCAGACACTCAAACTCCCAAATTTCAAAGGAAATATAGGGCGCGACTATCGCTAGTTAGTTAACTTGCTGTCGCCCAGAACTTCGGGACGTGCGATTGCGTCTGATAACAATAATTTGAGGGCTGCTTACAAGGTATTGATTTCGACGTCTCCTTAAACCGTCTGGTCTTTCAGCGTTAGAGGACTTATGAATATTGTATTAATCGTGGCGTGTTCTACTATCTGGGATCCAATTATTGCATTGTTCGGGGCAGCGTGCAATATAATGCGGCGCTCTATTTCGTTGCAAAATTGCGGAAGTTTGGTGAAGCACCAAAGTATGCTACAAAACTGCAAATTTGTGAAACTAGTATGAAGGGCGTCGACACAATGGCGTAACTTCCCATCCGATATCCTTTCAGTCAGGGGGTTGATTTAAGAGATTCTAAAATTATTTTTAATCAATAGCAACGATACGGGGTTCGAAATTCAGATGGGAAAGCTAAGTATATCCGACAAACAGTACACACACGCAACAATAGGGGTGACGTACGCACAGGCCCTCTGCTCAATGATCGGTAGCCCACTACTGATCTCTCGGCCTGCAATCTCGGCGCGAAAAGAAGTTCGACGAGACGAACCACACGGTCTCCTCGCTCTTCACCGCATGCGTACAAAAACCAGTAGAGGCGTTGCTTTATAACCTGACCAAGCACACATTTTGAGAAAATGTTTGTTCCACTGTAACTAGAAGAAGGATCTTCATGAAAAAACTTCGAACAGATGACAAAGCATCATTCTATGGTTTGTACCTTGACACCAGGCGGAAACTGTCTGAAAAGCTCGTTAAGTTCACATTCTTCGGCAAGGGAAAGCTACTACTACGTACCAATTAAAATTGTTACTAGATGCAGTCAGCAATGAAACGCGAAAAAGCTAGCGTCATCGAGACAACGCTTGTACTACTTTGAAGAAAATTAGATTAATTTGCGAATTATTAAATAAAAATTGGATACATCCTGAATAAATATTACTTTGTTAATTGCTTTTAAGTAGGATAAAGTCTCAGATTAGAATTTCTGTAAAAACTTAAGTTAATTTAAGGGCATGAAGTAATAAAGTGGCAAACAATTTACCTAGCTCAATTTATTGTCAAACTTATATCACTAGATATTAGTTTTGTTGGTAAAAGTAAATGTTGGATGAAACGACTTTTGTTTTGCCCACTTTCATAAAGGGCTTCACCAGGAGGAAAATTAAAAGAGCACGGTAACTCAACGTGTAAACCACGCCAGAGGCAAAACTTTTTTGCAAGTGAAGGTATAGAAAATTACGGTAACTCAACGTGTAAACCACGCCAACGTAGATGTCGCGTTGGTGTTCGAACACTAACGCGATACCGGCCATAACATTCTTTTTGATGAAACTTCCATTATCTGCAAATCCCCATTCTTCTTTATTAGAAAGATTTGCGATGTCTAAGATTTACAAATATCCTAATAATCTCAATCGGGACGAAGAGTTTCCCCTTCCTTCTATGAGGAAAGTGTTAATGCCCACCGTCACTCAACCACGACGGCACTTGCCTATAAATTCTCGCCTTTCTCTTTCCGATTGTTAGATGATTTTCGCCTCTGGCTTAGTCCAATCCCGGAAGTCGCTTGTTACATTTGACAATGGCCCGGAAAGCCTCGGAAATCCTAAAGATGTCACAGTATTGCCTTTATTTTTCGATTTTAGATGAGCTGTATTTGATAAAATATTTTGAGAGCTCCAACTAATAATAATTCTTTTCCAGAATCGGAAATTTCTTGTGAAAACTAGGAAGATTTTGGTGCCTGGTTTAATTTAAATTTAAATTCGCTATTCTAAAACATAACCATAGCTGCAAACAATATTATAAATATGGTTATGATTTTGTAATAAGACAGGAGATCGATAGATCGCCTGAAGCCCCAGATAAAACTGCGAACTATAAAGAGAATTATTTTCAGCTTTCAGAATTATTTATATACTTTACAGCCATTAAGGCTCATTTGAATTTATATTACCATTCAACGATTTGCTTCATCCGAAATTATTAAAAATTCTAAGCATTAAGTGGGGGTTTTAAGAGGTCGCCTAAAATTGTTTTATTTAGAAATATTTCGAAAATTTGTGCAGTTTGTGGTTTTATAGAACGATCTAATTGCTTTTGTGCAGCACGGTACACTGCCAATGTTCTTTTGAACAATGTTTATAAAAAAATCATCTCGCTGCTATTATCCATATACGTCTATAGACGTGCCTGCCTGCGTGAGTCATCTCCGATCGGCCGAACTTCGTCAGCAATTGACACTGTCGTCATCGTGCCCTTATAATACAACGCCAAGGTTGTGTCTTATAAAGCATCCTACTTACCAAGCAGTTAAGGTGTCTGAGCAGCTATCGTATTCTGCTTCAAAGTGCAGGTTTGAATCCTACTGACTGGCTGACTCTTTCTTGATTAAAAACGTTAAAATAGTCTCTTCAGTGAAATACAATTTAATTTAAAAAAATGCAAATAATTACAAATTGTTGACTCTCTTCGAAACTACTATATCAAACTAGACTCGATAAAACAAGTAATAGAATATGTAGAATGGCAAATAACACCAAGTTCTAAATCGCAACAGAAAACGCATTGGCGATATTGTTCAAGCAGCTAAAAATGACAACAAAAGCGAAGCATATAGCCCCAACAAAGCTTATAACAAAGTTAAAACGGGTTTGCTAGTTTAGTATGAAGGGCGGGCTTTAGACTGAAACAGCAGAAGCTCGTTCGATTTAATTAGATAAAAGTAGAAAGGTAATTCTTGTTATTGTGATGGGTACCATGTGGTGTACATCAACCGATATTAACGGGAAAAATTATCACCTGTCGAAGATGTACTAGCTCATGTTACTTTCACTTTTTATTTTTTCCTAAAACTGCTATCTGAATTCAATGAAAACGCGCGCTGCATTTCACTTAACAAAAAGACAAATAGTATAAAACTCGATACACCTATACTAAACAACCCAAAAAAAAAACAGTTCTCATCGGGCACAGCTGCAAATGCTAAGGCCATTAATAAATTACCCTTAAAAATCTACATACACGCATGACGTCACACGCGACACTAACCACGAAAGTCAGTTTCGATGGCCCGTTGACAAGTCAGCCACCGACTGCTAATCGTGATGTATACACCCCAGCGGGGATATGTACATTAAGCAGTTGATTTTTAAAATGTTCCACACATGCAGCTTAATTACTATCATATTCAAAATGGGCGATAATATACAATACATTATTAAAACAAGAGTAAATTTATTTAAGTACAGTACAATGCTGAATTCCGGACGAAGCGAGGAAATGGGTTACAGGATCAGCCCAGCATCATTACCAAAATTAAATTTTTGTAAACACTAACGAGACGATAACCGAACTTCAGAGTAAAGTTATACCTTGTAGCCTTGAAGATTCCACGGAAAAGAATGAAAGTGTTACTAAAGCCATACATACTTCAAGATGGCTAATCGCCTCGCACTAAAAAACGACTCCGAAGCACACCTTAACTTATAAATAAATGCAACGTAATCCTTCCTTACGCCCACATAAAGTCAGTGGCGGCGTTACTCTTTCAAACTGACATAACAACACTGATTAGATTCTACTAAACGCTAGCAGTACCAATTGTCAAGTATCGAAGTGAAACATGGACAATGACGTAAACAGGAGAGCAAAACAAAGAAAGGGTTATTCGAAATTAGATATATTTAGAAATAGTGGCTGTCGTTGTCATCCTCACTGTAAGGGCAACGGCTTCTTTACTTTGAGCAAATATGGGTTACTGCGCTTTCAAGCCAAATTACTTGCTCAGAACAAGAAACTCTACCGAGCATTTTCGCTGCTAGAAATAATATACAAAATTGAGTAGCCTAAACCGAATTCTAAAGGGAACACAACAAGAGCACATCAATAAAATGAATGATGATAGGCTACAACAAGCAATAAAATTCAAATTTAAAGGTCGAAGAAAATAGGTAGACCAAGATAGTATACCGTAACGGGGACAACTGTCTAATAATGAAACAAACAAAAAATAAGTTGAAGTCCGCAATCAAAGTTATAAAAGATTCCAATAGCTACAATATTGGGTCTACTTCATAAGAAAAATATTTATTTGCCAAAAACAGAGTAACACTTGTAATGTGGCGTTTTCCCCGTACCCTATACTCTACTCTACTATGAATTTACATTTCCCTTTGTTTGCTAGTTAACTCAGTCGTAGACGCACAAGACCCACTTTTATCTCAGTGCAGTTAAGGGCAATGCCCATACAGATTTTGCTAGCGTGCCTGTTATCACCTATAATTCTGTAATCATACATGCAAATACTGCCAAAAATAAAAACCAAATAGTTTACATGCAAATAAATATACTCTGGAAAAGAACATACATGCATGAATATACATAAAGAGAATACACAATGCAAATATAAAAATGTTATATACACTATCAACAATAGCTAAGACAGATCCACGAGCTTAATGCTGAATCTATATGCTTAAATACACTACTTATGTGGAAGTGTGATTGTCAATGCGCACAATTAAGTCTCAAAACAAACCGTGCGCACAAGGTGTACAAAATCACTTAATGCGGTTCTGCCTCCGGTAACTTAAAATCGGGTGACGGATATGTCAAGAAGATGATGCAAGCGCTTTGTACGGACGCGCTGATTCAGCAACTACATCCGTTGCTCTCGGGCCCGTAATTATTCATTGAAGCTATTGTGCAATTTGTTGCAATCCCTTCATAATTCGCTATTATGACTCTGCTCCCAGTTTCATGGACCGGGCATTCAAGCGTGGGGTTTACATATAATAACTAAACTTGCCGTTAACTCATTGCAACAGAACGAGGAGGTGAGCTTAGTGGCTTCGGTAGCTACTTCCAAAGACTTCGTGCGTTGGCAAAGTCGACTGGCTTTCTCGAAGCTCGAATGAAAGCTTGAATAGCAGCTTCTTGCTATTAACTGCTGTATCTCGGGAATCCGAAAGCTGGCGTCCCTTTTTATTTGGAAGAACGCACCGGTCGCCTGTTAGAAAGCGACTGACTCCTCGTTGCCTCCAAAGCGTGAAGTTGCACCAAGCAGCTGCGTCACTCTGTTGCATGCAGTTCTAATAATAGCACACCACCATTCAGCTGGATTGCACTTCCCTGTTCGAGCGCGCTGAGCATTCACTTTAAATCTATATTTAACTTAACCTAAACGTTACAATATATAGGATACAATCTATTTCACAATAGCAGGATAATTGTTAAATACCAAGGTGACACGAACTAGCCCGTTACACACTGCTTATCAAACCTAAAATTTAAAATTAGAAATTTGTTTGTTATGGAGAAGGTCTAGTACCAGCTACACCGGCTGCTATGGTCATATGATCATAGTCCTACTGGAAATTTGCTAACAAGGGATCTCTTACATGTTGCACATCGTAGTAACATAGGACCCACGGTTATAAATCGTTTCCAAAAGATGATACTCTGTAGACGCTTTTCTTTTATTTTTAAAAATTTTACCTAGGCCGAGGAGTGAACTCGCGACCCCTGGATCAGTAGTCAAGTTGCTTAACCACTGAGCCACTGATCTCGGCGATTTGTTTGTTTCCAATTAACATAATTTTCTTGTTTGTTACATACAGGGTGGCTAATAAATACGTTTTGAAAATTGTGGATGGGATTGGATGGATGTTTTCTTGTGGGAAAATGTACTTGGGCCTAAACTGTTTCGCTTCTGAAATGCAGTGTATTCAAGTTGTCAAGCTGTGGTTCTTTTAGATAGAATGAGAAAAATCAAAGAGGTCATGAAAACTGTACAACAGTTTGATAAGAAAACTTGAGAACTTGAACACAATATATTTCAGAAACTCGGCCGTTTTTGTCAAGAAAATAATCCAAGGAATTACATTTTTAATTTTCCGAATATATTTACAGCCCATCTTGTATACTATAAATATATTTTTGCTATTTTAGCTGAATATAAAATCTGTCAACACTCTATATCATCTTCTATTAATTTTTCATTTTCTAAAGAAAATTGGATTTTTGCAAACGTGCATATCTTGCATCTTGGTGAGTGACTGATCGCTTGTCGGGTGCCAAACTCGCTAGGCGTTTAAGGTGGAAATTAATAAACTTAATGAAATTTCCTTGACAAATGGGAAAACAGCCTAGAAGCAAGCGAGGCGAAAACGTGTCCTCTAAGCTTCAAATTTGCAACTGCGATTAATACGAGGATCTTTTTCTCGAATGCCCAGTTTGCGCCACTTAAAACAATTGCTTTGGCCAATTTTTGGGCTAAAAGCAAATTGATGCTAAAATTAATTCCAACGAAACAGTTGAATTCGCATAATCCAATTAGCTTGCGTCAATTAATTCCAAGTACTAGTTAGCTTAACGTAATTATCTTGCTCATTTCAGAAGCATCATGTACACCTATCATGCGATTTGGCCAGGAATAAAGCGGACGCATGACCATAGACATGAGTAGATAAGGTTAATTAAGATTCAAAGCTCGTCTGACCGCGACTAGCCGCCTAGATGGCGTCGCTCATTAACAACTGAGATAAAGGAAAGGACGACAAGTTATGTGATGGTGGACAACATTTCAAAGCTCAAACTTCCAGCTTCCTACACGCAAATATATTTTATTGCTAATTAGTTTGAAAAGATAAGAAAAGGTCATATTTCTTCAAATTAAACAGTAATAATTAGTTTAAAAAACACATCAATCATAACAACGCTTAACTAGTGGGGAGTCCACTATAGTCACTATAAGGGCCATTTTGTAGAACTTTCAAACTAGGTCGCCATACTAAAAGATTTTAATTAAAGCAAAGTTTGAGAAATGCTTTGATTTCCAATCGCGTTAAAAAGACTGTAAAATAATACGGGCTCCGAAATTAAAATTTATCTTCGCAAGAACCGATATCGAGAATATATTAGAATTACAATGGCTGCTATCAAAGTTTGCATTCCGAAACGTGAAGCTTTCATTAAAATCGAATGGGAATAGCAATTGTGACTAAGTGATTTTATTTACTGAAATCTGAATCTCGCTTTTAGAATTTAGGCCCAAACTCAATTTTATTAAGATAACGGAATATTAATTCGCTTGGAGTGTCTGAGAATTTTCTTTAAAACAAATGAGCTTGCATATAAATATAACCAACAAAACTGTACAAATTTTGCTGCTACAGGATTTACTGTTGTTCAGGAGAATTTTATAGTTTAATATTAATGGAATGGTGAGAATTTCTGATCTAAAATTCATGAAATTTCAGAAATATTAGCAAAGTTTGTTAATGCAAGCATTCATAAAATATTTACAAACATTGAAACTCGATGGTGATTCAATGTTTCGTGGAAATTAAACTCTAATTGCTAAATTAAAACCTCAAAAATCTAATTAAATTAAATAAGGCCAGGCTGCAATACTCATCTAAAGTACACATTAACAATGGTAGATATTTTTTTACTTCGGCATAATCAATCAATCGTGGCCAAACGCAAACAATCGCTTTAGCCTTAAAGCAGGGTCGGAAAATTAATAAAAGTCGAATCTGTCACGCCGGCTGGATGCTCAATGATATTTTGAAGTATTTACAACAGCAAAGCTTCTTTACCTGAATTAAGAAAGTTTTTATCTACCGCTTGTGGGAGCTCATGAACACCAATCCAGATTCTTACATAGAATATAGCAACCTGCATCATTTCGCCAATATATACCCACCCTGTATATGTACTGCCTGGAAAAGGCAACGCTAGCTTATAATAGAATTAAATACTAAACGACAAACTATACAGCTTCTTCTACCACGACTTTATGTTAATAATAATATTAAATCACCCACAAAAACTATTTCTACTACGCATTTATGCTAACAACAATTAACACATACCGGCTGTTTTTACTAGCGAGATACCCAGTGCAGGCGCTAGCCTCTTGATTCGCCAACTTCTGCTTCGGCTACAATGATTGCTTGTAAATTACAGAATGTAGCATGTATCATCCACATTCAGTAATGATTCTCGAATGCCAGTGGCGTAATAACCTGGATCGGGCTCTCACAGGAATGGTACTTCTACTACTTCGTCACTGGATAAACAAGGACACTTCCTTTGTTGGTTTACTGATCTCTGAATCGACAAGCAACTATGTTGAAGTTCTTCACGAAGTTAACAGGCCACTCTCAAGATGCTTCTTTACTATAGGCGTCTACCAGAAAATGTACAAGCTATCGTTTTTAGCTGGTGCTGGATCGGACTTTCAGAACATGGTCGCCCGTCTTATAGCTATACCTACGATCGAAACGCAAGCTGCCAGCTGCAAGCAACTTCTCCCGCACTCTGCAAGTTCCGAAGCCAGTTCAAGCGGAGAATCCCGGATATCTTGAATTTATTTCTAACAAAAAGTATTCCGAAAGGATAACTCGATGTAAACCCAGTTTAGATCTAACATCAGATCATACATTAATCAGCCTTACTGTTAGTGTCAGGATAATCGAGATGAACAAAAATGCATTGCTGTGCAATAATGAAACAGACTACTTTACAGACACGGTTAAGAAGAAATTAGATCTAAGAATCTCACTGAAATCTGAGGAACACATTGAAAGTGAAAATCCTCACAAAGAACATACAAACCACTACAGGCCACACGACACGTATTGGTTCCTAAGAATACCTAAAATTGTCCTGTACTAATCCAACAAAAGATAGCAGAAAAGCTTTCACCCTGCGGATTAACGTTTTTGAACTAAACATCACAAGACTTCAAACATTTGATCTACTCACTTAAAAATTAAGCTTTCCAAAAGCATCTGAAAAATCTAAGAAAAACGGATACTACAAACAATCAACGAAAATCAACAACCCAGACTTTCAGCTTGGATGCAGAAGGCAGCATGCAACAATAAATCAAAGTCTACAAACTAGCCTATATACACGCTATACACACCACGGCTGAAGGTAAATGTTAAAATTTGACGAGGATAACTGGTCTGTTCTCTCTCAGACCCAGAGTCTTACAGGGTAGCGTCTTCGGTCCAATTTTCTATCAATGGCTACTAATTACTGTAATGGCAATGCAACCACTGTAGCATAAAAATATACCCTCTTGTAGTAGTTACCAGACTTCTTTAGCAAAATTTGAATAGGATACAACCGTGGATAGAGTAGTAACGTATGTATGTATGTATTGTCGGTGACCTTATTTTATCTTGCGGTGTAGAGGCTGGTGGTTTATACGCCTGCGTCTGGCGGTACAATGTTCAACTTGCCCCGGATTCGGGTTACAAAGTTGGAGCGTGCCTTTTGTGCTTGCGCAGCAACCATTTTGTGAGGTGTGTGTCTTGGTGATGCGTTGACTTTGTTAATCTATCTCTTACGACTTGCTTAATGCAAGTCTAGCGCTTATTGGTTAATTGGGTGAAAGTCATTATAGCTCTTAACTAAATTGTTCACTTACAACGTGGCCATAAAATCTATGTAAACGTAGGGTGTGCAGCTTTTGAAGGCAGCCTCATACAATCCAGCATACTTCTAGTTAAGGTCAACGTTACTTACTTCATACTAAACAAGGAAATACGTATTGACCTCGATTTAACTGCAGTTAAAGGAAAAACATTTGAAACACAATACTTGAATCTGCTTAAAGTGCATTTCAAGCATTTAGCTGTTTACTTATGACACACTAAAAGGAAACACATGTTTAAATTTGCCTCAAAGATATTAAGCGTGGATTGGTAGCAATGTTACGTCAGCATGGTTGAATATTTTCTAAAGTTAGTCAGTATATATCTGGTCTCACTTCTCTGGTGTAAACCATACTTGATCTTAGACCACGCAAAATCCCACTATTTCTGAATAACTTTTCTACAAGAATGATTAGGTCATCCACGTATCTCAAGGGAGTAAATCATCAGTACTAAATTTAATAGTAGTTTTACAAAATAGAAGAAAACAACTGAATTCTGGATTACAAAGAGAGGGTGAACCACGTTCACACGCACTTAGTCCTCGAAGTGGCCCTTTGGCTGCTTCACTTGAACCATCTGCCTCAATCGATCTACTTGGAGATACTAGTCAAATGGGTGCTGTGGAACTCGGCCATGTCTGGCCGAAAATTCCCCAACATGCATCCTCTTATCCAAGCGAATGTAGGACCTTCACATAGGATGTGCTTTCTCGCCTCGTCCTCAAGCAGCCTCGACAAGTTGGGTCGGGTCGGTTTGGGTAACTAAGACCATCCTATGCACGTGTTTGTTTAATCTGCAGTACCCAGAAAATACTCTTACGACAAGTCGCGGTTTGCTACTCGACGAAAAGGCTGCGGTGGCATTTGTCCATATTGACCCATCTACCGCAATGGCGGGTTTCTTGGCTCATTTAGGTGTACAGCAGAGTCGAGGAAGCTTAGATTGCTGGTTTGGCTTGAACTTGCCAGGTCATTGACTAGGTCGCTGCCATAACTACCTGCATGTCCTTCTACCCAAATGAGTTTTGGAATGTTATTCCTTGCGGCTAGCTTCAGTGTACAGTGGCACTGGCATACCCCTCTTGAAACTATTCAGGCCCAATGCGACAGCTCCACTCACGAATAGCTATTACGCCCGCTTAGAAAACCGTGGTGTGTTTGCCTAATGCTATGCTTTCTTGAAGGTCCAGCTCCTCTAAATGGATAGCTTTAGCTTCAGATGTAGTTTCAGCTTTCAGACGGGTAAAATCCTCGTTAAAATAATTTTAATCAAGAGGGAGTTGACTATTGCTGCCAGTAGAGACATCCTAGGGACAGCCTTTTTAAGGATGTTTTCTTCCAACGTCTCCACCGTGCCATAACCTCTCGAGCTGTAGGCTCAGAGTCGCGCTCAGTAGTACCTCCTCCACATGAAGGTCTAGTGGAGGGATACCCAACAGTCTTCAATATTGCAGTAGAAGGAGAACGCGTACGAGCACCTGTAATGCTCAGTCACGGTACTCGTTGAACGGTTGCTGTAGTAGTAACTTGTCCGATTTTGAGCCACCAGCAAATATTTTTATCGGTTTCAGGATATTAAGCCTTTGTTTACAAATACAAAAGTAGGCTGGTAACTAAGTCATAACTGTATCTGTACGGTAATATTCTTTTACCGTACAAGGCAACCATTACCATACTGCTACCGATAAACTATTGAACAAACCACGGAATCATAACAGCCTTAGATGTCTTGAAGTTCTAGCTCTACGTGCTCGGATCTCAAAATAATATCTGCGGCAGTTATAATAGTCATAACATTCCTAGATTTGATAATAGCTGTAAACCAATAAATACAAGTTTACTTCTGCATGATTACCTTCTATATTTACACCACGTAATCTTACAAACCAAATTCAATTGGAGGGCTAATGATACAAGAATCTCATAATTCGAGCAGTAGAGTTTAAACCAATAATTCTCCTGCAATATAAACCCTACGATTGCAAATTTATTGCTTGGCGTGGGTAAAGATTCATTTGTCTGTAATATCCAGATACAGAATTTAACCGAAAGCGATAGGTCACTTGTTAAATTAAAATTTATGTATATAGCCATGAAAAGTATGGTAAAACAACAGTATTTTAGCTTTAGTTCGTACTTTATCAGTCTAAAAAGCAAGTCTCGTTTGCCTATATTTAGGAATAATAATAGTTGCTTCACGAATATTATATATAATGCCTCTTTGTTCAATTATATGAACGGTTCAAAGCGTAATTCGAAATTAAAGAAGATCGTTTAGAAGCAGTAACTGAAAAGCACTCTTGGCTTATATTTCATTATAATTATAAAGGCATATACCAGCGTCCAAAGGAATTTTACTCTCCCAAGGACACTTGCATTTGCACTTCAAAATTCCCTTAAAGTTATTAAATCGAGAAAATGCTATTTACCGTTTGTCAGGAAAAGCGATAAACTAGAAATTTTAAAAAAGTTTCGTATAAAATTTGTCTCCCCTGGAATAAGAAGTAACACAACTAAGTACACACATTATTGTAGCAATAATCACACAACAGCTAATAAGCTATAATGTTGCACCTATCGTTGCAGTTGCGATACAAAACTACTACAAACGTTCGTTTTATATAAAGACGCTTACGTTCAGCCACCGTTACTTTGCAGCAACTGTTCTCGGATGCGGAAATGTTTCCAGTCGGTAGTAGTGTTCGTCGGAGGCACATCAGGTGGACGGAAATCCAAATCGCTGGTAATCTTAGTCGGCGGCAAACCAAGTCGGTGGTATTTCATAAATTTGTCGCCGGTAATCCAAGGCGGTGGTAATCCACATGGGTGGTAGTTCACTTATCATCGACGTCGATCTAAATTTTTTAACCTCGAGCGTTATTGTATTTCGACCTGAAAGTGGACAATTTTTGTTTTTTCTTTATCTAATGTAGATTTGAGACTGCATTGGTGCATTTAAGTGGAATTTAAAAAAAATAGAATTAGATAATATTGATTCTTCCATTTCGATACTACATTTAAAGAACATATTCAGTAGAAGCCCTTTCCACAAATGAGCGTGGATTTTGAGTAGAGCATTGCTATTGATAAGTCGATTTTAGGCAACTCAATTTCATTTGAGACAAAACAATTTTTCAATTCTCTCGAGTTTTTAACTTGTAACGTAGCTTTACGCAAACAAGGCCGTCACAGTAATTTTATTTGTGAATCTGTACGCTAAACGTAGTATAGTCTCGGGTGGTGTAGCTTGAACAAGCGTCCACGTTCGATCAGTAAAGTTAAGCAACGCTTTTTCTGGTCAGAGCTTGGATGGGAGTTCCATGGCTTCTTCTCGCGGCGCCTCGTGATACGGCTGCCACGGAAATTGTTGGTCCCGGATGTCGTAATAACATCATGACAGTCGTTAGTAGGGTTGGAAGTCCCCATAAAATGTATAATGTACAGCGGCGCCTATAATTGGCCTACCGGCTGTTGGCGGAGTACGAAAATGTTTAAAAACGTTTATGAAATAAAATATTTTCTCCAACCTTTATCCTCTAATATAGCCCTTTATCCATTAGTGAGATAAAAACCATAAGCCACTAGGAGATAAAAACCATGTCACTCACTACTACATTGTTGGTAGCACTGTCAAGCTATGTCAAATTCGAGATTTTCAGATTAAGTTTTACGTCAGCCTATGTAAAAAAACAAAACCTAGCTAACTAACCTCGAATTTTACACAGACTGACAATACACTTCAATACTGCCAAACGTATAACACGAATCACAGGCGTCCCTTTCTAAATTGTAACTATGACTTTTCACGGCTGCCAATACAAAATGTATGTTTTTTAGATATTTATTGAGTTGTTGGATAAAACGTTATATTGTATTTATGTTTTAGCTGCGTTCGAACTTTGTTCTCGCATTTAAACTTCTTTCGTGGATAAAACGTCTTCTAAAATACTTCTACCAAACTTACTACTTCCAATGCTTACAAAGTAAACCTTTTTAAGTAGGTATTCGGCGATATTTTAAGCAGCGTAAATATATTTTAGATTGTACTTATTCGAGATTGCCTGTGTTCTCTGGGGATTAGGACAAACCTTTTACCTCTTTCTAGGTTTATTGAAAAATAAAAATTGTACTTACTATTATAATTTTTCAGTTTATATTAAGTTCTTATCCTATTTCAAGCTAGCTATTTATGTTATAGTCACCATAAAAACTTTTTATAGATTTATAAGATCTTCTGCTTTTATCTGAAATTTTGTGCAGTGAAGAGTGCTGGAGCAACATCTCAACGCTGTGCTGCAGTAAATGAAAAAAAATTGTGTATTTCTTTCTAAATTATTACTCTCTACTTGTAGAAGCTCTCACAATATTAAAAAGGGACAAAAGCACCTCTGACGTAGATGACACCTTGAGTTACCATGCTTTTCTACCCCTTACTCTTGCAAGATTAGGCTTTTGTTTTTGTCGTGGTTTTCACATTGATTTGACGTGCCATTTGCTTCTCAATCTCGATTAAACATTGTATAAAAGTGGGAAAAATGTTAAATTCGTTTATCTCAACAATGACACGGTCCAATTACGGAATAAATTTGTTTGAAATGGCAATGACCGTGAAGGCCTCTAAAATAAAGGTGTAACTAGTCTAAACAGATCTACAACAGGGATGGTGAAAGCCATGCTACTAATAAACACGAAAAAGACAAAATGAAAAATATTAGGCACAAAACGTAAACAACTAAGTATTTCCAACAAAGATGTAAATGAAATAAATCACCAGAAACGAAAACTTGTCACTGAGGCGCTACATGAATGTAACCCTAAAAGAAAAAAAAAACATGAAAAGATTAGAGATAATATAAAAAAGTTATTGAAAGAAACAAAACATGGTAAACACTCTAAAGAAAAACAAGAGTATGAAAGATATGCGATGAAGATTGTAAAATCACAAAAAAGAGGAAATCAAATTATAAAACAGCAAAACCATCTCGTATGGTGAAGATATATTATTCTAAGAGCAACAGAAGAATATTAATAGTAAACTGTATTCCAGCAAAAAAGAACAAAAAATACTAGTAGATGAAGATCGAGCAATATAAATTGCAAATCGAGGTTTAGAAAAAATACTGCTAATCTCATTACGAGTTAGAGAAACCCCTGAAATAATTGAAAACCACCGCGCACCAGAAGAAGACAACGTCACAACAGAAGCAATCAAAGCAAGATGGGGAGCTTCACTGGATTAGATGGACACAAACAATAATAACACTTGATTAATAAAACTGAGGATAAAAACTGCGACAGAACTGGAAATTATAGAAAAGAAATTGAATTTTTAGACTAACATTGAATATGTTACCGATAAATTCCCTTTACGGCATGTAACAGGCTTAAATAGTGCTTAGTAGCTCATCGGGATGGAGATAGATCCTACACTGCAATAACAGGGGCCTGGCTTGCGATATTCGAAATAATTGTATCTTGGAAAGGGGTAGGAGGATACATTTTAAAGCGTCATCATGGTGTTTTTATACCTATGTTAAAGTGAGGGTCCACCATAGAAAACCTCCAAGGCCATGGGTAATATTGTGCGGTACTCAGTTCCTCGACTTCTGAGATCTCTTAAAATGCTTACTTAACTTCAAAATAGTACATATGTAAAGAATACAGTATAATTTCGAGTCTATTAGGATGCATAAGCGATTCAGCTTTGTAAATGTGACCTCACAAACGGTTTCTAAACCAATTACTAAGAATTCTACCTATTCTTTAACGACAATGCCCGCAGATGGGCATTCCTGCTTAAAAATTTCACGGGGAAATGCAATACAGACTCACTGTTTCAGTGCCTCGAAGGCTTTACTGCACTGCGAACGGTGATATGCTCCAAATCTTATTTCACAATTTCAGAACAAGAATTACGTTTAAATATATACAAATTTTGGTGCTAATATACACGAAAGAAATCTTATTTTGAGGTATTCTAAATTAAACATAGATGATACAATATTAAACCATATATGACTAAGATAAATTCAATACATACTTGTGTAAATCTTGGTCGGGCTCGTTGCCAAAGCTGAGAGATAAAAACTGGTTCCCAAGTGATGGACTCTTGAATCGAAAACGAAAGCAAATTGAGGAGCTCTTCTAGGATGGGACGGCAAAAATGGGATCAATCCTACGTGCTAGGTAGGAGAAGACGTTTTCCAAAGCTTCGTTAGAAGATTGACAGAGGTAGTTCAAAGATTGTGCACGAGCAATTAGTGCGAATCTACACGCAATGTACGGAAGGTTTCTCAAGGAATGAGCGGGTGGCTGACATGCAAGGCGTCGATGAAATATAGTGATTAAATTCGATTAGAGGTCGATATTGTTACCATAAGTTTGTTAGTCCTTCTGTTGAGACGTTAAACTAAAATGTTAAACGCTAAACGAGCAAAATCGATCGAAGCAATTTGAAACTGGCTATATATGTTAACATTCAGGAGAGCCAGGTTTCCGTTTCAATATGAAATGTTCGGGGCTCCTCAAGACGAAAGTTTCGAAATTTGAAACTTAGCACGCGATTTGGGGAAGATGGTAAATCCGATAATCGTCCTAAATTTACTAAAGTGGCTTTATTAAGTAGCTGCATTTAGTCAAGGATACGCTCACATTACAAACACAAGAACCCGTAGCTGGAGGTCCCTGATCAACTACCCAAACTGAACTGTCTACCCCGTGCTGACTTTAATAACACGGGCTCAGCCAAACAAAAATGCCAACCCCTTCTTCTCACTTGTGCGCGCCAAATACAATCTCGAACTTAATTTCCGAACTATTCTAGCAAATACTAACCATTTGATTGTCTAAAACTGAAAATGTGATAGGTGGAGCTGAAAGGGAAATGCATCCATAGACTGAAAAGTATAGAAAGGAACCTAAAGTTTTTGACTCGAAGCAAATGATGGGTTAACTTAAATGTTTATCATCGGCCAATAACCTTTTAATTCACAACAGGTAAAATGAGACGACTGATCCAGCCCAACGAGAATTCTAGAATGATAACCACAACGAATATACTCACGTAGCGACTACTTAAGTTATTTGATGGCTTTGATGGCATCATCATAACAACTAACTGTAAAGGAAGTCCAAGCAATGATTTTACAATTTATAGCATCCACAATGTGGTTTGCCTGAGTTATTAAATTTACGAATGTACGAGCTTCATTAAATTTACATCTGCTATTAGAATTCCTAAATTGACTTGCATACCTGCAGTTGCTAAAGTGGGGCAGAAAGCTGCAGCAGCTAGTTAAAATCTTTAGTAAAAGCGGGGGAGGCGGTCCCATGTTTATTTCACCGGGCGCTGCAGGTGGCGGAAATTTAACAACTACGTGAGTAATTACCGACCAATAGTCAGCAGCAGTTAATTTGGAGTTATCGGGGCAAGCCGTTTCGGAGGACGTGCATCGCATACGCCAAATAAAACGAACGAGCTCCATATCGCCAATTAGGGGGTAATTACAGATTCTAATCGAGCCTGTTGCCACCTAGCTACGGAAAGTTATTGGGGCTGGAAAAACTACCGTTCGGATGATCGATGACATATTAAGGTCGCCGTTCAATGGCGGAATTTCCAGGCCGATAAATTCATGCACGTGCCCCATTACTTTCAGAAAATGTCCAGAGGTTTGGAGCGCGTATTGATTTCGCTCAAATCGAGCTGCTGCAGCGATTGTCGCAAGTACCGAGGCAAAAGTTGCCCGGATTATTAAAGCTGAGATGTCACTGAATTGATCCTGCTGTGCTTATAATCTTGAGGCGCGAATTGCTCCTTTCAATCCTAGTAGTGTCGCGAAACAACCGCTGCAAATATTGATGCAATCTTCTCGAGCCCCCAGCGTCGCCATTCAAGCCTTCGGTATATCCGTTTTCTCATGCAAATGTTCCTGTGTGTTTCTGTACGGCTTTATTATCTTCCTTGAATTGTTCTAAAATGAATAAGAGAGAATGCATGACCCACTTTACTCTGATGATGTGCCGTGACATAGTAGGATAAAATGCTCAGAGACCGATTCACTAACTAAGCCAAAACTATCAAAACCTGAACATCTGTCTTATGTAGGGATGTTTTTGCGTCACCAACTTTGCCCCAAAATTGTACGCACTTGCGGTAACACTATTGTGGGCAATACATTAGATCAGAAGCTCCCCACAGTTTCTCAAAAAATAATAGTTTATCCAACCATGCAATTTTACAGGTACCAGTAACCTTTAACAGCATTCCCTCGACAGTTAACTTCGGTCTTGTCAATGAATTGTGTTTCTAGCCTGTGGTGTAAAACGGAAAGTGAACGTACTGAATTATTTTCGATAAAAAAGGGTTCTCTTCGTCACTGATGACCTTCACTCTATTTTCATTACAATTTTTGGTTTGAAGCATTTTGATGGTGATGGAACCAGCAACGTTGCCGATTCCTTTATATCGCAAGGTTCAGACATATCATTATTTACAAACAAAGATATTATCCAGAATACCATCCTCCAATTCATTTCAACTGTTTAAACTATTTAGAAACAAGGGCTTTCAACACAAAATCTAGCACCACTCTAACACGCTCGTTCGCGATGAGATAAAAATGACTGTCGTTAAGCTCCATAGGCGCAACCTCTCCCTGGATGAGAATTTCCGTTCAGAGGGATTGGGGATTTCTGTTTGGACTCCCTCCGACCGGTTCGTCTGCTTTTACTGCATCGCCGGTCCATTTACTTTATTGTTATGGGCGAAAACCGAGTGGAACGCGCGCCGTAGCCTGGTTTGAAATTCAATATCGTCCCTTCAAATACTAAACTGAGATAAATGGGCCAAAGACAAAGAAAACTATTCGAATTAATTAGAGATACGTTTGCGCCTGGAGCGTCATTATCGCGTTCTGTTGATTTCGCAGGCTACAAACAGGCCGCCGCGCAACATAAGCTCGTCCCCATAAAGCCCCATTGGCTTTGAAGCTGTGTGGCTTGTAATATCAAATTAAACCTTTCCGTGCATTGAATTGTGAAGTAAACACTATTTACATATCCTGCTTAGCATTTCCACTAGCCACAATAACACACCTCAGCCACCAACACAAGCCACGCCTGTAAACTAGGCAAAGGTAGGCGTTTTAATAGAGATTTAATGATAATACAGTCCAGAGACTCGTCTTGTAGAAAGAGCTTACCTTTGGAAACTTTCCCACGAGGCAACTCTAAAACTGCTTTGTGAAGCTTGGAAATAAAAAATGGTTTACTCCTGTCACAGTTTTATCTTGTTTTAAGCATTATTCCCCCTGTATCCTCAAAAACTATTACAGTGGAATCGCTGTTTATGTTATGCAATCCGATTAAACACTGCTCCACCTTACAAGGGCAAATTCTTGCTATGCTATTGTTATATGCACAGCCTGGTGCCCATCAGCCGGTAACGTAATCAGTAATTTCACTAAGAAAACCGCCTCTTACATCGGGAGATGTCCAGGCTCAGCACATTTCCTCTGAAATAAAGCGTACTGCATTTTGCTTCACAAAAATCAAACAGTGTGATATCTAATACAGCGATATTAAATAACACCAAAAGAAATGTATTTGCATACGCACATGAGTGGTATCACAGCGGTATACAAGCTACTGAAGTCGGTTTTGATGGTTTAGTGACAAGTCAGCCACCGATTGCAAATAGCGATTTGCACACCCCAGCGGGCATGCGCTCGAAGTGAGGTCCGTTAAGCAGTCAATTCTTAAAATATTTCATACATTCACTAATTCTATCATGTGGCTGCATCATTTGGTACTAAACCATTACCAACAAGGCAAGAAAGGAACTTCAAAGATTGGAAAGACGTTTGCGTCTGAGCATTATCAATTATTTCAATACGTTTACGTGGAGTGTGCCGGCAACACTAGGCTGTTCTCTTATTACGTAAACAATAGAAGCAGTTAAACAAGGTTTACAACGTGGCAACTGATTGTGATCAGATGTTAGCGTCGATTTTTATGAGATGGACTATATCCAGTTTGTCTTTATACAGAATGCAGTCCTTATGCCATGAGACAGTACCGCCCGCTGCTAAAATAACCAGTAAAGTGCCTACCAGCAAGCTACTTTGCGCCAATTGAATATTTATAACAAAGAAGTTAATCCTGTTACGTAGATTACACCCTATAATGCTTGATTTATGCCGTGCCCTCATCTGCAGTCAAATCCGCTTTTCTCAAGCAGCTTAGAGCTTCGAATTACAAATGACATTTAATCTTAATGCCACTCTACTAATCGTTCACGAAAGCGAATTAAAAGGTTTACTCCTTATGTAAATCCTGCTTTTTCATTAGCATCAGAAAATTTGCTTTAAACAAGGCCACAAAGAAAGGCTAAAAGTTAAAGTGCATAACTGGCTGCAATACGGAAACTTGGTGCAGCTGTCGATTCGGAACTTCCAAATTCAAATTATGCCAAGAATTCAAAACTGCGTGTTTTACACTTTTTGCATATCGTCGAGTAATGGCGAAGAACTCTTTTTAGTTAAAATATCGGGCACGTATTTCAGCAACTATGACGAACTTGCTCAAACTCTGAACTGCAGTTTTCAGATTTTCTTTGAAGCCAACTGAGTTTAGAAGCGTGACATCCAAGTCTGTCGATGTTCTGATCAATCAAAATAGCTTCTAACGTTATTTTTTCGCTATCTGAAACCAGCTGCAGTAACATGTAACTTTAAATCTTACTGGCTACTACTCAGCTAGTTATCGAAAACCGCTTGCTGGTTATAGGGTTCAAATTGTAGTAACCTACGCAGCTGTCAATCAGCTATAAATTTACTGTACTGTAGCAAAATTAGCTAAAGTAAATTTATTCATCTGTGAATTACAGCGGTTCTAAAACGTTTTCTCCTGTTGTCATGCACTCTGACAGTATTTTTGGGTTGCCGACGCTTCTGCTTTGGATTTGTGAATCGAAGCGGATGGGCGCGTGGGTTGCCTATATCGTTTTAGTGATTTTTTAAATACAATCAGCAAGTCCCTTTTTGAACAGATAAAAGCCTCAGCCATTCTTCCAATTCCCATTATTAACACTTTTAGTTTTCACTTTACTTGTTATATAAGAACTATTTCAGAGACTCGTTTCGGTAAACTCGCGGATTTATCTAGAAATCTATATTCGTCACGTTATCTTGGTTGATCTTTCAATAATCTGCGAACACTAATGGCAGCATCGAACGCTGAGGAAAAGCCTTACTGGGCCGTTTGCTACTGCTTCTGCTTTTCGACGAACGTAGTCGGCGAATGTGGGTTAAAGGTATTTTACTCAACTTCGCTTCGATTGAAATCGCGTAGCGTCTAGATTTACGTCGAGGGAGTAACTGTATTATTTCGTTGTAATTTTGTAATTCGTAAACAATCATCTGTTTACCACTTTCGCTTGCCTTATTTATTTTTCCAATGTATGTTTTTCTATTTACCAAAAATAGTAAGCGGAAAATCTCACTGATTTACGGACCCTATTTAGCGGTTGAACGAAGTGCTTCTAATGCGATAAACTGAACTTTTCTGTTCTGATTGATCATTCGATGAAGCCTCTTCGTGCAACGGAATCCGCAGCTTTCGAATACTAGTTGATACCCTGTTAATTATACGAACCCGTTTGTGCTGCTATGAAACCTCGTGTGCTATTTCTTGGTGAAATCAATTTTAATGTAAACTGTTTTTCTGTGGTCATATTTAATTACCAAGGGCAAATATGCTACGGTGACTCAAAACTTCGCGAATCTCTATTTGCGATTGATTAATGATTTTTAATAAATCGTTTATCTATCGATATGTACCACTCTTAAACGAGGGGTTGGCAGAGACCTAGCTAGCTCTGACCATCTGTAGAAAATATGGTGTGAGTAAGGACTAGGCAGCGATCCTTAGAATTAAATACAATTTTTATGAAGCAACAATATTTTGGGCGCCTGTCGTTAAACATATAACAACATAACAAATCTAGCTATCACCACCTACCTTAGAATTACGGGCTTTACAGCTACATAAAAATGCACAGGTTTTAAGGGATTTATAACAAGATAACACAGTAAATCGGCAATTTATTTATCTTAACAGTCAACAGCAACAAATAAGTTATTTACAAAAGCCAATATGGCTAGAATAGCTCGTTACAATTGTAAGGCGAAGCCTGTTGCGCAAGAGCATAAATTGTCACATAATAAACGAGATCAACCCATTAGCAATATTGAGACCGGGATATGAGAACTTGAAGCTTTCGTCAATCGCAAGGTTATGCCAAGCGCCCGAAGGGCGCTCACGGAAATACGCATGAGGTACATACAAAAATTAAGCAATCAGAAAGGATGAAATGATGGATCGTTATTGCGTACAGTTTGTTAATCGAAAGCCTTCGTTGAACTGTTATTTCTTAGGAAACAGCCCATTATCGATAATTAAACAGCAAGCCGAAGCTTGATGCATGTACTTACGGGGTGTTTAAGAGGCACTATCTTGCGATCCCACGTGGGTCTTTCCAGCCTCGGCCTGAAGATGTTAGCGTTGGCACTGAAGCGTATACAGATGGGATACAGAAGCCGCTTTCCGTGAGAAATTTGGCCAAAGGGGCAGGACGCTAGCAACTCCAACCATCTGGGCTTAAGCTGGGACGCTGTTGCCTGTAGAAAGGGCAGGGAACCCGAAGGCACAAAGGCAGTGGTCTTGAAAGTAGCATAGACGAAGTTCGTGGTCTTGGAAGCTACAAACACGAAGGCCGTGGTTTTGAAAGCAGCGGGTACGAAGATCGGGGTCTTGGAAGCAGGCCTAATACCAAGAAATTAGCACTCACAGAAACATTAAAAGGGAAAGTCTGACCATAGCTGGATATCGTCCCGAACGCGCATGGATGACGCCGCAGAGCGTTCGTCAATTGTTACGTATTAACGTTAATTTTTCTGAATGCCCAATAATCGTCGTTAGTAGACACAAAATTGTATTTTAAGCATTCCGATCAGCTCTTCTTATATATTTACATTGACTGACAAGCGAATAGTGATGAAAACAAGTCCACAAAAACCAAAGACCATCAACGCCCAGGTGTAACTGGCCTGATTCATATCGCCTTTGCTAGTTAATATTTAAATACGGTAGAGCAAAGCTGTGCTGTATTTATTATATTGTACTAAGTAGGTTAGGAACGTAATAAAATAAAACTAAAGCTTCCAAGCCTGCTGGATGAAACAATGCCAAATTGCTGGAGGTGGCTTCTAAAATAATATTGATCGAGCCTAGCCTCCTTTGAATGGGGCTCGGTATCGAAAAAACGACCATAACGAGAAATTCTTCGAAGGTGTCCTCTCGAAGGTCGAATGTTCCTTGGACAAAATTTAATTCACGCAACGCCTAAAGCGGGGTGCGCGCTAAAATCATATTCAAAATCAAACTGCCTCGAGGAACTATTTAAATCGTAACGTAAAATGAAATGGGGCGTTACAGATATCTGTTCTTTATATTAAGATTGTAAAGAAGACCCTTGACTTCTTATTTTACCTTGTTAGCTTTAACGAACACGTTGGCGATATGTTTGAGGCATTTTAGTTTTTGTATAGCCGATCTGTTTATTATGTTACGATATTAAATAGCTACAACCAAGGTTAGCACTTTTAAATGCACAAAGCCGCTCATAGCACGTTGTCTGTGCAACAAATCGTCGAAGAGTCGACGTATTCACCAATACCATGGCGGAGCATGCTACGGATACCCTGGGTAATATGAAAAAGTAAGGTTTCCATACTTAAAAGGAGTGTTACCAAACTGAGGCTGTCCACATATACTTCCAGCAGAGAACGATGACGTACCTTAGTAAAGAGAGCAACGTCAAAACTAGAGAGCTAAACATAATTACCCCCTCCCCCTTATCCTGTTTATCAATATGGTTGGACCTGTTATTGCAGGTTTTAGCTCTCTCCTGAGCCGTTTCTCATATCTAGTCGACGTTTCAATTTCCAATTTCAAAGACCTACGGTTTACTGTGTACTTGTGTGACCATCAAGCAAATAGATTCAAATGAACGTTCAAGTTGATTTTGGTCGAATTTTCCCGCTGTATAAAGTTTTAAAAAATCTGAAGGTTCTAGAAACCGATTAGAAACACTCCAGGAGTTACCAACCTTCATATGTTGAGTCTATTGGCCGTATTACTTTATTACGTAGCAATTAATAAATTGAACTACATGTTCTTGAAAAGTAATACGGCGATATTCAGCTGTGCTTACGTTAATGCTCCAACTATTGATTTCTTATTAGCCTTGTTGTTACATTCACACTACAGAAGCCTGGGCCTCTCCTCCTTTAAGAGGCTTTCGGCATTAAAACCCCACGGCTGCCAAAGCCGGATTGAAGAATAGCATTGAAGTCGACTAATTTTTATGACATGTTTATGACTGGGGTTTGGACGGCACAGAACCAGAGGCTCGTGTCTGTGAACCATCTCTACTGCTTCTGATTATTACTGTAAATAAACATAATTTTTGTTGGATAACCTTTAAAGCTCGTAGCTGCATATCCACTAACTCGAGTAAATCAAAGTTAAAATTGATGTAAAACTGCTGGTTCCTAACATCTGCGAAAGCGTCGCCCAGGGATCAATGATAGGGCCGGTATTGTTGTCGACGTTGCTAACCAACATTCTAAAATTATTCAAATTACGTTCAATCGCATCCGTTCTCATCAACACTTGCTTCAGCTTGATTGCAAGCACCAGATTTTAGAAGACTAACTTAATTCCACTGTTAATTTCCTGCCCCACTGTCAGAGCTCTAGTCGATTAACCATTAAAGCCTGTTTTATTTTAAATTACTCTCTTTCCATTTCCGTCGCTCACAATAGCTCACCGAGGAAAACCACGACTGTTGGCTTTGTGTGAATCAATCGGCACAATCGTCTTGCCTGCATCCACCAAGCGACAGCTGAAAAAATCAAATTACAGCGCAACTTTTCCACGGCAACCTTCAGACCGCCGTGGTCTTGACATTTCCTTTGGCTCGCCGGCTCGAACTCGATATTCGTTATTCCAAAGCTACCTGCAGTCAACGACAACTTTGAGTAATACTCTAAAAGCTAGCGCAGAGCTGTGGAGACAGACAGTTTTATCTGTTGTGCAAACTGGACGTCTGGAATTTCTCGGAAGTACTACGAGAAATATGCGGTGGCGTTCAAGTGCGGCCTTTAAAGAGACTCTTGGTTTGCTTTGTTGAAAGCGAATTACTGTAAAACAGGGAATGTTGTTGATTTAAACGTGCTTGTACGTTTACCCAATCATTATCTCGACATTTTTACTCAAAGCTTTTCAAATGCGAATTTTTACTACTCATTTTACTATTCGGCTTGTTTGAAACTATATTGCCTATTCTAGGATTAAATGTGTCCACGTAAAAAGGGTTTGGTTTTTAATACATATACTAACATTTTCATTGCTTCTATTTAGTATTCCTCAACTTGTCTGTATGCTTTTATTCAAAATGAAACTGTTGAACGTACTCGCCCACGTACCTCCTGCAGGATAGCTGTCCTGCAGTGAAAAAATTGCTCTGTTTTGCTAGAAGCTAGGATTGAACCATTTTTATTATTCTTAGAGTTTGATCAAATACAATACCTACGTTGTTTTTGCTATAAGTAAAAATAAAATTGCACTGTAGGCGAAATCGAATCATGAATTCAAGAAGAGCCATATTGAAAAATGTTCATAATATATAAATGAATGCGCTTTATGCGCAGTATAGGCCATGCAAAGTATTCGTTAGTCCTCATTTAAATTTATCATTAGCATTTTGCTATATTGAGCATGCTGTTAGATTGCATATCGTATGTTATACCAAACGCTACTTTACATTCACATGCATTTTGCACTCAAAATGCATGGAACTTTTGTTATGCTTTGCACAGAAGCTATTTTTGATACAGCTAGCAGTTTCTTGTTAAACCTTTTCAATGATGAGATACGTGGGTACGGTGCTCGGCTCCAGCTATAACTTGTCTTGCAAATCTGTCATAAGGCTTAAACACGCGAAACTAATTTACGCTTTTACACAGAACTCTGTTAAGATAACATTCATTAATTCTCCCTACTTACAGTGACATTATTTGACACGATAGACAGAACTAACAGATGTTGGTCTGCAGCACAAGTCTCACAAGAGAAGGCTATGTACTGCATAGCTAACGAACATCTGCTCCAAAACTTAATCAACAATATCCAATTTACTTATTAAGGCGCATACAAAATGCAGACAGGCAAGATTTGGTAATAAACACAATTTCAATTTACCTGAAATGCAGTTCAATCGCCGGCAAAATGCGAAAATCAAGGAAAGATTCCAAGCGCTGCATAAAATCTTAGCCGCCAAAGTTGTAATAGTACTTTTTCCCGTGCCCTATACTCTACTTTACTGTGAATTTAGATTGCCGTTTGCTTGCTAGTTAACTCAGTCGTAGAAGCACAAGACGCTTTTACCTCAGTAGAGCTAAGGGAGATGTCAATATGTCATCTATAATTCTGTAATTGTACATGCAAATCCTACCAGAAATGGAAACCAAACAGTTTACACGCAAATATTCATACTCTGCAAAAGGGTTCGCATTGGTAATATATAAATATTATATGCGCTATTAACAATAGCAAGGTACAGTTCACGAGCTTAATGCTGAATCTACATGCTTAAGTGTAGTTATGACTTATTAATTATCAAAGCCAAGTCAAAGAACCACCGTGTTAATAATGTTTAAATTCACTTAATGATGTCCTGACTCCAATAGCTTGAAATCAGCTGACGCGCTATGTGAACAGAATAATGCAAGCGCCTTGTTCTGACTTGCTAATTTGGGAATTACGAGCACGTGGGCTTTAGGCTCGTCATGATTTGCTGCAGCTATTGATCAATTTGATTGTTAGTACGGCTTCGGTTTTTTCCTAGGATGTACATTCACTTGTAAAATGTAATTATAGTAACTAAACTTGCCTTTATCTCGTAGCAAGATAGCCAAGATATCAGCTCCGTGGCTTTGGCAGCTATTCACAAACGTGTGGTGGCAAAGTCGACTGGCTTCCTTGGAACTCGAATGGCAGCTGGAATAGCAAGCTCTTACTGTAAAGTGCTGTATCTCGAAGATGCTTTCTCAAGCTGGCCCTTTATAACACTTCGCGTGGCGTCCCTTTCTGCTTGGTAGCTTATTATTGCTCGACTGCATCCTACTGCTTTAAAAGGGCGAAATTGCACTAAACGGCAGCGGCGGTACTCTGTTACATGCAGTTCTAATAATAGCACAATAGATCGGAATTCAGTTGGCTTGCGCTTCCCTATTCGAGCTTGAAGATATTCGTTGCAAGTTTTAAATACACAATACGTTTTAATCTAATTATTACAATACAAGAAATACAGTTTAGTTGTATACTTAGCAAAATAATGGTTAAATACCAATGTGATTATTAAATACCAAGGTGACACGAACTAACCTTTTACAAAGTTGGCCAGATTTGCGGGTTTGAAGACCGAGGGAAAATTAACAGCTCTCTAAGATGTCAACGTGAAATTTGCAAAACTGCGATGTGACGACAGGACTCTCAGTGCTGCTTTAGCGAGATGATAAGAAATGGGCAGCGGCGCTTGAAAGTTTTTCTACGCGCAGTTGGCATGAACCCACACACAATTAATGGAAAGTTTTTCCAGGGCTTCATCAGCGACTAGCGTTGCTTTGTAGGATGGTTGTGAAACACTAGATAGCAGTACGATACATCGGAATATATCCAGCTATTTGAAAACTAAAACGAAACGTAATTCGTAATTTAAAGTAGTTTACCTTAAAGAAGGCACGGTGAGGCTTCGCCAAACGCAATATTGACGTAACAAAATAAGACAGTGCACGCAACCTTCGTGCTTGACTACATTTAGCCAGCTACTGATCTTTTCCACACGGCCTAAGAGACCGCGCGAAGCAGTTCGACTAGACGAATTGCGCGGCCCCTTGCGACGTGTGCATTCAAAAGTTATCGGCGGCAGAAGCTTTAAAACCGCCCTAACAAGATGTTGTGGCTGATTCAATAATATATATGAGCCGTTCACGATCTTTTTCGGTCAGGTGAGGCTATGACCATCTAGTAATTTTGTTGGCAGAACCTCTGTTGCAACTAAACTCCCTCATGGAAATTGACAATTTTTGTGTCAGGTTAGGTTGTTTTCAGTTTAAGGTTATATTTTCTGAATAGGTACATTGTTGCCGGATATTCTCTAGTCTCCACATCAACTCGTGTTCCTTTAAATCTGGTCTATCCTTTTTAAATTGAAAGTAGCATCGTTTAATGGAAATTTTTTGTTGTAACAAAATTATTTTGGGCATTTTGACTTTTCCTTTGACGGAAATTCAAATTATTTTTACACATTTGATAAATTATTATTTATTTCCTTACTAATATAAAATAATACATCTGGTAATGTGGTGGCAAGAAAATTTCGAACAGACACTGACAGAAACAAAAAGTTGCATCCGCTACATCGACGAATCAGTTAGTCCAACATGAAAAGAAAAAATCATAGCCAACTTTGTCCCAAAAAGGTCGTGAACGGCTTATAGCGATAACTATTACTTTCAAAAATGTGTTATCGAATTAAGATTAATATATAATTTGAAGGGATGTAACTAGTTAGTTTGAGAATTCCAAGATTCGTGACTTCAAATCGATCATTTTACATTTCATGAGCTTCTAGCCATGTTATTAAAGTATCACAGTAGTCTCTGCAATGGGACAGACTAACCTAGTAGAAAAATGTATAGTAGTTATGACGAGGACAGCGACAAAATTTACTACATCAGATTTATAATTACTCAAAAATGGCATTTTGATTCGTTTTTAACATTATCTAAATGTGTATCTTCCATTGGATTAAACCAACGAAAAATAATACTGACACAATGACGTAAGGAATATGAGATCAAGCTAAGCTCTTGAAATCAATATGGATTAACTGCGTTATTAGGAACAAACATATCATCCAAGTTCCCAATCTATTACACTTTAAACTTAATTTACTCGATTGCATGGGCTTCAACAGCTTTCAACTATCTTTCCATCCTTTACGTGGTCTTCCTTGGTCAGCCCTTGCGAACTATGTCTCCTACTTCAAATATTTGTTGTATGTTATGAGTTTCTATCTTTTATCTGGGTGTTTTACTAGCTATTGCTCTCAACGGTTTTATTTCCACCATTCATAACATGTTTTTCGTCTTATTAGAACCGTAAGTCATAGCCTTGGGTCAGTATTCTGGCATTGCTATCTATCCGCATATTTTCTACCTTCAGACATCATTACTCAGATACCTACATACTAAATACTACAACTTCGTTGATCTGCCCTCTCAAATTTCTCTCTTTTGTTGTTTATAATATTATACTTTGTGCCTTGTCTGCAGATATGGTTGTGTTGTACTGATAGCCATTGGTGAAGTCACTATGGTTGTTTTTGACGATTGTTTTCGTTTACTGCTATCAGTACGGCTCATTGAGCCTATTCTGTTAATTATAGATCTTATACCAAAACGTTATCGATTATCCTTTAACATTCTTTAATATTTTCTCCTATTTGTTACTTGTAAACCCCACTTAAGCTCTATAGCAAGCTTACTGGGAGCTCATCGAGATGGGGGCGAGTATTAAACCGAAATAAGATGTTCAATATAATTTTCGTGGAAGATAGGAGGCTACGGAGATAAATTCCTACATATTCAGGGCACCACCATGATGAGTTCCCAGCCGGTGATAGAAAGAGACAGTTTCATCATTGAAAAACCCTGTTTATGACCTCAACTCCATGGTATAGGTCTCACCTTATTTCCAAATCTCTGAAAATGCATACTTCGCTTCAAAACAAGCCGAAATTTTAAAGAACTTTATTAACATTACATTTAAGCAGGTCAGCCTTGCAGCTGTGACCACAACGAAAGGTTGACAAACAATTCTTTAGAATTCTATTTATACAATATCAACGACGCTTGAGAAATAATTATAGATGAGATAACCGGCGTTACTGCAATGCGAACGACGATATTTGCCAAAACTTATTTCGCAATTGCAGATACGTATAAACACATACAAAAATGTTCGGCAATTTACACTAAATAGCTACATTTACGGACAGGTGCGCTCACATCACAATCACGATAAACCTTAGCTTAACTATACTTGATCAACCCTAAAATTGAAACGTTTAGCGGATTTGACACGGGACGAGCTTAACTTCATCTCACAGAACATCTCCTACTGATAGTTAGTTGTCCACTACTCAAATTAAACTGTCTTTCTCCACTCTGACTTTAGCATGACTAAGTGAAAACGCTAACCGCTTCTTTTAATTTGTGCACGTCAATTACCATCCCGCATTCAATTTCTAATACCAAAACGTTGTCAACTATCCTTTATTGTTTTTATTTATTTGAGCACGGATAAAATTCTTTTAGAATCCCATCGCCAGTGCTTTAATTACATTTTTTCGTTCAGATGTGACATTTGTTCTTGGGTTCCTTCTTTTTCAGTTATAACTAATCATTTCTTTCCATTTGTATGTTTCTTCTTCTTCTTAGCAGAAAAATTCCGTTTTATAACTGTTTTTTGGGTGCAACCCAAGCGAATGGTTAGTCTAATTCGTTAAATTCAGATAAAATATCCTTTAGTATAAGTGATGAACACCAAAGTGTTGGTTTAGTCGTCGCCCTCTATCATTATATACTAGGTAATCAGTTCTATGGCAATAAATCTGTCTAAATTATATTTATGGGCAAAATATTTGTAATGGAAGACTATAGTAATAGCATTTGGCGCCATTACCATTTCTCAATTTGACACTAATATCGCTAAACTGCAAACTTTCCAAACGGATTGTTAAGAACTTCGCTAGAAGAATATTTCACCTAGAGGACGACCCTAGGAATTTCATCTCAAGCTTTCATTTAAAGCACGTTAGCTTTATGAAAAACACCAAGACGTCTGAGTAGGAATGTTAATTGCTTTCCGTGATAGTCCAAAATGGGAAGCCCTATTTTCGATGGCCAGCTCTGTTAAATCCCAGTGCAAAGAAAACCTTCCAATTTATCAATTATCCAAGCAAAGTATACAAATTCATCCTCGGGCTGTTACTCAGCAGCCCCGCTTGTAATTTATTTAATTAAGGGCATACTCGACGAAGTGTCCTTAGTGTGCAATAAAGATTACGCCAAGGAGCATTAGGCCGACTGCCGGCAACCCCACTGCTCCTCGAATTTTCGACTTCTGTCTGCTTTATTCCTAGCCTAAATCAATTGCTGTCAAGCCGCACGTGATTTACGAGGAGGCCTCGGCGAAATTGGGAGTTACTGGCGGTGAAAGCAAATCAGGTTAAAAATATATAAAGTAAGCAGGATCAGGATTAGTGTTACTGGGGCAGCAGCGCCTCCTGGAACCTTTCATGGCACGTAGTGGACGTAACAACACTCTTATTCAATTTGTTCCCCGTTCCCTACCTTCGTAAATTTCTAAGCAGCTCGGCCTGTCTGCGGAATTTCACTTAATTTATTGCGGGGTTTTCTTATTACTGGGAACTGAATGCAGATTGTATAATTTAAAAGTTCGGTCTCTTGAAATTGCGAAGTATTGCTACTGGGTAACCTCCAGGTTTATTCTTTTGAACGAGTACAAATGCTTGGGCGTTGGTTGTTATCAAGTTTCAATAACTTGATGGCGTTCAGCAAGTAATGTTCCTAATATAGAGATTGAAAAGTATGCAAAATGTCTGCCAATAAAGTCTAGGTAACAGGAAACAACAGATGGCATTTTCAGGGGAAAACGAAATCAACTAGGATATGTTGCTGTACAAACATTAACCGGCATTTCTAACGCGAGAAGATAACTGAAATTTTACGATGATTCCCATTAAATTTAAAATTTTCCATCTATACTTTTGATGATGCAGATATTTTTATACATTCAAATATTGTTATGGCACTTTAAAGCCGTTGTACTTTCAGCTTATGTTCGCAAGCGGTAATATCAACACGTGAAATAATAACTATAAAGCTTCTTATATTACGAAGTGTAATTGAAACATCCACTTTCATAGCTGATGTTAAATTTTAAAGGCAGTAAGTAGACTGCGTCGTAAACATGAAAATATAAAAGCTTTGTATTTGCAGGCTATATATCAATTATCATAAAACTAAGCCATTATATCAATAAATTTTCAACAATGCATGTTATACCCTATTTTCCTCTAAGAGAAGAAACGTACTCCCAAGGGTATAAAGATTAAAAATAAAACCGATTAAGATCGAGCTGGATTATACTTTGACATGGATTCTATAGTTTTTTCTATGAAACTTAGTGTAACATCCCGATTTTTTTCTGTATTCATTTAAAAATTATTATTGACTCGGTTATTCAAAATAGCGTTGCTTAAAATAATAAGCAAAGCTCGAATATTCAAAAAAAATGTATACATTGATACAGATTCCGTTATGTTTCACTTTGAAACCAAAGCATATTCACAAAAAAAATTAAATACAAACGTAAGTGCTACATTCAATACCTTTACTTATTTTTTAAATATAATAATAATAATATCTTAACAATCTATAAATTACTTTATAACTTCGAAACACAAACAAGCTTCTACTGCCCCGTCTGCGTAGTTCGTTATCTTAGGCCTTATTCTTAGAGCTGCAATTAATACGGGTAATATAGCACAATCGCAGGTGCTGCTGGAGCCCATTAGGTGGCCATGCATGCGGAATTAATTGAGCCGTCAATGTTTGCGTTAGCTCCACGAAACTTATAATGGAACATTATCCGAAAAACTTCGGCGTCGCGTTCGCTCAGGAAATAAATCTAGACGGAAGTTGCATTAACTCTATATACTTTTAAATTGGGAAGGCGCTAACGAATAAAGTTTTTTAAGTTGCGTCCGGCATCCTCACAACAGGCTGCAATGCAAACAAATTAGTGCAGTTTTCACCACCGCACTAATCAGCTTTCGGGAATTCCTGGAGGGACCGAATCAATAATCGCAAGGATATGCAAATTTTAATTAAGAATTTGCTCAAAAGAGCGCGAAAACGCCATCAAAGGCAATTCATAATTCCTGGCGCCAGCCGGATCCCCTGGCGTAAACATAGTTTTCTGGTGCAAGCTGCTTCAAAAAGTTGCAAAGTGATATCATAATTGCAATTTTATAGTTTTCTATTTGCAAATACAGTTTTCTCGCTTTTTATAACTCTTCTAGTTTTTATCTATTTAAGTCTGAAACGACTGTGTGACTATCATTAATTTCTGTAATGGAAGAATTTTACGTAAATATCGCTGACATTTTTTAATAATTCAGGTTTTATTTAGCGTATCTATCTCTATGCTTTTGTAAATGTCAATACAGAAACTGAGACCTCTCTTAACTGTAATATTTAATTTTTGGTTAAATACCAGACCCTTCTAGATACAGAATCCTGGCTTAGATGTCAAAATCAGTATCGACTACGATTTTCCAATCCAGCTTTGGAAATCGTAATATTTTAACGCCTAATTCTCCTAAAAAAAGTGGGATGTAATAAAAAGAAGACAGTAAATATTTACTTTAAGGATTCCTAATAAACCAAATAGATAAATAGGTCTCCGGTCGGTGTTTCATAATTTTGTACATGCCAAATTCGTTCGTATCAATATCGGTACACCTATGTTAGGTTATATGTTACTTTAACGAAAATTACCGAAAGAATCGTGGTAACCTTCCTATATTCAAGCAACCAGCTCAAACTAAATTCCGTAAAAGAATCATGGGCTTTAAGAGGTACATGATCAATAAAAACACAGGGTTAAAATAACTCACCACGTAAGGCTGTTGAAATTTGTAGAGTGAATGAACTGCAACTGAAACAGGCTGAAAGAGATCATCCATATATACAACAGAGGTTTTCGCTGGTTGGCGTCACTCGGCGACCGTAGGAATTTCTATCGGCAGCGCCCAAGGCGCGTCGTTAAGCAGCCACTAATAAAGAACCTTACCTTGATCGTGCTAAACTAAATCTCGCAGGTGGGCGACCCTTTGATTCCAACGTCCAACAAACCTTTCCATCGTCGACGTCAGCTGGGATTTGAATGATAAGCCAAACATAAAGGAATACGAAGGACAGCTAAACCTTGGTAAACAGCAAGAACAATTATGTTGAGAACGAAAAAAGGAGGTAAAAAGGAAGAGTTGAGAAACACTTTGCATACTGAACACATCCAACGAGATTCTTTTTAATTAATATTGAAAACCTAAACATTTCAATTGATTCGCTTTCACTCTAAAAACTAAAATAGGTAGATACATTTTACGTATCGGCGCCCCGACATATTGTTTTACTTCGAGCGATAGTATACTGGTGAGACATAATCGATGAGAGTAATCTGTCGAACAGACAGCAGTAATCTATTCGAGATATATGAATAATGCCAATATAAAGCGGATTCTTTGAAAAATAGGCAATATTTCCCGTGTCTCGTTGGCGACATTGATAAAGCTTGAGTTTCTGCATCAACATCGCCTTTTAATCAAGAATCCATCAATACACTTACTAATAAATATCTTACAAATAACGTTTTATAATTTTTGTTATTCGAGAACGCTGTAGCGACCATCTTCATTTTGATGCATTATATATTCTAATTTAATACTTAGAAATAAATCAAGCCAAACTTTGTCAGTTTCGCATTGACACCACTATTAGAAATTACTTTATGAAATACAGACTGTTACGTTATAACCAAACGGTCTTAGGCGAATTATAAACTATCGAAGGGTAAACGTAGTAGCTTATAGTTCTTTAGGTAGGTGCAAGATACTATTACTAAATTCACGAAAGGTTTCATAATGAATATAACAGAAAAATCTCTAGAAGAACGTAAAAGTACTTAAATTACGATCTCTACACGCATCCAGAACATGGGTCACGGAAATGTCTCGAATGGGTATAATTGTAGAGCAGGGAACAGATCGAACATTAAAATTGGAGTGGTCATAGTATATAACGGTCTTACAATTGATATTTATAATTTGATGCTGTTAAACTATTTGAAATGTATTTAAATATTAAAAAATAATAGACCAACAAATAATTCCACGACACCGTTTCGACCTCCGCAATAACTAAATACCTCTCAATCTCTATGTAGAAAAGCACATGTGTAAAGTAAATCCATTGTTTTTAAACCCTGCCTCATTGGAAATGCTAAGTGCTTGCAGGAAATTTGCACTGTATACTCTAGAGCTAAATAATGCCAGAATCACAAACAGATTGGTCTTAAATTCAAAATTATTAGTTCGCGTAGACTTCAAATACGTACATTTAGGTTTAAGTTGTTACACGGCAAATGTGGTTACAATTCGTAATAAGCCAAAAAGGTACTTGATTTAGCTTAGTGGGAAGAGGTGACCGTAGGCCGAAAGAAAATACTTACTCGCAATTATCAAAACAAAATTTGCATCTTGTAAGTAGGGGGGACATATCCGTGTAATTAATGCGGGCGCCACCTGATGTGTTGGCGGGCCTTAAAATGAGTGATCTCACCAGAAATATATTTTCTTGGGTGCAGGATCAGTACGCTGCTTTCAGATCATGAATGCAAGAGTTTCTGCAACTATATTTTTCTCCACTATATTAAAATAACACACTCAAAGATGTATTTGTCACTGGTTATAAACGATGCTGAAACCGCAATAAATTATTTCGAAACATACCTGCACGTTCTGATGTCACTTAGGCTACATAATAAAAAAAACCTGTCATAGGTCACAATTCCATAGGAAAACCAGTATTGATGGCCTGGTGACAAACCACCAGCAACTAGCAAGAAAACGTTACTGCACTCACAACTGCAATGCACTGAACCTAACCTAAAGCGGTCAGTTTTTAACTATTCTACATCATGCATCGCTTGACTTATAAAACTTATGCGGAATTGGCGGTAATTCACAACTTGCATTACTTAACTAATGGAACAGGTTTAACCAAGTTGGATGCAGTGATTGACGGGCGACAATGAATGCAGTAAAGTGCAATGGAGATGTGTACAAACATGTGGTTATGAGTTAGAAAATCTGGGTTCAAACCTCAGTAACTCCAACGATCTTCACTGCGTTTCTTCAAATTTGCTTTGGCAACAACGCGGTTTTAATGTCTAAACCTTCTCAAAAAACAGAAGCCGATGACACTACAATGGTGATGTTAACAAGAAGACTGACAACAAACAAGGATCTGGAAAGGCACACCAGACTAAGCAAGTTTTTTGGTAGATCGCGGGCTTGCGGTAGCGGCTAGAATTACCGGAAAATCTTCTGGCTCGAGTGAGCAAATATAGACAGATGCAGACCAAAGCGTCGGAGTGTGCGTAGATAAAAAGTAAGTTTTCCAGGTCTGCGTCGCTTTGTCAAAGCTGCACTGTGTTACATGCTAAAACTGTACTTACGACAGGCTTAAGGCGTTGGGAGGTTATCTACGTTAAACTTTGAACTCTCTTGATTTCGACAGTTTGGCTGTGCTAAATGGTTATCAAAATTCATTTCTTTATTGATAATTGGACGTCAAGCCAGGCTCAGCCTACAAACTTAATCTCCTAGTATACCGAGTATACAAAAGTTGCTTCAAAGGAATTTGATTTCACTACTTTGCTTTATTTTCGTCCACCTTAACTCGAGCTCAAAGAAACAAATCTAACTAAAACTTCATTTATTTATTTTACGTTTCCAATTAAGGGCGGCGAAAGACCCAACAAACAAAATAATAGTCGAATACGGTTTACAAACTAGGGCCCCCCTAGAACCGAAGCAAGACGAAAAAAAAAAGTTTACTTTTTGCATAATATTCTGGCAGCAAGACTTGCCGAAATTCATTCGAACACATAATACTTTAATAGTAGTTTATTTATCTAGAACGAAAAGTGACATTTTAAAGACGAGAAAGTTGTTTACGTCCGAGGCGTCAGCCGAGGACGGAATTACTTGCGAGGACCTTTAAAAACACTTTTCGTTCGTGGTGAATACAACGGTTTATTTCATACTGCAAGTTTAATGAATTTTAAATGAAAAGTTGTAAATCATTTCAAATGTCATGTCAACAACTGACGTATAATTTTAAAGTACTTGAACTTTAAAATTTTACTTTAAAGTACTAGGACTTTAATGTTTCATTTTTTGTATAATAAATAAGTTTTAAAGTACTTGAACTTTAAAATTTTACTTTAAAGTACTAGGATTTTAATGTTCCATTTTTTGTACCATAAATAATCCGAAAAATGTAATTTTTGACATCAGTATGAAATAAAATACAATATAATTCATATACGTAAATGTCACACAATAGGAACAAAAAGCAACAAAACCATATGAGCCTTTAACATAGTCCAGGCCTCAAATACGCCGCTACATTCTCCTTTGGAGCATTGGTTCACTTGTTAAAATTTAACCAAAATGTGCAATTCCTTGCCCAATTAACGGACTGTCTTTAAGGCAACTCGGAAAAAACACATGGAGACGATATTAGTTCTTCCAGTTCGTGCAAGATCAAAGGCGATGACGCCACTCACTGTATACAGAATCCGAAATTCAGCCATATTGCAAAGTTCTTTCCACAGAAAACTATCTTAAATGGCTTTAATTTAACCACGTCCCGGGGTTTCGTATTACTGATTCTCTCGACTTCAATTCGAATTAACGAGTAAGCGCTACATACGCTTACTTTTAAGCCATAAAAATCCCTCAAAAATGGTATCAATCCGGACTTGACTGGTACACTAACCACCACGGTACGGAAGAATTCGCTTTCACGCTAAATTTCAAGGAAATATATATAGCACTTTAGCTGAAAATAATATTTCAACTCCGTTACATCATCGACTGTGCTTCCTTAAATATGGGCGCTAAATGCTATATTCCTGGCGTTAACGGAAAATTACCCAGCGTCCCATGGAGGTTCTTCGTTTCTATCGGAATCTTCCACAGGGTTCTCAAACACACACTTCCATCTTTCTTTATTGGGGAATCCTCGAAACTTACACGAACGTAAGGACACCTTCCGAGTGCGCCATAAACTCGTGAAAGAGACCTGCTATAATTCCTTCTTGCTATATATAATATAAGGAACTACAAGCCTCTTTTTACCAATCCTGCGTGGTGGCGCTATTTACATTAACGGCGAATTACTAAAGCTTGCCCAAATAATACACTTTCGCACAGCCTCGCACTCCCTCTCTCTCTGCTGACTAATATAATGACAGTGGGCAGTCAATATCAATATTAGTTGAATGATTGACATAATACATAGATGGGAATAATTCCATTTTTAAGGCAAAAATAGCCGAAATTTCATCTTTAACCATACTAAATACATATTAAAAGTGACATGATAGGAGTCTTAAAAAAATATTTACCATTTGGTGTGGTTACAAATAGGCGGTTGGTCAAAAGTAAAATAGAAGCGTCTTGCTGTTGGCACTCAAACAAATGAAACAGCAGAAAATATTCTGCCAGAGTATTCAACCCTACTAGCTGCTTAGGAAAGATTGTGGAGGAGAATATATATACATATAAAAGACAAATTAAAATCGAAATACGTAAAACAAGCATCTGCCCTAGGGTGACAACTTCTTTCCTTTTCCGTAAGGTTTGCTAAAGTCAGTCTAGTTATCTGATTTGAAGACCTCCAGCACTTCTTCAGGTCCCTCGTTACGCACACCACAGAATCTAGAACCGACGGAACAATCACATTAAAGCTGGGACGAGGAAACTAAATGTAAACATTAGCTAGATGGGCTGCAACACCTTAGAGGACCTACTAAGATACGTGAGCAAAAACCCCAAGACGTTATGAGATAAGTCGGTCAAGAGAAGAGGTGAAACGATAACCCGCGTTAGACAAAATAGCGGAAGGTAACACAGCAGAATCACGAAATCTTCTATGACTATCGTTAACCCACTGGATAAGTAACCCATCGTAGACACGCAATGTAGATAAAACGGTTGGCCCACCTATGAACAAGAAAAGCGAAAAAAGATTACATCAAATAAAGCATTAACTCGAACAACAGCTTCTCGTGCGGCTGGATTGAACCATTTTCTTAGTGCACCATGCTGAACAAATATTCTTAAGCAACTCGTTCCGCGAAACTTTTAGTGGAATTGCAAGCTCCGCTCGCTGAAATTATTTATCTAGTAATCAGACCGACCGGGATGCATACATTTATATGAAAATTCGCCATTCCTGCCGCACGGCAAACGTAGATCTGCTGTCGGTAACGCCGGCTTTAATTAGAACCCTCTCGGTTACATACTCCGACACGATAATTCTCGTATTTACCAGGCACATTTTTCGCTCACACCGAGTAATTACGCAGTCCCTCCGAGCGACCCAGAAACCGCTTCTTCCCGCGGAACGTGCTCGAAACAATCACTCTGAAATGCGGCATGCACTCCAACGAATGTCTCGAGCGACCCTCGAGGATTTAACAGGTGTTCGCGTGCGGATGGTGACGAGGAATGCTCATACAAAGCATATCGGGTCAATTTATAATTTGCAGGAGCGATATCCATCTCCTACCTGTTGGCGACTAGTGGCTATTAATCCGAAATTGCTGTCGTCGCCCAAGAATTTATAGTTGGCCAACCGGAACTTTGGTTATTGTGACCTACGACTAATGTTTATTGCCCTATTATTGTCGTGTACACGAATTTGGGCTTGAACGCCGCTCCTAGAACCGATAACGTCTAAATTAGTTAAAGTTGGGAATAGTTTAAGCCTTCTATAGTCCGTTTTTGTTCACTACCTGACTGGTTTTTATTTGGATGACTTAGCAGATCCATTGCGAGTGGGTAGTTTTCGTTTTTACGAATTAATTCGTAGCGATGCTACTTAGGTAATAGGAATCCGGAAAGTGCAAACTTATTTCCCTGGCTGCAACCACTCTTAACAGCCCACCGAAAACTAAAATCTGTCTGCCTGAACGCATAAACGCACGCGCACCAACGTACATATTGGCGGGAGTTTTAAAATTACTCTCCACATATATTTTTCTAAATTCCTGAAATCAAGAATTCGTAATCCGGAACTACCAAACACCTTTATACAGACGAAACACTAATTTTACAGTGCTAATACCTTTAGGAACTGTGTGAATTGTTAGATGTTGGCACAAATGTTAGGGGACAGTAAGTCAATAATACATAGCGCTTCGCTTACACTAAAAAGTTCCAAAAACAACCAACAAAGTCTTTTAATTGGGAGCGTACAACTACGGAATCGAAGAGTATTACAAAATAGTCGCACCCTACAATATGATAGAAAAGACGTGCGACAGCAAACCTACGTATTGATTTAAAGTTATAACAAAGCTGTGCAGTAGAAGTCGCATTTATTTTAATATACCTATAGAGTACATACAACATCGCTGTGATAGTAGTTCAATATTATCGTCCAATTATTTCCACCCCTCTAAGTGTACTAGTCCACCCACCTTAATTGAAGCTCAAACTTCCAGCTCTCCTGATTGTTTAAGCATGGCAATATGGAGTGTTTACGTACATACAAATATTGACCTTACTAGACACACTAGGTTTAAGCCAATATTTAGCTACCTCTACATGTAGGTTAATTAGCAGCCAACTATTCCCCTGTTTGTCTCTCTAAAGGTTATAGCCCACAGAATGGCTTTAATTTGAAGTTCAATCAGCCTACAGTTTGTTCTATCATCTGTTAGAATTGTGCAATGAAAGAAAAATTACATTTTTAAATTGAATGTAGTAACAGTTAATAATGTGAAAATGTCAGGATTAACTGTATTAAATGTCAACTTCTAGAAAATAACATTGTAAACTCTTTAACAATTACGTCCAGGTTTAACTACTTTACCTCAAAAACAATTCGTGCACTACGTAAAGACTGAAGAGCGCTGTTATTGGAGGCATTTGAGATTTCACTAGTATCAAGAATTCAGATATTTTGTATCTGTTGTGCGGATGAAATAGAAAATCAATTATGTTAAAATCATGAAAATAGGCAGATAATATTTCTTTTAAAATATAAGAAGCTACTTCTTCAGTGAAATAGACACTTATACCGCAACTTCTATCTTTGTAGTTAACCTGACGATAGAACTTGCGCTTAAAATGCAAGGCGTTATATTTTAATGTTAAAACTGCTGCACAGCCTTGCGTAAAGTGTAAGAGTAGACGAAAGTGTCAAATGTCAATGCCATAATATTCTAAAATCTAAACAACTAGCTCAAGAAGAATGCCGAGGAGGGGTCGTGAGCATAAAGAATGCGTAATAAATTCACGTACTTACCAACTCACCTTAAAATACTCCGCTGAACCTTACGGAGTAGTCGAGCTGCTGCGAAAAGCAGACAACGAAGAGGTGATAAATATCTAAATAAAACAACAACGGCTACTGCCAAGCCTTAACAACCCATTTACTCAAAACTACGACTTTACTACAGTGAAAAACGTTAATAACAGCAGGTTTATGAATGCAAAATAAAGCTAGAATTCAAATGGTTAATGGAATCAAAAACGTCTGAAGATAAATTCAACAGAGTGAAAGTGGAAATATGTTACGATTCATTTGCGCCGCCTTCTAATTTTGCGTTCTGTAGTATTCACTTTGCTTTGTTGCGCATCTTTTCGCGCGGTTGTCTGTGAGCACGCCATTTG
Organism: Agriotes lineatus; assembly: GCA_940337035.1. Lineage (NCBI taxonomy): Eukaryota > Metazoa > Arthropoda > Insecta > Coleoptera > Elateridae > Agriotes > Agriotes lineatus. Next base: position 59,246,646 of record OW679203.1, read on the forward strand.
TATTTTCCGCGCTGCGCCACGCCCATTGGGCCTCACGGAGATACATTTTCAAGTACTGAAATATGTTTGGAGACGCGTCCCTTTCTGATCTCGCTTGCGAAACGAACAACATGTCGTGGTAACAGTTAGAATTTCGGACGTTTAATTTTGGCTGCCGTTAGTTTGAAGATGTGTCTGTGAACCTTCACTTTTGAAGTGCATTTATCCCCAATCTTCAATGTAAGGGAATCTTGACTCCCACGCCGTTGGCGCAATTTTTCATGCTGCCACGTGTTTAGTAAATTCGCCTGGAATCCTGTCCGGACACATAGTACCGGAGGGCCAATTTGAGGCTTGGACTACAGCTAAACTTATTTGCCATACCCTCGGAATTTTGGATCTTTGGACCCGCTTGACCTCTGCTGCAGACACCGTTTGAGCGCAGGAGAGGATCCGATAAGGAGGCTTACCTTCAGGTCTATTTTGTTCCAGTATCGCACGGTGAATTCCCCTCTGAACCACCAGCTTCGGGCCGCCCGAATTTGGGGCCAAACGACTCCGTGAATCGTGATATCATTCGGCCGTGAGATTGCTGCCGGAATCGCGTTTGCGCTTCTTCCGAAACCAAGCACACACCGGATTTGCTACTGTAATCTTTGCCTGCCCCTGAGCTTAATTTAAATGTGTGAAATAAGGCGATTGCCTTATTGGTGCGTTACAAACTGTGAGTATTAGTTTAAATTCTTGTCTGAGGTACCTCATGCTATTACCGCTAAATTAGCTAAACTTAATTAGTATAGCAAGTAATATGTGATATTTACATGTACTGTAATCCCGAACTTATGAAAACTATACTGTGATTTTGTCAACTATGGAGGTTTAATTTAGTTACGGCTGTCTACTGTATTTGAAGCACCACTTTCAGGAATTGTGTTTGTGCTTAAGCATTGTGAGTTTACGAATTCTCGTTGAACACCTGGATGCAACCGCCGTATGTAATACAAAAAAATTCGTTGGCGCACTGGGCATTTATTTCTCTTATTTCGTTCTACCGACTGTTCTGTTAAAAACCTGCACACCTCTATCCGACTGAGCTGGCGGCCGGCTATTGCACCCGAGTATACAAAGTAAATTTTCTGAAAGAATGACCAACGAATTAAAATAGCTAACAAATAATCAAATCATACTTTCGTTTTCGGACCGCCCTCAAATGTTTTACTTTCATTATTCTACCACATCCTAGGGTGATGTAATATTTTAGACGCTTTCTTCGGGAGAAAATTGTAAAATAGAAAATGACCGAAATTTCTGAAAAGGAAATAAAGTGATCGCTGAAAGCTTTAAGAAGAAAGGAGCGCCAACACGAAATTAGAAGTCATTAAAAACTATTTAGGCAACCTGAAGTATCCGATGGCGTTATAAGTTGCCTGAGCAACCGCAAAATCTGGCGGAAATTCAAAACGACATCTTCGAACCGTAACATCAATGGCAACTACAATTTAAAATCTAACATTAAAGCAGTATTAATAGCTTCAATTGCAAAATAGTACTCGAAACATAAAATTATTATCAAATAGATAAATATTCGATAAAATGTCAACCTTGTCTCGGCTCTGCTTAATTATTAGAGTGATGTGTCCCAAATGAGAAAAATAGAGATTTAAAGTGGTTTCCACCTTGAAAATCAAAAGAATATATTTTCTATCGCCTTATATCTTAAATTTTCAAGATACATTAAGTGTTGCTAGATTTACCTTTGTAATTGTCGATCACAAGACAGGAGAATGTATCTTTTGAGAAATTGATAAGATGCGAGCAGATAAAATTATCGTCTTAAATTATCGATAATTGAATAGGACAAGAATTGCAGAACAAGTATCTCATCCGAAAAAATTGTGTGATAATCCAAACTTATCCTACAAAAAATGGTTATTCGCAAATTCAAATTTCCCTTCTGAAGAGGATATATGATAATAATCTCACCATTTCATACAGCATGAGATATATATTTTTTCAAATGTAGGCAATATTGTCGAGTATGAAAGGACATTTAAGACGTCCTCATTTTTTAAAAACTAAACCAGCACTATCCTCGAAATGTTCTAAACAGGAAAACACCTGGCAGATAAGTTTCCTACAAACCGACGTATTTCGCCGTTGGCCACAGAATTTAATAAAGGTCTTGCCCTTTCTAGGGAGACGGGAATTCATTAGGGAGAATTAAACGAGATTAACTACAATTCTAATCCCAACTACCTAGTGCAAAAACCAGGAACAATGCACCACGGACTATCGTCTAGTACATTAGCCAAAAAGCTTATATTAATAATTAACCACAAACGATATGTGTTAGCTTCACAACTATATGTTGATTACGACAGTAATGGTTATAATGAAAATATATCAAAGAAGAACACTCGCTTGTGCTGCATTAGGGGAGCTAAATCTGCCCTGAAAACAAAACTAGAGTACTACACCTTCGAACTAGGCTCTTCAATCGATGCATTCTACATGTTCTAACGTATCGAGCATAAAGGTAGACTTGAACGAAACAATCAATTTACAAACCTAGAAAACCACAGAGAACTATGGAGCCCAATATGCTCAGGGTAACAATTAGAGATAACCAAGAGGGGGACATGAGGAAGATCAATTCCAAAAATGAGGCTAGAAAGAGATCAGTGGGATAAAATGCGATGAGAATAGTTTTATTTTCTTCAGTGAGTATACTGTCAGAACTCAAACGTATTAAGCACGTTCATAAAAGAGCTCCGTTCACTTTCCTAAATATTTGTAAAAACTAAACAATCTAGTGCGAAACGGCCAGATTTCAGAGTAGGTTGGTTTTGCCATCTAAGAAGATAGTAATGATTACGAAAATTTATCTAACTGTTTTTTGGTCAATAAAGTATCAAAAAAAAATAAAGGATATTTTGTTGCAAATGCCCTGCTGAGTCGTCTAGCAACAAAGAGCTTGAAAAAGGGCGGAGGAGATGGTACAAAATATCCTTCAATCGTAATAAACAAGCTGTAGATTTCTAGCCACTAACAATGATAAGGTTAGTTACGGTTGGTCTTAAAATAGTTTTCCAAAATTACAATTACGATACGTAACAAGCCCAGAAGTTGCGTGAGTTAGCTCAATTGGAAGGATGTATTGTTATGTGCTTGAAAAGATGCTGGAACAAATTCGAGTAATGTTTGTGGTCGTCAACTGATACGTATGTCTGTCGGTGATGGAATGGGTGACTTCCAGCAATTTTTTCCCTCGGCGACAGGAATCGTGTGCTGAGATCCATAATACATATGATACGTATGATACATTTCTGAAAAGCTTTCCTTAGGATGTAAAGTTCTCCGTCGCCATAAGTAAACTGGTGTTCGTCTGTAGTTCAGTTTTACCGAGAAAATAATTTTGATAAAGAGGCAACCAACAAGCATAGACTGCTTAACTAAACCTTTCGCCTAGCTACTAAAACTTTGCTGAAAACGGTGGGCTTGCCCTAAAATCTGCGTGACTAAAAGCAGTGGCGGCGTCAACTCTTAAACTGACCTAACCAGTATAGTCACAATATCATTTTGCTTATACCAAAAAGCTTAAGGAGAGTACAACGTTCCACGTTCCACCGTTTTAACATGAATTTGTATAGGTCACAAACTACAGTTAATTTAGTACATTATATCGAATCATAGTTATCTTGGATACAGCATCCGTTACGATTCGATAGCAACCTACTGACATTTTTAGTGGTCAACTTGCTGTACCATTCTATGTGAGGTTTTCCAACATAGATATAACATTTTGTTAGCATCAAAACGATTCCTCGGCTAATTCTCTCAAAACAAACTAAACTTTATGACTACTTGGATACAGTTGCCGGCCGGCTAGTCAGGAAGAAGACGTGCAGTTGTTTAAGTAATAACAAATGATTAAACGCTAAAAGGGCGCCAATAAATCTTTATCAATTAACGACAAGTGTATCCAGGCATTCGACTGAAAGAAAAGCTCAAATCACGCACAGGTAGCAGTAACAAACCATAACGCCAAAAGGCTAGTATCACAGTATAATAATTTCTAATTCGGTAGAATTCAGTACAAATATCAGATTATTAACACTACAAATTGCGAGGAATCATAGTACAAATTTCAAATAATTATTAGTCAGCCCAAAGTTAATCAGTAGTACAAATTTTAAATAAAAATCTTACACAACAGTCCTAACAAAGGTACAAACATGATCCACAACAGTTTAAAATTAAATGCGGTCGCAATTAACCTAGACGCCGTGGTTGTGAAATCATCTAATCAGATACGCAGTTCGTGAAGCGAACTGTATAATAGCAGCCAACATCAGAAGTATCGTTTACTTAAAATAAAGGAAGACAAAACCTAATCTTAGTTTCCTCTGAGCCCTTTCTGCACTCTATGTAGTGATCCAGATAAGCGAAGGTCCACACAGAATGCAGGTGATAACAGCTCGAACCAGGTCAAGGTTGACGCGCTCGATCGCGGTGATGGCTTTTCACGGCCAATGCTGAACCTATGAGTTTCAAGGGCCCCGGACTGGGTGCCCAGATGCATTTGGGCAACGTGCCGCTGAATGACAGGTAAAGCGCATATAAAATCCGCCAACTAGTCGCGAGAAACAAATCCTCCACAGAACTGCTAGGCTACAATAATCCTCAAATTCTGCGGGGGCTACGAACCAACAGCCATATTCTGTAATCCCGTAAAGTCGCAGGAAAATTTTAAAGGCGCCACAACTGAATCACCATCACGGCGTTCCAGGGAAAAGCGACGCGTTCAAACAAAAGGCAACATTCGAGTCACTTCGCCGCGCAAATCAGAGTCAAGGATAGCCGTGAATGCGTAAACATACGAAAACCACAAACACTAAAAATATAAACGGCGCACACAGCGAGCTGTAAAGATAGTAGAACAGCTATCTAAACGTCACAATAAAAATATATCTATAGAAGTCGGGTGTTCACGACATTGCCTCAAAAAATTTAGCTTACCTTCAGTAGTAATAGTGCATGAACATGTACTTATTTTTTACGCAGTTGACGACATGAATAGTCGATGCATCACCCTTTCAGCTTTGTAAGTAACCAGCAAGATTCAAGTTTTATAATAAACCCTTTCCTGCCACAGCTTTATGGCCTTTCACCGTTCCTTTTTAGACCCGGCTAAGCCGCAATTTAGTTTGCGTTTCGTATATGGATTAACATGTCAAATTTATTACAACCAGTTTTCCAAGCCTCATAAAGCACTATGCCTCATAACCTTAATTTAACTTTCAGACAAAAAAATATGCTCAAAATTAGCCCAGCATATGGCCGATATAAAACGCTTTTCCTCAATACCTTCCCTGGTGAAAGCTGCCCTGGGCCAACTTAAAACTTCGGTTATTGCGCACAGGATTTACAGCGCCTTTTAAGCGATGTTCTTGGAGCTCCGACAATCCAATTCCCTTTAAGTTCCGAGCGTCCGTGCGGTGTTTAGTCTGCTACCTACAACCCGAGCACAGCCCTTAAAGGGCCGATCTCTTCATTAGCAGCAGCACCTGATTGTTATTGCGATTCCGGGGCTTTCTCTAATCTGTTAGTCCCTGCAGTTTCCCAATTTTCACGTGTGCCACCAATATCTTTGCGGTTTCGCCGTAATTCGTTTCGGTATTGGTGTCTCGAGAGCGGTTTTTCTTGCACAAACAGGCTCGCGGCGTTATTGATATTTCACAAATACACGAACGGGAGAATATCTACATCGCCAAATTGGATTCTAACATAAAGAGATAAATGTGATGTATCTGTATTGGATACGCCCAGCTTTTTGCGTGCCTTTTTGGATGGCGAACCTGGGGCTGCTCCTGAATACATTTAAATTCAAATTGGCTTAATCCAATTTAAATTGAATTTTATCTTTAATACCTTTAAGTAAGTGGGGATTTTTAAAAATAAACCCCGCTTTTTACCATGACTAGGCACGCAATTTTGCGTGTGTGAACGGCGTTACTGCCGATGCAGTTCTTGGTTTTCTAAGTTATGCGGCGTGTTATTTTTTGCACAGAGATTAAGGCTATTAATTGCGGAGTCGTTTAGAAATATAATCAGCAACTCAACGTACTAGCTAAATTACAAACGTAAGGAGGTCGGTGCCTACAAACATTTTACATTTTCAAAGTTCGAAGGCTTTGCGTTTATCGAATCTCTTGTTCTATGCATACCAATATGGAGCTATTGCAACCTTTACTTGACGTCTTCGAAGCGTGCATATCGAGTTTTTCTTCAAACACTTTCTTCTAGGAATCGTTAAATTACCTTATAGATATGGTTTTTTATCTGCTTTTTCTGTATGCAGAACCCATCCGTATAGTTCATAGTCATGTTCTTATTAATGAAAGCTCATCTCTCAAGTATCAATGTTGAGAATATTGCACATTCTATTACATATCCTTCCAACTGGTTTCTCTGTCCATTCCGTGTCTGGCAGGAATGGCATATGAAGAATCCATTCCCTTCGGTCGAATAGTTTATGCGATATATTTTCTGTAGTTCGGTAGCATTCACCATGATCGACGAGTAAAACAACTTTAGAAGAAGAAATAGTATTAAATACTAATAAGTCTGTATTTATACATACAATTATTGTAATATTTACTCCATTTTCTTTAAAACTTTATGTAATCAATCTAACCTGTGTCTCCATTCCTGTCAGGCATTCTGTTACCAGTAACTCTCCGCTTACAACATATCTTGCATTTTAAATTAGCTGTAAATTACGCATGCGACATAAAATAATACTTACACATGAATTAGGCTTACCTGAAATCGCTGGCCGCCAAAGTTGAACGATAAAGCCGGTCTCGAAACTGGAACTCGTAACTAGAATGCGGAAATAGAATCAACAGCTTTCAGGCTATCTACAGCGAAACTGGTGTCAATCCCACAACAGTTCAAAGATTACGAGCAATCAGCATGAATCTACACGCTATGTACATTTTTGAGGAAGCTGGGTAGGTCCGACAATTGTCGTAAATTTGTTAAAACAAATGGTAAGGCTTCACCACATTACAAACACAAAACGCCTATCTTGACTGTTACTGGTCCACTATAAAAATAAACGTCCCGCCCGGCGCCGACTTTAACATGATAGGCTTAACTAAAGGAAAATTCTAATCCCTTCATACATGGAGGAACGATTTCTATACTTCAGCTGGCTATATGCTCCCGTAAATGTGTTTTGCGTGAACAGTTGTATTAATATGTTTTATATTTCCTTTATATATTCACTTTCGATTCAATTTAGATGCTCTCCTCTGCCATTATACCAATTATTCGTTCTTTAGAATTCCATTTAAGCGTTGCAATAAAGTACAGAAAATCAATTATCAGAATAGGAAAGTGTTTAACTTAGCACGTCAACTAAATAAAAATGTTTGCTTTGTTAACAAAATCAACTATTTTCCACCACTCTTTGAATGTGTGTACCGCATTTACGCAGAGACAGATGTCACTGAAAATAACGAGAGTGGATATCACATGCTATGGCTTTTTGCAATCTCCCTGTGCAGCGTTGTGTTAACTACATTAACTCGATGTTTATTTTTTACCAGCGCGCGGATTCTTGGAGATTCCAAACTAAATTGTTCATCAAAAAAATATTCTAATTTGCGTTAAATTCTAAGTTTTGATGCTCGGTGAATCGAGCATTTCGGACAGCTTTAATCATAAAAAATTACATTGCAATAAAGGATGCGAGAAAATAGTACAGATATTGATCCGCACTGTTGTTAACTCATCCGCTATGAAAATTGCCCCGTGAAGCGTTAATAAAACACTGCCTAGACGTGCCATCAAAGGGTTGGTATAAAATGAGAATTCCCATTTTAGCAAAGAGTATAATTTTCGGTTGAGCCATGAACTCATATACGATAAAATTGATACAGTTATTCATCAAAGCAACCCTTCTAAATATTATGCTTTTATTAGGCAATGTGTTTTACAACACATTGTTCGCTCTGTATACGAAGTTGTGTTTAATTGCACTAGAATTCAGTGAAATAAAAAAAGTGGCAAACATTTTTTGTGCATTGCTTTATTACGTTACTTCATAGGCTGGTCTTCAGAGTAGGGCGATGTTGAGTATATTCTACCGTGGTTTTAGTTTTTTCTTATGATCTCGACCCACCAAAAAAGTGCCATTTAGTTTCGAAGGCGGTAAAGATACAGCCAACGTAGTTGCTTCTTCTTTTCAGGTTTGAGTTTCATTTTACTATTTTAAGGTGTTCAGAAGCTCAGCGTGTGGGGTGGAACTTAGACTGAAATAAAAAAAGGCTTCCTCGCGATAATCAAAACTATTGTACCTGAAGATGCAGTGAAAAGTCGTTTTAGCACTGGGAAGTATGTTCGCGCTTCATTCTAAGTAACATCTATAAAAATACATTTAAGCAGGCCTCAGCTAAAGGCCAGAACGGCAGCTTAATAAAAACAAATGCAGAAACCTAAATAGTGAAGAATCCGCAATCGAAAACGGTCGATCACCGTGGCCGAGAGCAAAGCTACCCTGCCAGTGAAGTTTGTTTGAAACTCTAAATAAGTAGCTACAAAATCGTACACGCAAAGGTTTTCTCAGAGCTTCGTCGGGAACAATGGATGACGGTAGTTTAACGATTGACTACGAGCTTCAACGTCGATCTACACGTTAACAAGGAGAAGTCCAGCAAGGCTACTTGGGGTTGTCAAATAAAAAATGGAAAGCGGCAATTCAGGGCATCAGTAAACAAAGCGTTGATATACAGAGCGGTTGATGGTAGAAGGATACAAGAGTTCCTTTAAATATATTGAATCTGGGACTTCGGGACGAAAATCCACGGTACTCAAACGAGAAGAAAATTGAATTTCATATTCAAATGCTGCGGTTTGGAAGATAAAAATATTCGACAAGGGTCATACTTTGGAAAAATTAGTGCACCAACAGCTACATTCACGGAACACCAACACTCGCATAACGTACAAACTCTTTCCTTGATGAACCTTGGTCAACTTTTGATCTACTCCCCGCCTAAAATATTGGGGCGCGAAGAAATTTGGCGAGTCAAATTTCCGGCTTCTTCTTTGTGTAGAAAAAGCAGTGGCGGCATTAATGACTTAACAGATCGTCGATAAAAGGATTGTCATAGTGACTGCTAGAGTTTGAATAAAAAACCAAATGTTTCTTTTCGTTTCAAATTCGTCATTGTTAAAGTAAAACTAGTGAATGAAGTGATCTGAATCACATTTATCAGTTGACTGGTTACCATCGTGATAACCACTTACCTGAGTTATTTGAAGAGTCTTAGCTCATCATACACTGAAAAAGTCGACCACTGAGCTAAGCACATTTATTTTAGGAAGCCCAAAGAATCTACAAGATTCTAGGATACTAAAGTAAGCAGATAAAGCTAAGCACACGATATTAATAACTCAAATTGAAGCCCATTATTTTCAATAGCCAGTTAAGCTTTCTGACATTGAATACATAGTGCTGCCTATTGGGAAACTTAACATTGTAAGTTTTTTTATTTACTTCTGTCAGTTACCTTTCATAGGATCTTTGTATTGTTCTTCTTTCCTTCGGTCTAGTTTTCTCGTCGATCAAGTAGTGTCTACGTTTGGGTGTCTAATTGTGTGTAACCATACAATTTCGGGATGCTTAAAAGTGTATTTTAAATTAGCGGTAAATTACGCATGCAACATAAAATAATACTTGAACATGAATTAGGCTCACCTGTAATTGCTAGCCTCCAAAGTTGAACAATGAAGCCGGTCTCGAAACTGGGGCTCGTCACACGGTAATAAAATTAACAGCTTCCAAGATATCCACAGCGCAACTGGTGTCAATCCCACACTGTGTAGGTGAATATGAGCAACAACAGTTCAAAGAGAACTAGCAACCAGCGTGAATCTACACGCTATATACATTTTTGGAGAAGCTGGGTAGATCCGACAATCGTTGTAAATTTGCTAAAACAACACGGTAAGGCTTCACCACATCACAGACACAAAACGCCTATCTTGACTGTTCCTGGTCTACTATAAAAATAAACGTTCCGTCCCGCTCCGACTTTAACCTTCTCTTTTTATTTCTGCCCTCCAAATGCGACGTTCAATGGACCTAATACTTCTGCTTTCTCATACATGGAGGAACGATGTTCATACTTTAGCTAGTGCTCCCATATATTTGTTTTGTGTGAAAAGCTGTATTAATATGTTTTATATTTCTTTTATATATTCACTTTCGCTACGTTATTACCATGAGTTGTCCAAGAAATTCTTTTGTGTGTATGCTCTAAGTTTGGAAGGCGTATCTAAAAACTTATAGTACTGGGGAGTCTATCAGGTTAGTCTTGGTGTTTCATGTGATATCTGAGGACTTCCATATTGGTAATAATTGACTCATTTGTATTGTTCCTTCTTATTCGTAACAGTAACACATTTAAATTACTTTGATGTACTAGAAATTTCTTTAAATATACTAAAGCCCTTGCATAGTTCTGGGATTGATCACCATGATCGTTTCAAAAAAAGGAATAAGCCATATGTCGACTGTAAATTACGTTCTGTCTCGACGGGAATTATTCTCATCCAGAATAAGGATGCCTGTCATCTTGATTTATATTTTGCATTAAATTGACTAGTCTCTCCCAAACTTCTAAAGCGCAGAACTCGATTAAATTTGTCAAGGTTTACAAACTAGGCAAAAACTGAGCAAATGATCCTTTCGCTAAACACAGCTCCAGCTTGCTAGAACGTGTGCTAGTTCTTACGAAGCTGGGAGAGTAATTCTACGACATTTGTCTTGTCTGCTTTTGGCAACATTTTGTCAGCGAATTTTTATCGACCTAAACCCTCACTGGCATGCACATTCGCCTTTGGGGACAGCAGCTGCTGTACTTTGACACAGACAGACTTATGTATTGCATTATGCATAAGTTATAACACAGGCTAATCGAGCTAAAATTACGGTTCTTCCGAAGCATTACCTTTTACATCGACGTGCACTACCACCATACCACGCCCATACCCAGTTCTTTTCTTAAAATTGTCAGAGTGTATTTATTTTATCCATCTTTTTAAAAGGTGCCTGTCCAATCTAAATGATTGATAGGAATGCGGAAGAATTAGGTTGCCGGGAATGAATTTTTAGGCTGAAGCTAACCGGCAGGTTGAAAATGCTAATAAGAGCACTTTTATATATATAAGCGGCATCCGGGAGCTCGATCATTGATATCATTTGTCAAGATTCTAATATGCTCGGGGCATTAGATCTGAAACTCGCATCCATTTTTCAGTGCTAACACGAAGGGTGCGACGTTATTTTTATAATAACTCATTTTTTACATTTAACACCGGCAATTTCTCTTCTTGTGTGCCGTTTAGTCACCACTGTTTTTTCATTTTAGTCAGTTTCAAAAATTGATTTCGAAAATTTATACTCGTTAAAATAGATTTTATATGTTTAGCTTGAGTGATCTACATCAAAATACTATTTTTCCGCTGCAGTTCGAAACAGGCTATCCATCGAGTGTTATTAAGATATTCTTACACTAACAATCTCTCTAATATAACGAAAACTAAACGATGCATTTGTATCTATGTGATATTGTCTTTAACCTAATTGAACTAGCTGCTCGAGATGAAACGAATTAACTCAAGTCTGAGTTTTTTAGTTTTTGCTTGTTTTTCATGTTTGTACCTCTTACTCTCCTCTTTCTCCTTTCTTAGATAATGCAGGTTTGTCATTAATCTCTATAATGTGTTACTAGGGAATTTCCATTTCCAATAGATAGGTAATAAATTTAAAGAGTTCTAGTAACTCAGCGTGAGGCGTGGGGCTTATACTGAAATAGATGTAAGTTCGCTCGCGATAGTCATAACGATTACACCTGAAAAGGTGCGAAGACTTTCTTTGCTTGCAATGTGCTCTCGTCGAAAAAAAATATACGTACTCAGCTCCTTAAATGACTTGCCTAGCAATTTCTATAAATTTCAATTGACTGGAAACGCATAACTGCACGTTGCTTAAATAAAATATATTGAAGTACACACCAGTGCAAGAACAGAAACGAAACAAACAACGGTAGCAAGCAATCCCTACGAATTATATCTGCTCGTGACGTCAGAGTTGTGTCGGCTTGTCGAATAGAAAATAAATATCAGCAGTTCAAAGATTGACTGCGAGCGTCGGCGTGGGTCTATACGCTGATAACGAGAAATTTCGACAGCGGTCGGAGATCAATATGAAATTCTATGGCATTCAAACGAAACGGAATCGGAGTTCTAATTTCATAAACCGCGCTTCGTGAAGCTGGAACTATCCGACAAGGTTGTAATTTGCACACAAGCTATCTGCTCGATAATCGCTGGCCCACTACCGATCTACTCGCCTGCGCATAAAAACGCAGTGGCGGGGTCAAATCTAAAACTAATCTAACATAATTATTTTCTCAATTTTCACAGGATTTTAGTCGATCATAGGTAGATATGTTTACAGTGTTTTTTCATCACATTATACCCTAGTTGGAAGTTAAAATTGTCGTAAAAGCTCTAAACAACAGCTTAATACATTCACTGCTAACAATTCTGCTTTTTTTCGAAACTTACATGTTAAATTTTCCACATTACTTTACACTGCCATTTTCAAATATACTCTAATCCACGTAACAAAAATTATTAAGTCGGTAAACAGGAACAATTAATCCACATAAACACCACTTTTGATATTAATCTATTCGTTGTCCCAAATGTATAATCCGGCATCGACCCGAAACATCGTGACAATCCCTCACGCCGTCCAGTTTAATGGATTAATAAAACATTCATTTATATCGTGCGTTTACAAAGCAACGAACATTTCCCCTTTGTTTCGGCATTTTTCTTCGGCGAGGTACCGGAAAATACTTCGTCTCCAATATGATAATGATCCAGAATTAGAGGCTTTTTTGCTGTTTCAATATGAGATTGAACTGAAATATTGAGGGCCTCTAAGTAATAAATAAATTATATAAAACATACCGTGATAAAGGTAACTTTGTGTTCTAGTCGAATTCTGGTAGCTCAGATAAAATATATTTGAATACATGCATTTTAAAGGATCGTACAAGCGTTGTATCTAACGATGCAGCTATAGACATTATTAATAAGTAATTAGAAAAATATTTTCTGAACAAATAGAATTACTGTACGGTCTCACGGTGTTTCAATTTAACTTTATTAAAACAGTAATACTTCAGTTGAAATTTGATGAAATTTTCAACAGCATTTATGCTTTTAATGAAAAATACTTTAATAATTCGAATTGCTGACCTTTAATTTAAACATAACTGCATCAACCGTTTTTGAAGTTCCAACAGGATTACAACTACTTGTTTTACCAATCGAACAAAGCTGGGTTCATCACCTCTCAAAGTGTCATGGTTGTTTTTGTAGCTGAGGGTCAAGTGCCATAATGATTGTAGTAACTATAACAGCGCCACCTTTCTCACATTAGCAGTTTAGGGTGCTTACGAAAAAGTGTACGAAGATAAAGAGAGAAAGCATAATTCGCTTAACACGCATAAGAAAGTGAGAGAAACCGTTATAATGTTGAGAATGGTAGAAAAGAGAGTTTTAGATGACAAATATCCTAAAACAATTTGGTGAAATGAGAAAAAGATACAAAGTGTTACAGGGAAACTTATCTTTGCGACAAATGAGGGGAGAGTCTCAGACTAAAATAAAATAAGGGCTTGCTAGCGATAGTCAAAACATTTGTACCTAAAAATATATGCTGACAAATTCGTACTATTTTTAAATGCATCATCTGCTGTGTGTCTAAATTACACATGCACTAATAAATTAAAGACATATCGAACTCAGCACAGTGCAGTGAATCAACGGCACTGATGTGGAAATGTCAAGCTCTGAGGTTGAGCCATTGACCAGGAAGGAAGCCACACTAGCGGCCAAAAGTTTATCGAGAATTGAGGACTCGATGACTAGGCGTTCAAATACTAGCTACGAGCATCGGCGTCAGTCTATACGAGATATACGAAATGTTTCTCCAAGGTAACGTTGGGAGATAGAGAGATATACGGACTTGAACGAGACGATACGAGGATTCCTCTAAATATATGCGATTGGTGATCGATGTGGGATTCCAGGCCTCTTAAACGGACTATGTGTTGGGGACTGGAAATACTTGACACAGGTCCTCATTTGCTAACATTGGCACGATGAGGCTTTCCCAAACAGCTACATTCACGTAACGATACAGCTCACATCACAAACTCTTTGCTTGACGATCCCTGGCTAACTGAAGATCGGCCCCTCGCTAACTTGGCGCTACAAGCTCAGCGAATTACCAACTCCTTCTTCTTTGTAAAGAGGGAGCAGTAGCTACATCGAATACCCTAGATGTAGCAACAGTTTGACCAACACGAGGGATGGTTCTTGTATTACTAAGGAGAAACTTAAAAGTGCAATAGCACTCGCTAAACCATGAAAAATATTAGATTCGAATGAAACTCAAGTTTTAAAAAGAGGCTATAAAATTATAAATCTAATCAGTAGCATCTTGGAAATTTGTAGTTTATAAATAGATTGTAAAATGTGCAGCTCTATTTGGTACTAACTCATGGAGCTTAAACCTGAATCGTCGATTTTGAACAGTTTTTCAATAAAGTATAGCTTCTTGCAACCCACTCGATAAGAACAGCGACGAGAAGGCGAGGATCAAACTGGAGAATAGTATCATTGCTGCACCATCCAAAGCAGTGAACAGGATTAACATCTGTCACATCGTTTATGATAGCTATGAACATAATTATATGGTTTTGGAAGGCTGCCAAACGTCCAATAAGGATACTGAACAGAAAGAAATATATTTACATGTTCCAAGTTAAAAAAACATGTTTGCTATTATATTTCGGTATAAAAAAGTCGTGTCAATTAACTATCATTAAAGAATAATATTTGAACAGTAAATTCTTTGAAAATCGATACAGCTGCATTTGACGTTCCTATTTAATACCATCTTACTTAACTAAACCAAAAAGTGGCGCCCATCAAATAGCACGCGAATAAATTCCAGACAGCTTTCAAATCCAATTCTTTTGTCAATATCGCACTGCATCCCCTTGCCACTGGCAGACTCCTGCAGTGAGTGCAAGACGAAATTGAGCCAGTCTGGGGTGAAAGGGCGAAGCGACACGAGTCGAAGGCAATAACTTCACGCATACGCTTCGCCTTATCCCAACGTCCTTGCAGCATCTGGGGCACCCCGTGAATGTTTTATTCCTGTGACGGCGTTCTTGTATTCGCGAACAATAAAACTGTCAGATCGGCGGCGGCGAACGAGATTGGAAAACGCGGCTAGCAACAGGTTCGAAATAAATATAGTATCACTTTTATAGTTTACGTCCTTTGTGGGCCTCCTTTTGTGCTGAATTTCCGTTGACCTGCTTTCGATCCAAGTTCAAATTAAAGCTTGCACTCCGGGCGAGGGTTTCCCGGGGCCGCTCCTCCGGCGAAGGGTTGCTTGGACGCTAATAATGGAGTGCAGCGGGTTTTGTTTTCGCACCGAAGCCAACATTAACTCTCCTTCCATTATTCTGCGTATAATTAAAATTTCTAGGTTTTAATAAAGACCTGACAGGGCACGAATCAAGTGCTAAAAAACTAAATTAAAACTCCTAGCGGGGCGTTTTAGCATTTCTTAATTACAACAATTGCTTTGGTGTTTGCCAAACGGCTTTGCACGTGTTCCTGTTTGTTTGAAGAAGAAGCATAAAACAGAATACAATGGAATGCAATCCAAACGTCTTCGTGTTGAATAGCTCGTTATGAAGGCAGGCACATTATGCAGACCACACGTAAAAGAAACATCGTTATGCCAATACAGTACATCTCTTTATTCTTCTTTTATACGTTTTTAGCTTTTTATTTGTATTTCCAAAGCAGGTTGCTATTGGAATACACATGTACAGCACCTTCCTTTTAATTGTCCGATCTATTGTATGTTGTTACATTTTGAAGTCACAGTATTTGTTTTTATGCAGCAAGAACCAAATTATATCAACCTTTCCTATCGCTATCTCCAGACGATATCCCCTGCTGTTGATTTTTACTTCCTGAATCACCAGATTAAATAAGAAAAATCCTCGTTGTACCTAAACGGATGTCATGATTTCAATCGTTAAACCCAATTGTAATTTTACTTGTGTGGTAGGGTGTCCATTGATATCTCTTGCAATGGATCGTTTAGGAGCCCCACTATTTTGCCGTCAAATTATAATTCTCTAGTGATATTACAGCTGGATCCCCAACGTTTTGAAGTCAAACTGTAATGCGTCTTCTAAGAGCCCCACGTTGGGGGCCAAATGTTAATGATACAATTTAGAGCTACACCGATTTTATAAATTAATTTTGCTCTCTCTTATTGCCAGGTGGCTCAATAGCAATGGGATCTCTCTTATCCTACTTAACTCAGATCGGTGTTAAAACGAGTTTTTCTTGAAATGGCGTAGAATTGTACTCATGCTAAGCTTCAAACATGTACTCAAAGGAAACGCCAATTTATTTACACGCACATCAACAACGGTAGTTATATTTCCTGCAAAAGGTAATACTAACTAATAATAAATCTTAATACTAATACACGAAGCTAATATCTCTTTATATTTCGCCTTTGTATGTGCAATAATATTAGTCTACGCGCAAAAAGTTGTTTCTACTATGAATTTATATTAACAATGATAAACCGCTACTCTGCCAGCTGTTTCTATGACGCATTTATACTACTAATTTATTATATAAACGCCACAACATCGACGTTGAATTACTCCGACAGCTGTTTATAACGACATCTTTATACTGACTGCGCATATAAATAATGGTGAGGCACTAACACCCCATGAAGGAGCTTGGCCTGCAAGGCGGAAGGTTAGAGCTTCCGTATCCTCGCTCTCACACCCGGCTGTCGCGTGTCAAATTCATGACACGTGGTGATGTGGTGAGCACCACGCATTAGACAGCCGCATTATTACCCCTTGTTCTTTCGAACGCAGGTTCCCAATTATTTAAAGCGACTGGGTAGGCCGCCCGCCAGGCATCGATCTGGGATTTGAACTCCAGACTTCCGCGCCGCAGTCCGATGCTCTAACCATCAGAGCCACGCTGGCGCATATACTCAACTATATTACCCACCGCACAAGAGAGAAAGCTTCTGCTGCGTTATCCGCTTGCAAATATGTTATGCGTCCCCCACCTTGACTTTGGCCCTACCTAACTATTTGGAGCTAGAACTCGCTGGCTTCTACGGCGATGCCCTTGCTATTGCGTCACTTGATAAGGCGGCCGCTTTCTTTATTGTTTTCCTAGCTACCATTGTCAAATTGAAGGTAACAGGCGCTATTTTAACACTTCTCTACTCTCGTAGTTTTTCAAGAAATGTACGAACGCATCTTCCGAAACTTGCTAGCCGAGCGTTTACCCTTGGGCCCGCAAACAAAAGCACACGAAGCACCTAGCTCGTCAAAAACGACTTCCGGGATTGGATCGTGTCATTATTGAGGTCAAAGAACTCAACGTTTCGCCTGCTTTCGTAATGGGGTTCCACAAGAGGAAAATCAAAAAAGTACGCTAACTCAACGGTCAACCACGCCAGAGAAGAACTCTTTCGCCGCTTTTGTCATCCTTCCCGTAATTTCTTCTAGAGTTATCTTGTTTCTAGCCGCCATAGGCGTCATTTGCGTAACTTATCACTCGTTTTGTACATACATTATTGTGGCCTCTATTCAACCCTCACGATTTTTTCATTACTAGGTTAAATAATAGTGTTGAGACATAATAATCCCCTTGTCTAAGCCCTGTTCTGATTGAAAGTCTGTCGATATTGTTCCTCTAATTTTAACATTCCATGTGGTTTTCTTTAAGGCCATACTCAGTAGCTTTCTTAATTTGGGTAATATGTCAAATTTTCTAATTTCCATCTTACCATTTATCCAGCTTTTCGGTATCCTTTTTTCCACAGCTTCAGTATAATGTTGTATATGTTTTGTTTTAGGTTACGTCCGGCATATTCTATACTCTCTACTGTTATTTTGTTTCTTCCTGAGTTTTTGTTATTTTGGACTTATGATTCCACTTATTTCTAATCTTGTCTTCTTCCTCCATTCTCAGTTCTTGATCTTATCTGCCTTTTCTTTTCCTTCATTTAACATTTAATGGAAATATTCTCTCTATCCTATTATTTTGTTCTCTTCAGCTATGAAACTTCCATCCTTGTCTTTGACTATATTGTCTATTTCGATCTTTGTTTTGGCTTGGAATCCTCCCTATACAAATTTTATATTTCCTTTTTTATAGTGCTGTCTCTTTATTTCACCTATTACTCGTTGTTCTCTCCCTTTTTACTTCCTTTTACTACTATAAAGGAAGTATTGGATTCACCCCAAAAATTCGAAATTGAGTTTTCAACAGATCTTCACGTTTTAGAGTCCCCTGATCCCAAAAAACATATTTTTTTTCATTGGTCTGTCTGTGTGTCTGTCTGTCTGTCTGTGTGTGTGTCTGTGAACAGAATATCTCAAAAACGAAAAGAGGTATAGCATTGAAACTTCATATATAAGTTTTGTGTACCATGTAGATGAGACAGTAAGCCTTTGAAGAAAATCGCAGAACCGGAAGTAGGTGTTTACTCTTGTGATTTTTCAGTTTTTTTCGATTTTTTCAAAAACGGCTCTAACGATTTTTTTTAAATTTTACATTTTTCTTAAATTTTTAATGTGTATTGATGTGAGATAGGTGATTTTCCAGTTGAATACTTCTAAAGTGGGTTTCTTTTGTTTTTTTTCGATTTTTTTTATTAACTCCTATTTTAAATAAAACACCCGGTATATTATTACATTTTTGAATTCACCTTAAAATTCTAGAGAAAATTTGTCTCTTTAACTAACACTCGATTTTGTACCGTTTTTGTAGAATTTGTAATTTTTGAAAATCTTTAACAAATGGTTAAAAATTAAAAATGAAATTTTTGACTGATTATAAGATCACTGTAAAAGGAAGTTGTGTGAGTGTATCACACCAGATTTTTTAAGTTTATTTATCTGTTTGCTCTCTATATGTTGTCTATATGTATTTTTCTCGTTTTTAGTACTTTAACCCTCACTCCTTATATTCGGATTTTTTGAGGAATCTGTATCCCATTGCGTTTTCTTTTCTATTTGCTCTTTCTTCGGGAATACTTTCTTTGCTGCTTTTTATATATTTTTTCCATTTTTTCCCATTCTTTATTTAAGTTTTGGGATGTTACCTATTGGCTCCCTTGTGTTCTCTATGTTATTTGTTTTTCGTGTTCTCTTTGCCTTCCTGGTTTTTGTAGCTCTCTTGTGTTTTGCTCCTTTATTCTTCTTTGTATTCTTTTTTCTTCGGGGGTTTTGTTATTTTTAATGTAAATTCTTATTTCATTATTTTCTTCATACGTGTATGTGTACAGGGTGTTTAAAAAATACTTCGAATATTTTACCCACTTATAGATCTCATCAATGCAAATAAAAAGTCCTAATAAACATGGGTCCGAAAACGCTTCATTTTCGAGATACAGGGTGTTAAAGTTTAAAAAAAATATTTTTTTAATATAAAAACGCTGTGGGCAATTTTAATCAAATTTGTATAGTTTGTTTATAACTTTATGAGGTATCTTTTGGCGTGCCCATGGGGCATGTCGATTAGGTTTTTTTAGAAAAAAAATAACGCCCAATAGTTTTTTTTTGCAATTTTCATATACTATTTTAATAAAGCAACTAACAATGCCACTTTTTTGTCTCTTGATTTTTTTCGTATCTCGCTTCGTTTTCAAGAAAAAATGAAGCCCATATATTGGCACGCCCCTGAACCTATTAAGACAAAAACTAAAATGCTCCAATATCTCAAAATTCTATCAGCCGATTTTAGTGAAACTTTTAAGGTTTATTGATGCTGTTAAGGATCATGTTTTGCCTTACTTAGATTTAAATTATTTATTCCAGGAGCGGCCGGGATTTTTTTTAACTTTGTATCTCGGAAGCGAAGGGTTTCCAGACCACGTTTATAAAGACTTTTTTGCTTGTATTAATTAGATGTGTAAGTGGGTAAAACATCCGAACGTATTTTTTAAACACCCTGCATATATTGCCCTGCGTAACACAATGACTTCCTTTATCATAGTTTCTGATAATACTTACTTTAGCCAAATCTATAAATTACTTTAAATATGGGATACAACCCCCAAAGTTTATCACTTGCTGTATTATACATCATCAGCATTGGTTAAAATAGTCTATTGATTTAGAGAAGGATGATAAAAAAGAAGAAAGGGATTACCTACTACAATAAAACTATAAAACTTTCCCTATGTTGAAGTACATTTCTGTTTTCGTGAAAAATGTCGAAAACTAGAAGCTACTAAAAAAATATATATCCTGTTTTAACATTTTCAACGCATCTTCTATTCACTGTATTTTTACAATTGATTGTTTTAGAATTTCACATTTTTTGCAAGCATAATATACATATTTGCGATATTGCAAATTGGAAATTTAAATTAACATTGTCGAGAATGGAAAATCAGAATTCGAAATCAAAACACAACAAAGCTTTTTGACGTTCCTCGACAATTAAATACAAAAAGAAAACGCAACAACAAATTTCACCTTATCTGCCGCACAAGTTCTAGCGCCCTTCAATTTCTCCCATTTTGAAACCAGGCTGAAAAAGATATCGGCTTCTCGTCATGAAAATTGAAGTGCTTTCAATTACGTGCGCAACTTGAGGTTATTGTTCCAACATTACCATATTTTGTTGAGCACGAGGCATGGAAGACCGTATTGTTGATATGTCAGGGCTGTCGTCATTTGTGATTTTCGCAACAACGAGCACCGTGTGCACGTGAACGGTAACGTAATGGAAAACGGCGCTTGTGAGGATGTCACGGGTTAGTTACATTCCAGGATTTTGAAAAGGACCTTTGTGCGCGCGTTTAGGCTTATTAATCCTGCGAGGATTAGTGCGTGCGCCCTATTTAGAGTAAATTCACGCGGCGCCTTTTGTAAGCGTTTTCCGCTAGTTTCATCTTCTATGATGAACATGGAATATTATTATATTTAGATGTAATCCCTGTTTAAATTATTCTAGCGTATTATACTATAGTGAAGTAAATGTTTGGGATACGATGCTTTTTTCAATCAAAATTTTAAAAATGTACTTATTATTTAGCCAATAGTACCCACTCCAGTATTTTTCAGAAAAATGTTAGTGTACTAGGTTCGAAGGACCAAAAAATGTTGCGTTTGTGGGCTGCATATACAGTGCGTGACAACTAGCTGAAGCTCTGAGAATTGGATGCGCAGTAGTCTTAAGCCGAGTTGGCACTGTTGGCAGGGACAATTCAGTTCTGACAAAATTATTTTTTAGTGAAGATCGGTACAACAACTGATCTTCACTCGAAAATAAATTTGGCAGAGCTGAATTCTCCCCGCAAACTCGGTTTAAGAGTACTGAGCATCCAATTCTCAGAGCTTCAGCTAGTTGTCACGTGCTGTAATCATGTTCAATGCAGACAGCTTACCTTGTGATTTGGGAACGACGTGGCGAAGTTACGAACATTTCTGGATCATGGTCAATCACCCATTTAGCCCTGAAACCCTAAAACACTTAGTAATACATAATACTTACATTGGCGAGCGAGGGTGTTTAGTTTTGCAGACGAACAAGAACAAACTGAACTGCATCACATTTTTTTCCCTCTACAGAACTTCTCACTAGTCAAATCAATGAATATCCACTAAAAATTCGAAATTTAGATTAATCACTTTTTTCTATATAAGAGCTAAATATAAAATAAGGCAATTTAACCTGAGATTTCACCTAAGAAGTGTCCGTCTACTTATTTTTCTTTAAAAATAATGTTTTAAATCCTGTTTTACATTAGATCGCAATAAAGAAAAAACATTCCAATGATGTGGTTTTTTCTATATCTATCAGCAGTTCACTTGCAAATTTCACTTGCTTTCACTCGATCCCATTAGTTAACCTTCAGGTACTTTAAAGCTTACACATACTTTTCAGTAACAGTCGTGACTTTGGATTACTAAGTCAATACATTTACATAGAATAATCTTTCTGAAGATGTTCTTTTCTGACTAAGCCTGGTTGTTATACTTACAACCTGGATTATTTACGTTGAAATATTTTTCTGGATAAATCTTATGTCCACGTGGCGTATAAGTATTCTCTATTTTGACCTTAACCGCTTTAAAACATAATTGGAGATTTGGAAACCCTTTCTCTTTCTGCACTTTATCTCAATATGTCGACAACAACCACCTGTTGCGTCAGTACATCCCCAATTTTTACGAAAAAAATCTACAAATTATACTTTTTGCGGACGATTAGTTTGTTTCTGAGAGTGCTTAGTAATTAATTGAATGCAAAATATACAATTGCGCCAATGATCTACCTTTCGGCACTACAGCGGCTGTCAAATCGTTTTATAACAAACTCAAATTAACAAAAATATTAACATTTTCATAAGTAGCAACTCTAAACAAAAGGTGAGCACAGCCTTAGCTAGCTCTCACTCTCGGTAGAATATGGTTTAAATAACGACCAGGCAGCGGCTCTTTAGGTTACAAGAAAACTCATTAGTTAAAACAAAATGGGCGCCAGTCGTTATTCACAACATAAAAATAAGCCTAGCTACCAAAACGAATCACTACCTACCTTAAAACGCTTATGCTTCAACCTAAATCCCAAAAAGAACACGAGGTTCATGAGGAATCTTAGTATAACTAACAAAGAAATATAAACCAGCAACAGTTAAAAGAATTTAATATTCCGAGCTCTCGGCACAGTCGCATACGTCGTCATCTGCCTTCCCGATCCACAGATACAAAATCGAACCTGATGTCGACGTCGTCCGCTGCAGCCACCTTCGCCAACTCGTCCGCGAGCTTGTTTCCCTCAATATCGAAATGTATCTTCACCCAGTAGGATCGACTTGCAGCAAAGCTCCTCTGATTGGAGCTCTTTGAGTCTGTAAATATCACATAACGCCATAAGCGCAACCCTACTACCTGCGATCACCAACACTTTCGCGAGATCGGGCCCTGCTGGTGATTCCACCCGAATGACTAGCAGCTCGCATTGAAATGTGGAGCCCAGCCCAGCGGCTTAACTTTGTACCTTTCGCTCCTGTCTGAAGGCCACAAACGCAGTTCTGATCCTTCCGTCCTCCTTACGCGAACCGTCTGTGAAGCATCACGCCCCGGATACGCCTTCTTTGTCGACGAAAAATGTAAAACTTTCAACTGCTGCCTGGCGCTCGACATGTCTTTCTCCTAGCCACAAGTTCTTCAGAATTGTCGTTTCGCCGTCTCTTCTTCAAAAAACATTGCACAGCGGTCACTCGTTTTAATAACTCATTGAACTTCTTCGATTGTTGTGGTTGACGAGGCAGTAAATCTAAATAGTTACGCAAATAGCTACCCACGTAGGATTATTTTTTGCTTTATCATTACTAGACCTTCTACTTTTACTTGCGTGTCGGTGGCTTTTGGAACAGCATCTCGAACGCTTTTAAGGATTTCGACAAAGGAACGTCGTGTAATATTAGGTTATCTAGATTATTTTTAAAGCCATCCCAGTTGACGTTTTTATTGTAGAATATTGACTGCCTTTGTTTTCCAGCAATCTGAAAAGAATATTGGTTATATATTCAGAAAAACGGTTGTGTTGATTTTTGTATGGAACAGATGGCTTGTTCTACTGACCTGCAGATTACCTTATTAGTTCTTGCAGTTTCAACACAAGATTGTTCTGGTTGAGAGTGTGATTCAGAGTTGTCTAGCGAAACTACTGACAAATATTTTCTATTATCCTATTGAAAGAGAAGTGTCAGTAAAATTATCATACAACCAATGGACTTGCTTAATTTTAAAGAACACGTTTTCTACCTTCTGCTAATTTATTTACTTCGTAATGTGGGATGTTATTAATTTTTCACCATAAACCAAACTTGTATTAATACATTTCACAACTTAGGAAGCAAATGTGCTTCTAAAACCAACGTGATACCAGTGCCAAAAGTTTGCAGAGATGTTTTAATTTCTTCTGAAAGTATGTGCTGCAGAGTTTTATTACACTACTTTTTTGTGTGTCCGAGTCGTTAACAGGTCGTACACTATCGAGTACCACATAATGATCGGTATTTTAGAGTACATCTTTGAGTTCATTAAATGCTTAAGTGCGTTTTAGTAATTACTAAGATTTCTATTTATATTGAAATTATTGAAATAATGCCTTTTTATGTCAGAAAGCAAAATTCCAGACAATACAAAGCTAACCAAGACAGATTAGCGACGAAGTTATTAGCAGTGACCAGAAACGGCGAAGGCTTAAAAGAAGTAAGAAGAAAAGCGACAAAAGCTTCTTAGGGACTATTTATATAGGAAATCTGTGATACTTCCTTATTTGTTTTTAAGGCGGCTGTTTCGTTTGGAAAACCGGTTTTTCAGGCCCTAACAATAGCAGAAGTATAATTCAATCATTACAAAGTACTGTAAAAAACACACTAGGTCTAATGCTTTTCAATTCATGTGCTAACCAAAACCAACAATGGCGGCTTATGTATTCTCTGCAAGTATTTCGACTGGCGGAAATTAAAGCTGATAGTCTCCTTCGTTCTCCAAACTTGCATAAATTAGAACAAAATAAGCGAAGCTGTCCTATTCAGAAATTCTCCAAGTAGTACTGGTAATTAATTTCATTAACGTACTGCGGGTAGTGTAGCTCTAGATTACGGTTCTCTAATGTGTGAGCATTATCTCCGCTTTGCACGATTGTTGCTTTAAGAGTTTTGTTCGCTTTTCATATTACTTTTATGTACATTCAGCGACATTCCTTATGGTTTTACCCTAGATTCACTACTCTAAGTTTTGCTGTTACGCATTGAGGTTATGTTTTACTAATCCTCATGGTTCAACTCTAGGCCCTTTGTAATTTATAGGTTCTGTTCGCAGATTAGATCCGTTTTTCAACAAATTATCTAACCTAAATATAAAATCATGCACGTACAGATAAATTTATTGCAAATTCGTGACGATATAACCCCTTTACTATCAATTATCTTGAAACATAAATTAGTCCCGGTGCGATATATTCGACATTATTCATTGCCAGGCTTAGATGTCCATACTGTTATTGGAAGCCTGCAAAACTTCCACTTTACAAACCGAGCTTTGTAATAACTCGATAGCAGCATAAAGGCACACATTAATCCTCCAATTTAAGGCTGATCATTGTACTCGTCTGGTATTGATTCGGGACCGCGTCTTCCGCTACGCAGTTCTTCGGTGTTTGCATAACGGAAACGAAACAATATTTGCGTGCGGATGATTTATTCGAGTTTTAAACTGGAAAAATTTAAATGAACTTTGTAGGGCCAGGTGTCACATAAAATCCAACAAAGAAACAGCGCTGGCAATTCCGAAGAGAAATGCTTTCCCTGGGAAAAATTTGGTGTGAGCAAAGGACGTGGTGTTTACTTTACTTAACTTATCATCGATACATTTTGCATTCATTACCCCGAGCACGCGGTTCGTTAGGGTACAATTGGACTATATTAATGAGGAAGCCAGATTGTTCGGAGCTTCTTTTCCTAAAAATATGCGATTCCAACTGATTCTGATTTGGTTTATTATGCAAAATATTTCTGAGATAACGATCACAATGAGCACACTTTTCGATA